>JAWZYU010000326.1:0-184000 GCA_038380435.1 Ryuthela nishihirai | reverse complement strand
ATTTTTTAGATCCTAATAAAACTGACGTGATATTTTTTTTTTATCCAAGCCGTTATTGATAGTCTCATCCCCGCTTCTTGGCGCTTTAATCTCGATTTCTTTCATAAAGTCGCAAATTATTTTCAGTCTTCATAAATGTCACTGAATGGCTTCTTCTGGGCACCCGTTATTGACCAACCCATATCTGAAAGGATTTGAGGGGTCCCAAATATTAACGACACATTATTAGGAGGCCTTTCTAAACGAAAGAATGGATCATCATCTGAAGCGTCCAGGTTTCGTCGATCGTGGCATAGAATTCCTTTTTCGTCTCTAAGCGTAATTTTTTTTTCAGAGCTGAACGCACATACCTGAAAGGATTTGATACTGGGAGACTTTAACAATGGCGACGGAAGCTATATTATGCTGACACACACACACATTCTAATGAATGCCAGAGTACGGCTAAAAAACTTTTCTCACCAACGAGTTCAGTCATAAATGTCAACCTAGCTGTAGTCGGTGGCCAATCCTTTATTCTTATGAATGTCAGTCTTCCCTCACAAATGAGAAGGCTAATAAATAATTTTTAAGCGGGCATAAATGTCAACCCGTTCGGCTGTTTCAAACGAATGCCAGAGGAACTTAATTTTTTCTCATGGATCTGCTGAATGCCAGAGAGGGCTTTCCACGAGATGGCTAATAAATAATTTTTTAATCGGCCATAAATGTCAACCCGTTTGGTTGTTTCAAACGAATGCCAGAGGGGCTTAAAATGTTTCTCTCCCGGTTCAATAGGGTCTGCAGCCGCGCATTATAATGAATAGGGCTTCCCACGAAAAGGATAATAAATAATTTTTTAATCGGACATAAATGTCAACCCGTTTGGTTGTTTCAAACGAATGCCAGAGGGACTTAATTTTTTTCTCATGGATCTGCTGAATGCCAGAGAGGGCTTTCCACGAGATGGCTAATAAATAATTTTTTAATCGGCCATAAATGTCAACCCGTTTGGTTGTTTCAAACGAATGCCAGAGGGGCTTAAAATGTTTTTCTCCCGGTTCAATAGGGTCTGCAGCCGCGCATTATAATGAATAGGGCTTCCCACGAAAAGGATAATAAATAATTTTTTAATCGGACATAAATGTCAACCCGTTTGGTTGTTTCAAACGAATGCCAGAGGGACTTAATTTTTTTCTCATGGATCTGCTGAATGCCAGAGAGGGCTTTCCACGAGATGGCTAATAAATAATTTTTTAATCGGTCATAAATGTCAACCCGTTCAAACGAATGCCAGAGGGGCTTAAAATTTTTTTCTCCCGGGGTCTGCAGCCGCGCATTATAATGAATAGAGCTAAAAATCCCACAACAGTGAGAAGGCTAATAAATAATTTTTAATCGGTTATAAATGTCAACCCATTCGACTTCAACATCAGCTGCTGGCGTAGGGGGAGGGGGCGTGCGGGGGGGAACCTGACTTCTGAAGGGTACAGTAGACTACTTATCATTTAAGTAAAGAATTTTTTTTTCGAAGGAAACAGTTGAAAGAGAGATGTTTATAATTTTGCGTGTGATAAATGAATTTCTTTTTATACAAAAGTAATAATAGCTAAGTAATACAAAAATTTCTTTCGTAACAAATTTCTTTTTAATATTGGATTTAAAAACATTTTTATGAGTGAAAATGCTAAGTCTGTAACAATTGTGGTAGCAGATGTTATGAATTACACATTAGGCATGACTGATTATGAAGGGTACATCATTTGTTTTATTTTGTTTCTCAATTGTCTTTTACTTAGAATATCACTAACAAAGCTGATTTTTTTTAAAGAACTAGAAGGACGGATATCGCCTCTGGCGCACGTGAGAATCTCGTTTTCAAAGAGAAGGAAGTTTTTCCTTCATCTATGTTTCATTCCTAAAAGTTTTAATTTGAGCTAGCGGATGATGGGAAAACGCGAATAGTATTTCATTAGTAATTATAGAACATAAAAGTATTCATCTTTCAATTCTTAAATCTAAGAAGTTGCATTTCCCACATCTCTCTCAGAAAACTGGGTAGAATATTACTGTCAGTGGAATATCTCTTAAAAACTAACATTAATTTTTCAAGTTTTTGTTCTATATATATATAAATAAAATAAAAATAAATACCTCCTCAAGCAGCTGCTTGCCACAGAGGTCTGACAGGAGTCTGTCAGTTGGATACGTCATAGTAGAGGGATCTGTGAGGATGGCGGGTCCTCGGCAGATATTTTGCCAACTGCACGCGGTGTTTCCAGGTGGTCACCCTCCCAGATACTGCCGCGTCCAAAGCTGCTTAACTTCGGTGATGGACGAGAACCGGTGGCTCCATCTTGGTATTGCCGTTGGCATTATTTATATATTATTTCTAAAACTCGGGAAACGCGGCACTGCCGTTTATTCATTTCAGTGATCTGTAAAGAGATATATATATATTAAAACTATTAAATATTTGAAAAATGCGAATTATAATATTTCATCAGTACCAATCAAATTAAAAAAGAGTTTTCTAATTAAATTTAAAATTAAATTTATTTTCACTTTCATTAAAACTGTTGACTTTTCATGTGTGCTTTTATAAATAAGTCGCGGATTTCTTAAGGTCTAGAAATTTAATGGACTTTTGCTTAAGGTAAAAGATTTGATTATGTATTAGATTTTAAAATATGTTTAACATTGTCCCGGTTTTAAACCCGTTCAACGTAAAGCCTACTATGTTTACAGGCAATTTAGTTTAGCATTAACCACATATTAAGATAATACAGAACTTTTTCTAAATTTTTGATATAAAACCTTAATCTGAAAAAGAAGTGGTTCGTAACGTCTTCGTTTTTCATTCGATATAAATTGAAGTGTCCATTAATTAATTCTACTTCTCGTTTTAATTTATATTTGATTAACCTCAATGAAAGTACAAGAAAACAAGCAAACTACGATCTGCGGGATTCAAAACCATTTGGCACGCATTATGTAATAGCATTGATCGTTGTCCGTAGCCAGTTCGCATGGCATCATGGGCATTCTTGCCTCCTTAAGCAATCGGCAAGCAAATCCCCCTGAATCGGAATCCGGTCTCTAGTATTACTACCTAGATAAGTTTATAGTCCCTATTGGCTGGAACTGAACTAGTCATGGAATATTTCACTGAAGAGCACTCGACATGCTCAGGTAGTCGTGGTTTCCCATCCCACTTCCGGTGAAATTCGATACTTTTCAGGTAACTCTGAAAGTGTTCCTTGATTACAGGATATTTCCTGTGTTTTTTTATTGTTATTGAGCCGTCCCGTGGCCGAGTGGTTTCGAGCCCCGGGCAAGGCATGGTTGTATGTGTTGTTTTTCTGCTGAGGTCCTGCCATCCTCACAGACCTTCTACTGTGGCATATAAATTGACAGGCTCCTGTCAGACCTCTGTGGCAAGAAGCTGCTTGAGGGGGTATTTATTATTATATTTTATTTTATTGTTATTGAATTTTTCCTCTTAATGCAATCATTGGTAGCAAGTTATTTGGAATTCCCCGAATGTTGCTAGACACTGCTCTAGTTTGCTGTTACACTTAAAATGCTAAATGGCAGGTGAAAAGGCAAATTGGGCTAAGAGTTTTTATTTTGATCTCTAGAGATTGTTTGCAAACCTCCAACAAAAACGATAATCAATGGCAGACTGCGATTCAACAGAACGACGCTACTGCTGCAATGTGACGAAAACTTCCGTCCTCTTTTGAAGGAAGAAGGATTTTGTGAAAAGTCTGGAGAATGGAACGCTGATGGACTCTTCTGTGAAAGTAAGCATCTATTCCGATTTCATTTCCAAATGGGACAGGGAAAGAGTTCGATATTTAGATTGCTTATTATTCGATTATGCTTCCTTCGGAATGGATTAATTGCAGTATATATAAAACGTCTTTAGCTGGCGTTTAAATGTGTGAAAGTTCAAATCAAGAACCTCTCTTTTCATCAAACAGATAATCTTTCAATAGGCAAAGCGTTCGAGAAGAAGGAGTATAACACCGAATAACTGCTCCAGATATATAGGAACCAAAGAATCCCAACTCTATCCATCCCTCAATTTACACGATAGATATGTTCCGGGAAATCACCGTGCAAATCGAAACCAACAACTGATGGAAATTTGGGGAATAGGTTCGGAAAAAAAAATCATTGTTGTGAATAAAAAGCACATTAAAGTTTTATTTTTACATATTTATCTTAAAGTTCAGTTTAGCAGTAATAAAAAGTATCAGTGTAGCATTATTTTGCACTTTATTTGCACGAATTAAGATAAGCATAGATTACTTTCTGAAACATTTGTCTTTGGTCACGACAAATACTCATCGTTAATGTAGACGTACATCTTCGAATTTCACGATAAAATTTGTAAGAAAGGTATTTATGAAGGGAATATAAATCGTCAATTAAGCATTTGTACAGTACCAACACTAAGTGGTTTATTTTGTAAAATTAGATTTATATTTATGAAACAGTGAACTTATGAATCAAATGTGTTTAGCCTGTACAAGAGTCTACAAAGTTAAACTTGTTGCTAAAAATAAGATACGTTTATTACTAATCTGAAAAATTAATTTCAGAAAAGTCAGATCAGAAAAGTCAACTGACGATCCCAAACAGGATTCATTTGATTACGATGTCGCGAGACAGATTGTATTACAATAGCAAGAATATAATTATAGCGAAAGAATATAAATATAACTTGTAACAAACAAAGACGATTTTATTAATATAGGAATTTATTATTACAAAATTATTAAAATGTATTATGAAAAATAAATCATCATCATCATCCTCAAGCAGCCATGGGCTACGGAGGTCCAACCAGACCGTGCAATTTAGTTCTCCAAGTAAGTCTATACTGAGCTACATCTACTGCGTCTGGCCACTGCACACCAATTGTAACAAGGCCCTGTTTGACATTGTCTGCCCACCGCATCCTAGGTCTCCCCTTCTTTCTGAGGTCTTTAGGCACACTGTTCATAACCCTATTCGCCAATCTATAATTATTCATACGGGCAACATGGCCAAACCAACGGAGTCTCTCTCTGCACAATATGCTGCTTAAAGGAGGTTGCAAACTCCTTTGCCTAACCTCATCATTAGATAAAAATTTAAACCACCTAATACCCAAGATACTATGTAAGCATCTAGAAACAAACGCATCTAGTTTCCTCTTATCTTGTTTACAAAGTGTCCAAGTTTCACTACCATAACTAACCCTAGAAAGAACCAAACGATTATACAGTCTAATTTTAGTCTTTAGGTGTATACGCCTATTTCTCCACACTCTCCATAGATTCTTAAAAGTCCCGGCAGCAATCCCTATTCGTCTGTTAATCTCATGCTGCACATCACCATTATCTGTTACATAGCTCCCAAGATAATTAAACTGTGATTCCTGCTCAAGACTGCAGCCATTCAGATTAACTGAATCACAGCCTGCCTGACCAATTTTCATCACTTTAGTTTTCTCTCTGTTTATAACGAAACCTACTCTACTACTATCAACAGCTCGAATGAAAGAGTTCATCTCATCAACATCATTTGCCAAAAGGGCTAAATCATCAGCATAATCTAAATCAGAAATTTTAGTATCTCCAGCCCATTTAAGGCCAAAATCTTTCCCTTGAAGTGAATTTCGCATAACATAATCAATAACCAAACTAAAGAGAAAAGGAGACAAAATGAACGCTTGTCGAACACCAGAAGTAATGCTAAACTAATTGCTAGAAGCCTTACCAACTCTCACACACGACTCAGTGTTATTATAGAGAGCTTTCATTATGTTAACTAACTTGTCTGGTATATCATATGATCTCACAATCAACCACAAATTATGACGATCAACAGAGTCGAAAGCCTTTTTGAAATCAACAAAGCTAGCAGCCAAAGGTTTCTGAAACTCTAAACATTTCTCAAGAATCTGCCTAAGTGAAAATATCTGATCCACACATCCCCTACCACTTCTGAATCCACATTTCTCATCACGCAATTGACTGTCAACCAGATTCTTAATTCTATTAAGCACAATCATGGAAAGAACTTTACCTGGAACAGAGAGTAGGCTGATACCCCTATAGTTATCACAAGAACTGCGATCACCTTTTTTGAAAATAGAGATAACAATAACTCTCGTAAAATCCTTAGGAACCATGCCATTATCATAAAAGATATTCGGAATTTCAGTCATCCAAGTGAAAAAAAGAAACATTCCCGGCTCTAAGCATTTCGGTAGTAATTTCATCTACCCATAGGGATTCATGTAGTTTAAATTTAGAAACAGCCAAAGTAACTTCAGATTGTGTTATAGGGCCAACATTAAAGCCATCAATGCATCTGTCATCATTGCAAACAATGGGAGTAGAACTAACCACATTTTTTAGAACATCACTGAAATGCTCAGCCCACCTAGCCATGACAGAATCCTCCCCTTCTATAACCTTACCTTGTTTATCCTTCAATCCTTGTATACCTGTCCGTTTTCTACCACACAAAACATTAACTATCTGGTACAGCTCTCTGCTGTTGTGCTGCCTAACTGCTTCCTCGGCTTTGTCAGCCAAACCATCAAGCCAAAGATTCTTATCAGCAGCTAACTCATCCTTTACACGTTTATTAAGTTCTCTGTAATGCTTTCTATTAGGACTAGTAGGGCATTGATTAAGGACATTCCTGCAGTTCTTTCTTTCCGAAATAAGCTCAAGTGGCTTATCACTCAGATAATTCTCTCTCTTCTGCTCCTTTTTTCCTAAAAGAGTACTGTTAATGTCCAAAAAAGCCTGTTTAAAATGATCCCATTCTTCCTCAACTTCAGTAGTAAGCAAACCATGACTGTCATAATGACTAAGTAACCTATCATGGTAAGCTTTGGCTATAACTGGATCTTTCAGAGCTTCAGTATTAAAAGTAAATTTTTTAACCCTAGCACAACACTTTTTAAGTTTAAGTTGCAACACACTTTTAACAAGGTAATGGTCAGATCCAATTTCAGCTCCCCTATATGCCCTGGTATTCCTAACAGAACTAGCCCATTTGCTGTTAATTAATATGTAATCAATCATATTCTTATGCAGCCCATCAGGTGAAACCCATGTGTACTTATGTATGTCGCGGTGTTTGTAATAAGTGTTAGTTATTCTGAATCCATTGAGTTTACCTACCTGTAGGAGACGTTGCCCATTGCCATTGCAGCTACCAATACCAAAAGGGCCAATCACCCCTCCCCAAAGGTCAGAGTCAGTACCAACTTTGGCATTGAAGTTGCCAAGAACAAGGGTAATATCTCCTTTCTTGACAGAATTCAAAATATCCTGAAGTTGTTCATAAAAGCTATCCTTCTCATCCTCATTGGCATCCTCAGTGGGGGCATAACAGCAGATAACATTCAGGTCTTTAATGCTTGTCTGAAATTTTGCTGTAAGAAACCTTTTATTAATGAACTCATATCCTAGAAGAGCATCACTAGTGTGTCTGCTGAGAAGCAGACCCACGCCTTGGTGATGCTTATTGTCGTCCCTCCCTGAAAAGAGAAATTTAAGATTATTTTTAAGAATCTGACCTTTATCTGTCCATCTGGTCTCTTGCAAGCCGAGAATATCTAAATTATAACGGTGGAATTCTTGTGTGAGGACATCAAGAGAAAAAGCTCTGTGCAGAGTCCTCACATTCCAACTACCTATGGAGAGAAAATGGTTAGTGGGATGTTTAAAGAAACTATGTTTATTGAGAGAGGAAATGGCGACAATATCAAACAGCCCCCTAATCGCAGTAATGGGGCAAAGACCCGTTCCCCCACCACTAAAGGCTGAAGCCATCTACACTGGAAGACTTCCTCCAATGTAGAATTTGACGATGCCAATAGAAGCAAAGAGTTCAGGTGCCTGCGATGACTTCTGCTCAGGATTATCCACCAGCTGATAAACATATCCTGTGGATCTATTCACTTGGGGCTGTCAACTCACAAACAAACAAAACACAGCCGAAGATTTTCCCTCCACAGAAGCACACCAGTGCAGCAAAATCAGGATCCATAATCAAGCTCAGAGCCATATATCTGTCCAGTCCAGTGGGTTTATATGGTCAACACCAGGACCCTGTGTGGTTGACCACTCCTCAGCAGGGTAGAAAAAAAAGAAAAGTAGCCATAGTTGTCCAGATCAGTAGGCCACACTAATCTGGCAGCCCTTCCCTTCCACAAGAGAGTATCTCTTTTGAAAGGTACTAACGGTCTGCACCACGAAAAGGCGGGGTCGGACATTAGGTGCAAGGCCTGGCCAGTTCTATGCATCATCACAGGGGATTGGTGCATAGCTCTCCTTCCAGTGACTACCTAGCTACCATTTACAGACCTAAATACATATTTTTTTTTCATAATACATACGTACATACATACATACATATATACATACATATATATGAAATCTTCAGGCAACCATGGGCTACAGAGGTCCTACCAGACTTTGCAATTTTTTTCTGAAAACATGGTTGTAGGCTAATTCTAGTACGGTCCTGTTCGACATTGTCTACCCATCGCATCCTAGGTCTTTTTCCTGAATCCTTTAGGTACATTGTTCATAATCCTGTTTGCCAATCTGCAGCTATGCATACCGGCAACATACCCAAATCAACGCAGTCTCTGTCTCCACAAAATGTTGTTCAAACGAGGTATGACTCCTACTTCTAACCTCCTCATTACTTACAAAGTGAAACAACCTAATGCCCAAGATTGTGCGTAAGCATCTAGAATCAAAGGCATCAAGTTTACAGTTATTCTGCTTATAAAGGGTCCTTGTTTTGTTACCATACCTAACCTTAGAATGAACCAAACTATAAATAAAAATTAAACTATACTGCCTAATTTCAGTGTTTATTTTATACTCCTATTTTTCCACATTCTCCAAAGATTGTTAAAAGTCCCAGCGGTAATCCGTATTCTGCTATTTATCTCATGTCGCACATCATCATTATCTATTAAATGGCTCTCAAGATAATTAAACTGAGACACTTGCTCAAGACTGAAGCCATTCGAAGCAACTGAAGTACTATCTGTCTGACCAATTTTCATCACTTTAGTTTTTCTCTGTTTATCACCAAACCTACTCTATTACCATTCTCATGAACAGCCCCAATGAACGAATTCATCTCATCAACATCATTAGCCAACAGGGCCAAATCATCTGCATAATCACAATCAGAAAATTTGAAATCTCTAGACTAGGGTTTCTCAACTTGGGGTACGCGGTAAAAGTTTTTGGGGTACGCCGTGAGAACTCAAAAGTTGCTAGATATATGTTAAATATATATATTTAACATATATCTAGCAACCCGTGGCCGAGTGGTTAGCATGCTTGGCTACTGATCTAAGGGGCCTGGGTTCGAGCCTCGGGTAAGGCATGGATGTATGTGTCGTTTTTCTGCTGAGGTCCTGCCATCCTCTCAGATCTTTTACTTTGCGATATAAACTGACAGGCTCCTGTCATACCTCTGTGGCAAGCAGCTGCTTAAGAGGGTATTTATTATTTATTATTATTTTATTTTATTCCCATTGTTTGCTATAACTATAGTTTTATCTATCTATACAAGGGGTACGCCAGTTACATAACAAGGACATTTCCAGAGGGTACGTGAAGCATAAATGGTTGAGAACCACTGCTCTAGACCATTTAAAGCCAAAATCTTTCCCTTGCAAAGAAAATCGCATAACATGATCAATAACCAAACAAAAAAGAAAAGGACACATAATGCACTCTTGTGTAACTCCACTAGCAATGCTAAACCAATTGCTGCAAGACGTACCAACTCTCACACATTAATCAGTATTATTATAGATAGGTTTCATTACACAAATAACTTATCAGATATTCCATATGGCCTAAAATTCAACCACAAATTATGTCGACCTACTAGATTTATAGATTTCAAAAGCCTTTTTGAAATCTATAAATCTAGTAACCACAAGTTTCTGAAACTCCAAACATTCCTCAAGAATCTGCCTACATGAAAATATTTGATCAATATATCCCCTAACACTTCTGAATCCACACTGCTGCTCATGCAGTTGTCCATGAACCAAATTCTTAATTCTATTAAGTATAATCATGCAAAGAACTTTACCTGGAACAGAAAGTAAACTAATTCCCTCATAATTATCAAAAGAATTGCGATCACCTTTTTTTAAAAATTGAGACAATGATAGCTCTGTAAAA
Organism: Ryuthela nishihirai; assembly: GCA_038380435.1. Classification (NCBI taxonomy): domain Eukaryota; kingdom Metazoa; phylum Arthropoda; class Arachnida; order Araneae; family Heptathelidae; genus Ryuthela; species Ryuthela nishihirai. Next base: position 173,783 of record JAWZYU010000326.1, on the reverse strand, counting down.
TCCTTTGGAACAATACCTTTATCATAAAAAATATTCAAAATTTCAGTCAGCCATGTGACAACACAAATGCTCCCAGCTCTAAGCATTTCAGTGGTGATTTCATCCACCCCTGGTGATTTATGCAGTTTTAATTAAGAGATAGCCAATGCAACTTTTGAATGTGATATAGGGCCATCATAAAAGCCAGTAATGCATCTATCCTCATTACAAACAATGGGAGTAGAAATAATGACATTGTTTAGAACATCTCTGAAGTGCTCAGCCCACCTGGTCATCATAGAATCCTCACCTTCAACCACCTTGCCATGTTTATCCTTCAATCACTGTGCACTTGTGCGTCTCTTCCCATATAAAACATTAACAATCTGCTACAACCCCCTGCTGTTGTACTGTCTAACTGCTTCCTATGCTTTGTCAGCCAAGCTATCAAGCTAAAGATTCTTATCAGCTGTTAGTTGATCCTTTACATGTATACTACGCTCGTTGTAATGCCTTCTGTTAGGACTAGCAGGGTGTTGATTCATATTAATCCTGCACTTCCTTCTTTCAGAAATAAGTTCTATAGCCTTATCATTCAAATAATTTTGTTTCCTCTGTTCCCTTTTACCCAAAAGAGTACTGTTGGTTTCAAGAAAAGCCTGTTTAAACTGATTCCATTCTTTCTCATCTTCAACAGTAACCAAACCATGATTGTCGTAATGACTAAGTAGCCTATCATGGTATGTTTTGGATATATCTGGATCTCTTAGACCTCCAATGCAGCTAGACTAGCTGCTTTGAAGGTACGAAAAGAAATCGGATTTGTGCTAAATTTGCCATCGCTCTTGGTTTGGGTGATGGCGAATGGGTTCTCCCCACAGAAGACGGCTTGCATACACTTTTTCCGCAAGCGTATGTTTGTGTTAGTTATTTGCCAACCGTTGCATTTTCTTACCTGTAGGAGACGGTCCCCATTGCCATTGGAACTACCAATGCCAAAGGGACCTAAAACTCCTGCCCAAAGGTCAGTGCCAACTTAGGAATGAAGTCACCTAGCACAAAAGAAATATTACCTTTCTTTCGAGAATTCAAAATATCCTGAGGCTGTCTGTAAAATTTATCCTTCTCGTTCTTATCAGAGTCCTCTGTGGGAGCATAACAACAGATGACATTCACGTTTTCAATTTTTGTGTTCAAATTTGCTGTAAGAAATCTTTAATTAATGCAGGCATATCCTACAACAGCATCACTGGTGTCTGCTGAGAAATGAACCTACACTTTAGACATGCTTTCCAACCTCCCTCCCTGAAAAAAAAAATTTCACCTTAACCAGTTCCATCTGGTCTCTTGCAAGCCTCGAATATTCAGGTTATAACGCTGGAAATTTCTGCGTCAGAACAGTAAGAGAATAATCTCTATGTAATATCCTCACGTTCCACGTACCTGCAGAGAGATAATGATTAGTGGGATTTTTAAAGAAACTTGGTTTATTGTTAGAGGCAGGGCCAACAATATCAAATAGCCCCCTGATCCCAGGCATGGAAAAAAGTTCTTTTCCCTCAACGCTAAAGGCTGAAACCACCAATGCTGGTAGAAATTTCATGCACCATCATTTCAAGACACATTAGCGATGCCCAACTTGCAAAGTGAGGGTTCAGGTACCTGCGATGTCCTCTGATCAAGATTATCCACCAGCTGATATAAGGTATTCTGTGCCTTTGTTCACTTAGGGCTGACAACCTAGAAGCAAACAGAAAACACAGTGGCAGATTCTCCCTCAATAGAGGCCCGCCAGTGCAAGTCTAGGATGTATAATCAAGCTCAAAGGCGTAAACCAGTCCAGTTTAGTGGGTATAAATGGTCAGCACCAGGACCCTGTGAAGTTGACCACTACTCAGCAGGGCAGCAAAATAAAATAGTGATCAGAGATGACCAGATCAGTTAGCCACACTGATTGGCAGCCCTCCCCTTCCGTTCTCTTCCAAAAGAGAATATCGCTTTTGAAAGGTACTAACTGCCTGCACCACGAGAAGACCAGGCCGGACATTAGGTATTAGACCTGGTCGGTTCTGTGCATCATCGCTGGGGATTGGTACACAGTTTTCCTTCCAGTTTTTGCCTAGTTACCATTACAAATTCTTCACAATAAATGATATTAATTATCCTAACTATATTCACCTTAGAACTATCCAATTATATCTCACAGGAAATGAAAATGCTGCATAGAAATCGAGAGGAACTACTCTCAAGCCCTAGAAGCCTTAGAGGCTCTACATAAATTCATAGGAAACAGCACTTCATTTGCTTTCCACCTGCTACTGCTGATTTTGACCTCCTTCACTCTGACATGAACAAGAAAAAGTACCCCATTTGCAATGGAAAGCTCGAGGAGAACAGAAGAAAATTCCTTTTCTCTCTCAACAGTCAATGACCACGATATTTTAGCCTTTGCCATCCAGGAGGTTACCTCCTCATCCGACATCCCTACTTTGAATTTACCTAACTTTGTAACTAACATAAAAAAAATCCGCAGGTAACAAAGGCGTAGCCTTCTTCATAAAAAAACATATCCCACAATTCCAGATTTTACTCCCTCTAAACAACACTAAACTGGAAATAATATCCATATGCCTACGGATTGGAAAAGACACTTTTTCCTTACTCGATATTTACCACCCTGGCCAGAATATAACAGAAGAAATCTTCTCTCAATTGGTTGATGCCTGTTCTCCTCCCATAATTTTTGGTGGAGATTTCAATGACCACCACCCTTTATGGGAGGCATACATATAACCCAGAGGCAAAACACTCGAAAATACGTTATTATCTACAAATACAATCTCATAACGTTAAACGATTTATCCACAACATTTTACAGACCACATTCAAATCCCTCAGCACTCGATCTCAGTTTTGTCTCCCTCATATTGCTAGATCTCCCAATTGTACACTTTTCATGACCAACTGTGTAGCGACCATGTTCCTGTTATTATATATGAGTAGTGTAATCCATCCCCCATGCACAATGCTTTCCCTCTATGAGGGCACTGACCACGCCCCCTTATGTGCCCCACTATTTCTCACCCTTATTAATATTCATAACTCACTAATTGATATTAAAAATTCATTTATTAATTAACCCCTCAAATGCGCCCCCTTTAATTAAACCCTTATCAAAAGTGCAGCCCCCCCTCATTAAAAAACCACTAAGTCCGCCATTTTGAATTCTGACGTCTTCACCTTCGTGCCACAAACTTTGCCGTTCGTCCGCCATACTGTATTCTAACGTCATCACCCATCCGAAGTAAAACCTCGAAATAATTCTAAATCCCGAGGGCGCCATCTTGATTTCTGATGTCAGCACACTCGCCACAAAGTCCCGAAATATTCCAAGTCTAGCTAACTGCAGCACCATCTAGTGTTTAACACACTATATTTTAAAAAATTAACTATCCCTCTCAATCCCCTTTTATTAAAAAAAAACCCTCATTAATTAAAACTCTCAGCAAAAGTTCACCCTCTCTCCCCACGAGCGGCCATCTTGAATGGACAACCATTCTCGAAATCTTGGATAACGTCACCCACCACGCTGTCGACACCCCTCTGTTTCCATATTACATCAGACATGATGTGTTACACATGTTTTGTAAAAGTTCATCTCCCTCACACCCTAGACCTCCATTTTCGGATCCATCTCAAAATTTCTCTAAGTCCAGAGGCATTGGATGATGTCACCCATTAGGAGTAAAGAGCCCTTCTGGACAAAACCCGCATTGTCACCCCCCACTTCAACCCCCTTTGTTTCAGACCATCACAGGAGATAGGGTATGGAAACAACGTTTTGGAAATAATCTTCATCCTCTTATCGAAACTTTTTAACCCATCTCCCCTTTATGACAGATCAGCTATTTTGCAAATAAACGAAGTACCCCATTGGAAGAAGACATTTATCTTGAAATTTCCCTTGGCACCCCCCCCCCCCCCCAAACCTCCAAGTGTTGTCCCTCTCTTATTAAAATTTGTCTCCATCTGGTTGAAGGATGATGCCATCAGATATTTGTGTTCAGACATATTCTGCACCTCACTTTCCATGTCTCCTACCATGTCAGGACTTGTTTTTGGAACGATGAAGTGATTTTACGTTAAATTCTTATTTCTGCTATGTCTCAATTCATTACTCTCTGTATTTTCTTGTTAATATTAAACCATTTCAAAAACCTCATCATACGAATCAGAGGTAAAAAAAATTCCCTCTTTCTTACAAATTTCAATCCCCTCCCACTTTATTAACTTATTTTACCTTTTTAATACTAAGCCATTTCAAAGACATCGGGATTGCAACAGCATACAAAAAAAAATCACAGATAAATAAAACTTACGTTCCAATTTTTTTTTTAAAACAGCTTATTACTAAACCGACTCAAAAGAAATCGCGATTGCATCAGCAAAAGAATAACCAATAAAACTAGCTTTTTTAATCCCCATATATCGATTACGGGACTTGGTCTCCAGTTTAAAACTTTTTATTCCTAATACTTATTGTCATTGTATCCCCAATTCAACACACGATTCACTTATGCAAAATATTACTCTTTCCTAGGAAGTAACGCTACTCAGTAACAATCGATAACAAAATATTATTTCTTCCACGGAAGAAAAATCAGCTAATAAAATTATTTGCAAGTTCAGTCATTTAAAAAAAATCTGCAATTATAAACACTCTTATAGTTTTAAAAATCAAGTTCATCCCTCTATGGCTACAGTTTATTCTCATTACGTTGGACACGTTGAGCATGAAAATGCACCTGCTCACAAGGCACATATTATCACAGAATGGTTCCAGGAACATGCCAACGAATTTTTTTTTTTTTTTGCTTCATTGGCCTGAACAATCCCCAGATCTGAACCTTATCCAGCATCTTTGGGATGAGGTGCTAACGGCTGCTTGCAGGGAGACTGTGCTGCCATCCAATTTGCAGCAACTGTGTGACCCAATCATTTCCACATTCCTAACAGATATGGTTTGGGCACAAATTCGGCGAGCTAATTTGATCATTATTGAGCTCAAAAAAATGGTACAACCATTAAGAATATTTACACCTTCCCAACTAGGGAAAAAGCAAATGGCAGCTGTCATTGTAAACTTCTTAACTGAAACACTTTACCACTTGAATGCGAAGTTTCTCGATGAAACTAATAATATTCATTTAAATTTGTTCCACTTTCTAAAATTTTCGACATCAAAAGTTGGAAATTTAAGTTAATATAAATATTGTCAAACACGAAGAGTTTTTCATTAGTACTTATTTCACCGAAAATAATTTATTTTCTAATTTTTTTTAATCAGTTAAACTTCACAGAGAAGTTTATTTTTATAAGTTGGCAACACTGTAAAACAACTATAGATAGTGCAATCGATGTATCGATTGTTTTTCAAAAAAAAATCGATGACTATGGATTTGTAAAAAAATTGATAGTTCGGATCACTAGTGATTAATGAGACAGCCTCAGCAAAACATAATGATCTCTGCGAGCTGTCCCTCAAAAACACACGAACTGATGCCTCTTATTGCATTTATTCTGAAGGACTAATTAAATAATCCTGCATCCTGGAACTTTAACCGCAGTGGTAACGTGCGCCATCTACCTACGTAGCGTGCACTAAACCCTCGGATTTCTATTAAAAAATATTGATGAAAAATAACGTTTACCATCGAAGGGAAATGAGTCAATAAGGAAAGCTCTAACCCTATTCCTGAATATTTACGTCCAGAAATCATTTTTTATGTAAACCTTTCAGAGCCATACTTCTCAAAGTGATGGTCCGCGAGTCATCAGTTCGTGAGATCCGAGCTATCGGCTCTGATCATTGAGTCTTGCAGATTCCACGTAGAAGTTCTTTGTCTCTGTTGCTAAATCTGTTAGTTGTCTTCTTTGTTGAATGCATCAGGATTCTGGCTACGAAAGTTGTTTCTTGAATGCTTCACGATTCCTGCTCTGAGAGAGAATTCCTTCTCAGTGTCTACGACACCGAACCACATCCCATTTGCGATTAACAGCACGATGATTGGAGTCAGTCATTTCAACACGATGCTGGAAATTCGGAAGTTTCTGGGGAAAGTTCTGAAGTTTCCGGCAGAAATGACCTTGGAGCATATCTCCAAGATCCTCTGGATGAGGAAGGAGTTGCAACTCTTGCTGTCTCGCTTCTGAAGAGCTTCTAAGGCTGACTTGGAGTCAGAGAGAATGACAAAGTTGCCACTCTCGAGGCTGAGGATGAAAAGTGCAGCATCAAGTATAGCATGAAGCTCTGCACAGGTGGAGGCAGTGAGATGCGGGAGACGAAAACCTCTGGCGAAAAAAACAGAGGCAGCACTTTGCCTCTGTCTGCCCCAGTCCATAGATCCATCAGTGTAGATTTCAGTAGATCTCTCATATCGTTCAGTGACGTAGGAGGTGGAGAGAAGTCTGATAGCCACTTGATCAGAGTTGCTCTTCCAACCTAGAAAAGGGATAGTGGCATTGATCATAAGATCACTGTTCCTCCAGGGTGGAAGGTCAAGGAAGAGCGTATTGCCAGCATCCAGCATCTGTCCCTACCAGCTCGAGTGTCTGGAGCTGGCAGGAATGGCATGGTCATAGAAGTCCCTGGCAGTCACACTGATGGCAGAGTGAGGTCTGTAATGCAACTTCCTGAGAAGCTTATGGTTAGAGTGGAGGGAATAAATCCTAGAGAGATGATACAGTATATCTCCCAGTACAGTTGGAAAGGCGTGTCATCAGCATCTGCAATGACAGATGCATTAGGTGTGTTAGGGCAGAGTCCGAGACAGAGGCACAGAGATATAGTGTGAACAGTGGCCAAGTGTAACAGAGGCATTGCACAGAAGGTGACCACTGTAGTTGACACGGGAGAGGATCAAGTGCCGGTGCAAGACCAGGAGGATCTTGCAGGAACTTCCCCAGTGGGTACCAGCAACGAAAGATGGTATATTTCTCTGCGCAGTGGCAACTGTCTTATGCTGATGGACGACCTTAATGTGGTCTGACCCAAGCATGAGGCCAGGAAGGTAGGTGGAAGGAGTCTCCTCGTGAGAACCATGGCCACAGTCTTATCAGTGGAAAGAGTGAGGCTTAGGTTGTCATCTGAGACCTAAGAACTTTATGATCGTGGCTTTACGAAGTTTGGCCCTGAAACCTAAGAACTTTACAACCGTGGCCACAGCTCATTTCATCATGAGCAGAGCATAGTAGGGATCATGGCTAGGGAACCAGATGCAGATATTGTCTGCGTAAATGGAGATACCCATTCTATTCTCGAGTCCAGAGGGTAGGCCTGACAGCAAGATGTTCAGTAACATCGGGCTGAGGACATCCCCTTTAGGTACTCCATGATTGATGGCGTGGGAGATGCTGAACGTGTTGCCCAGCTTCATGCAAATTGCCCTGTTGGACAGGTATGCTGTGATGCAGTGGATGATATTGCTTCTGAGGCCGAGATCCTGGAGCCTGCAGAGAATATCTGAGTAGGACAGGGAATCGAATGCCTTCTGAATGTCGAAGAAGACAGCAACAGTAGTCTGTCCCTCGGACAGCACCTGATCAGCAGCAGAGGTGAAGTCGATGAGATTATCAGATGTGCACCTCCCTTTGCAAGAGACTGTCAGGGAGGAGGCCACTGGACTCTAGATACCATTCCAGGCGTCCAAGGACCAGTCTCTCTAGGATCTTGCAGAGGCAAGATGATAGAGCAATGGCCCTGTAAGAGGTTCACCTCTGCAGGCCCATTGCTCTTTCGTCTTTCCTCGTGCAATTTGCCTCTGCGTTATTGTCTCTATTTGACTTGAGTTTATTTTGACTTTGTTGGAAAAGAGAAATATCAATATTCAAGTGAGGTATTCATGAAACATTGATTCACACGAATCATTCATTTAATTCCAAGAGGTCCGTGTTTTTATGCCATGTTGTTGTATTTAATTAATATATGTTTGTATATTTTGTATAAAACCCAATTTATATGATGATATGATTAATAAGAATATGCTTTTTTACCATCAGCATCATTTTACTGCATTAGCAGTATTGGTCCATTGGTTTCATCAACTGCAAAGTGAAAGGCTTAGTGGCGGGTTTTCCCTCCTTCAAGATAGGCACGATGTGTGTTGCCTTCAATGATTCAGGTACTGTGCAGGTAATCCAGGAGTGATTGAAGGCTTTAAGAAGCACAAATAGGGCCTCAGTTGACAGGTTAGCTAACTGAGTATAGCTGACGCCTGGGGCAGACGAGCGCTTCGAAGCCCCAATTGCAGAGGCGAGTTCCTGCAGGGTGAAAGGATCATTATAGCAAGGCTCAGTCCCAGAGCAGGGCTGCTGAGCCGTATCCTGATCATTCACCGGTGGAGCAGGAAGGGAAGAGGTGAGGGGATCCAAAAAGGCTTTAGCAGCGGTGGCTAAGTCCTCACCACAGGACAGGGCAAGTTTATTGAAAGGGAGGGTAGGCTGCGGCTTCCACGTCAGTTTCATGATGTACTTCCAGACTTTCCCAGGTGTGAAGACATTGATGCTGGAGCAGAAGGATCGCCACCTGAACCTTTCACGGCGGTTTAGATACCTTCTGATCGCAGCCTGTAGCCTTTTAGCATGAATGCCTGGAAATCTACCAGAGCAGCAGGCGAACCTTTAGGTCGGTGGTGAATGGTATGAGGCAATTTATAATGAATATCCGAAGGGGGGAGATGCCCGGATGTCGAGATCGTAACAGTGAAGGCATCAGAAGCAGCAGTGAGTGCCTCTCACACTGTACTGAAATCTGTAGCTTCGATGGCAGCGAGTCCTTCAGACGAGATCTGCTGAAAGAGCTGCCAGTTGCTAAGCTTCGATGTCCTTGTCAGAGCTGCACGTCCCTTGGGAAGAAAGGAGATGTCAGTGGGAAGAGGTCACTGCCCTAGGTGTCAGGGTCAAACGACCAGCTGAAGCTTTGACCAATGCTGGAAGAACAGAGGGTCAGGTCAATGGAGCTGTAGGTACTCAGAGCTCTGTAGAACGTGGGTCAGCCATCATTGGCGATAAACAGATTGTGCTGCAAGATGACATTCTTGATATCCTCCCTCACTGATCACTGATGCCTCCACCCCAAGATGGACTGTGGGCATTAAGGTCCCCACAGAGAATCCAGGACTAAGGGCACTGCGATAGAATATCCTGTAAGATGGATACAGGAAAGGCACAAGAAGTCCAGATGTAACAGGATATCAGGATGATATGGCTGTTCAGCCGGATGTGGCATGGTACAAAATCACTGTTTGCATCAGTGAAAGTGAGATCAGTAGCGTGATGCACGGCATTCTTGTACACAAGAATCGCCGCATTTCGGGAGAGTGGATGACTCTTCCTTGTGTGCGCAATATATACAGTCGTATCAGAATATGACCACCTACCATAGTATATGTATGGTAGGAGGTCATATTATTCTGATACGACTGTGTAGGGATGAAGACATAGTGATCAGGAAGGTTGGCCTCACAGAGAGCAAGGATGGGAACTGGCATGATGTTGATGTATTTCCAGATATCAGCGGCCTTGCTCCTTAAGTCCCTGCAGTTCCACTGAAGGATGGCACTCCATTGGCACAAAAGGATGGCACTCCGTTAGGCACTCCATTGGCCATGCTCATAGTCGGGGTAGGAATAAGAAACCTTGGAGGAAAAATAGTCAACACAGAGTGTCTAGCAGTCCACAAGGTGCAATATGAGGGAGGCCAACTGGTTGAGGATTGTCAAAGTTCGTGGTCGATATTCCTCAGGTAGAGCGGAAGTTACGACCTTGATGACATCCACAAGTAGAGAGAGAATGGTGGGCAGAAGAACCATGTCCCTGTGGTCTTTCCTGAAGTCCTGATGCTTCAAGGAGGAGGAGGGCTTCTTCAGATCAGGCCCACGAGCAGCCCTGCTCTTCCTTGTCCTCTTTACCTCCCTGACCAACTGCTTGGTCTGAATGGGACAGAAGTCTGCTGCAGAGGTTGCAGCGGAATCCTGCACTATGGCAGTGCCTGCAGCACAAGGGGTCTCAGGGACAAGGGCAGAGAGCATCGCCACAGGAAGGGTAACAACAGGGGCCAGGGAAGCAGGGGCAGCAGAAGGTACCTGTGCTTCAAACACAGGCATCTCCACTGACGCTACCTCCATGGTAGCAGCAGGGGTCACGTGACCCCTCATGGCAGCAGCAAAGCTGACTGAGGGGTTAAAGAGATGCCTGCTGCACACAGACTTCTTAGGTGGGAGGGGTGTCACCATGGAGCTCGGACGAGGGACCTTCCCAAGCTTGGTGCTGTCCAAAGAGCAGACAGGACCAAGGACTTCCCTCTTCTTCTCGCAGGCAGGCTTCCTGGTGTGGAACCCAGAAAAGGTGCGGCATGAGGTCCACCAGAGTTAGCACAGATAGGGGGGCCCAATGTGCTTGCACTGCATGTGGGAGTGAGGCCCACTGCAGCATTTACACTGCACTGTACCTCTGCAATTCTTAGCAATGGCACTTCAGGCACTGAGGTAGGGCACTTCAAGCATTGGCACTTCAGGCACTGAGGTGGGACCTTTGTGTGAGACTTCACCAGGATCCGGTAGAAGCTCAGGTCAACGTACCCAGGTAAGGGGAATTCATTGAAGGTAAGGACTACCTTCCTAAGGGGAATATTGTTGACCCCAGAATTCGAGGAAAGATAGGGTTCATATGTCGTATCACTGTCACTCTGATCTCTCCGTTACTGATGAGGGCATCAAGGATCGCCTCATCAGTAACGGAGGTGTCAATATCTACTATGAGGCCCTGTGGCAAGCAGTAAGAGGCTGGGTAATCCACAGTTACGGGGATACCCAGAATGGAGGTGGTGCTTAGGAGTTCTCAGCAAGGTCTGGAGAGTTGATCTTGATGAGTAAGCTTCCTGTCTCCAGTAATGAGACTCCAGAATGTTTGCCTCGAGAATCTTCACAATCTCCGCGGAGATGGGGTTCGGATTATAGGAGCTCATGAGTCGTGATGAGGCAGAGGTCACTATTAAAGGAATAGGCTTTGCGCTCTTCCTCTTATGGCTGACAATGACGAAGCCAACATCACCGATCTCAGGCAGCTTCTGATCGATGTCCATGATGTTGGACAAATCGATGAGCAGCTGCTTAACCTCAGGAGTATCTGTTGGGGGAGGGCTTGCAGAGGAAAGGTCAGCTACAGCACTGTCATGTACAGTTGATGGTGCAAGAGTAGCACCATCAGATTAAACGAGGCTGTGGATATCAACGTGATGGGAGGAGTAGCCAGGGCACAGTCGGGGAAGAAAAGATCTCTCCACTCACAGAAGCAGGAGTGGAGAGTTCCGGCCCTTCAGCAGAAATGCCTGAGTGGCCTGGAGCAGGAGCACAGGGAGATCTTAAGAGAATCTTACCCCTGGGCACAGAGAGAGAGAGAGACAGCGCAAAGGGCAAAACATCATGTCAGGGGAATCAGTGGAGGTTATCCTTTCCCTGGAATATGTCCGCACTGTCCTCTGAGGCAAAGTGCAAGAAGTCTTTGCTGCAGTGTACCGCGACACTCTGGGGATAGTCCGCTTAGCAGGAGAGTCTGAGGGCACAGATTCACGCGAGCTCACAGACCCTCCTTTCTTTCGCTTAATTCGTGGAGATGAACGAATCATTCCCAGAGTCTAAGGAAGCCTTATAAGCTTTATTGCATTCATAAAATTTGTAGTGCCCTTCAGAGGGTGCATCATACGCGGTATATAACTACTAACGGTGTATTGCTTTTACCTTATATAGTATAGTAAATATTGAATTTGAAGATTTGGATAGATTTGTGTGAATTCTTTAACTATTTTTTAATTTGTTCAAAACCTGTTTCAGAAGTTTCAGATAAGGAATTTGTTTTTGCATTAATTGTGTGTATATTTTTGTAAATATAGTATATGTTGAGTCCCAAAATGTTGCGAAGTACATTTCTTTTCACCCCAAATATTTTTATGAATGAGTGCATGCATTATGTAATGTCTGTAGCGCAGGGGTGCTCACACCTTGGCTTATCTGTCACATGCTGCTACCAGGTCGTTCATTTGAGACTCAAAAATGACAATTTATATGAAGAAAACAATTTTTGAGAGAAAAGTTATTTTCTAGATCTTGATAAAATCCAAAACTTTGCAAACTGAATTTTTTATCTACATGTTTTTTTTTTATTTTGTGTGTACTTTTGTATATTTTTATTCTTTTCATGAAAATTTACAAGAAAATCAATTTTTAGTTGTTAATTGTGCAATTACAAATTTTAGTTAAAATAGAAACTAAGGAATCAGATTTAACATAAAGTAAACAAACACCAGAATTTCGATAATAAAAAATTTTGTCTAGCAAATTATCATGTAGCTTTGAAGTGTGGTCGCAGAGTTTTGAATGCGGCTTGCTCTTTTTTTTTAACTTTTCTGTAATGGAGATACCCAACAGATCTTTCTTATGATATAGAAACATTTACACTAGTACCCTTCCGTTACCTGAACTGCTATCATTATCACTGCTCAAAGGAATTCTCCCGATTCAGGAATGCTGTGGCTGACAGCGTTAGGTGCTTGGCCACCCCTGCTCTATTGGTTTTTAAAGCAAATTTTTAATTCTGAATATGAAATTTGTAACTAAAGCTTACTTACTATTGTTACAGGAAAGAAAGATTACGGTAAGTTGAAATACATTCTATTTAAATGTCCAGAAGATTGAAATTTTAAAAACTGAAATATTTTAACTGAATTTCATTTCAATATCATAATAAAATAATGATTTAGAGTATTATGTTTCAATTTCTTTCCTTTCTGGCAACTTAAGTTCCAGTTGTTTTAGCAGGTGACTTTAATCTAAGTGGAACTGACTGGCATACCTCCACTGCCAAGAGTTCAGCACAACAATATGCAATATCTCAATTCCACTTTCAGTTTCCAACAGCTTGCTGATTTTCCCACAATAGGCAATAACTTTGTTGATTTGGTGTTTTGCACCAAAAATGCATTCGTTTACAATGTACAAGCTTTCGAGCTCTTCTCCCACAGCGACTCATCATCACAAATTCTATCTCATTTAATCGGAAGTTCAAAAATCAGCAATCTTGCAAACAAAAGTATCATGATTATCATCATGACGCTAACTGTGACTTTATGACCAACATAATCACTGATATGTTTTCACACTTAGATGCGTGCAATAGTAATAATAACAAAGATTTTGATGAAGTTTATTCGGCATTTACCTTTCCTATAGAAAAGTGCTTAACGATAATAAATAACTGTTAGTGAAAATGAAACTAATAAAAATACCAAAGAGGATAACAATCTGCAAACTGAAATCACGGAGAAAGTATCGCTCTGACGAAAAGAGAAAAGAATTCAATATTGCTTCAATGAAATGTGCCAAGGCTGTGGAATATTACGAACCCAAAAAAGTAAACTTTTTATGTAATAGTACTAACAATCGAAATGCTTTCTTCCGCGACATTCGAAAACGCATGAAAGGATCGTGTAGCATTACATCATTATTGAAATTTGATGGTACCATGGTTACTATGGACTCTGATAAAGCAACACTTTTAGTTGAAATTTTTGATCTCGTTTATGTCCCTGACTGCACAGCGAGCAATACATCTGTTGAAGAATCTACCCTTGATTTATATTTCGATGGACTGTTTGAGGTGCAAAATATTAAGAAAACCATTAATCAAATTCCTACTACTTCTGCCCCAGGACCTGATGGGTTGCCACCAATATTTTTCAAGAACCTCAATATTTCTATCAAGCGATAAATTATCAGTACTCTTCAATATTTGTTTCAATAGCGGCAATATTCCACAGGATTGGCGTCATGCAATAGTTGTGCCTGTTTTTAAGCGAAATGGCGAAGCATCAAATCCTCGCAACTATCTCCCCATCTCCCTTACCAATATAGTACCTAAGCTTATGAAAAGATGCGTATTATATAAGTTGTTACCCTTCTTGCAATCGCGAAATGTTATACCTAATGAACAGTTCGGATTCTTGCCTAACCGTTCTGCAACGATTTAGCTAGTCCATAATATGCATTCGTGGACCGCACTTTTCGATAATAATATCCCTGTTGACGTCATTTTCCTGGACTTTGAAAAGGCCTTAGATAAATTAAAACGATCCCTTTTGATACAGACCCTCACTAGAATACTCCTCACTTGTATGGACACCCCATCTAATGTGAGACATCAAAAATCTTGAACGCACCCAGAGATGGTTTACAAAAAACTTCCTGGGTTTTACAATATGCCATATGAAGCAAGTCTGTCTTGCGAATGACGAAGTTATTATGCCTTACGACAGATAGAGGTTGCCTGCTGTATTTAAATACCATTGACGCGATTTCGCCAGGAGCATCAACAGAAACGGATGAAACTGAATATCTCAGAATGATATCTACAAACAGGATCTGGTTAACATCAGCTACGTGAGACGACGTCTCTGTCTGACACTAAAGTGGTTGCATCAGAATAGTGTATCAAGAAGGAAAAGAAAAAAGATATCAATAGGTCTGCGAACTATCACATGTTTTTGAGAGTACTGAATATTGCTTATTTATGCTACAATTAACTTATATGTGAATTGCTATAAATGAATTCAAAATACGTTTTTTTCTAGTGCTAATTCCAGTGACGATTTCTGTTACGCTGATTGCAGTGTTATTAATAGTAGCGATTATTTTCCTGAAGAGGAAAAGGCAAGTAACTTTCATTTCATTACATAATTAAACTGCTTTACTTCTTATAAATCTAACTTTATAAAAGACTAATAGAACCATCCGTCATTGCTTCAGTCTGAAACTCTACAAAGTGTACGACAGATGGCACTGTCGCAAGTTTTCACAAAACTCATTACGATCGACTTAGTAACCCCCCCCCCCCCCTTGGTAAAAATTTCCTCCTTTTCTTTTAACAGAAGTTTGAAATTCTCTGATAGCAGATGACACTCCTCACGTTGCAAGTTCTCATTTGGCATAAAACTCATTACGATCGATTCCCATCATTCACTCTCCGGTGAGATGTTTCTGCTCCTAGGAAGAAGTGAGAACATAATTTGCTGTACGGATTCACACTCCCCATATTAGAAGCTTCTAATTTAAAAAAAAACAGTGTTGCCTCGTTCAAAAAACTAAAAGTTTTCGAATCATTGTGTAGCCGCCAAAGGAGCTCGGATGTGATTTGTAAGCAATTAGTAGCCTTATATAGTGGAAGAATATTAAATTGGGCTAATTTTAAATGGCGAAACAAAGATGTACAAAAATGTGGAAGTACTAAAATGATGAAAAACATTTATTATTTAATATAATTGCTGATTAACATATTTGGTGAGATGTAGGCTTATTAATACAAAAAATATTTTAATAAAATTTTTGTAACAGAGTTCAGAAATTATAGAGAAGATAAAAATCGAGAAATGATTTCGTAGCATAATTATTAACTTAGAAGAAACAACAACGCTTTTTATGCCATTTGCATTTATTAATACACTAGGTGAACGTACCCGGCGATGCCCGGGTATAGTAGCTGAGCTCTTTCATCTATACTCAGCAGTCATCCTCAGGGTGATGCCCGGGTGTAGTAGCTGAGCTCTTTCGTCTATACTCAGTAGTCATCCTCAGGGTGATGCCAGGGTGTAGTAGCTGAGCTCTTTCATCTATACTCAGTAGTCATCCTCAGGGTGATGCCCGGGTGTAGCAGCTGAGCTCTTTCATCTATACTCAGCAGTCATCCTCAGGGTGATGCCCGGGTATAGTAGCTGAGCTCTTTCATCTATACTCAGCAGTCATCCTCAGGGTGATGCCCGGGTGTAGTAGCTGAGCTCTTTCGTCTATACTCAGTAGTCATCCTCAGGGTGATGCCAGGGTGTAGTAGCTGAGCTCTTTCATCTATACTCAGTAGTCATCCTCAGGGTGATGCCCGGGTGTAGCAGCTGAGCTCTTTCATCTATACTCAGCAGTCATCCTCAGGGTGATACCCGGGTGTAGTAGCTGAGCTCTTTCGTCTGTACTCAGTAGTCATCCTCAGGGTGATGTCAGGGTGTAGAAGCTGAGCTCTTTCGTCTATACTCAGTAGTCATCCTCAGGGTGATGCCCGGGTGTAGTAGCTGAGCTCTTTCGTCTGTACTCAGTAGTCATCCTCAGGGTGATGCCCGGGCGTAGTAGCTGAGCTCTTTCGTCTGTACTCAGCAGTCATCCTCAGGGTGATGCCAGGGTGTAGTAGCTGAGCTCTTTCATCTATACTCAGTAGTCATCCTCAGGGTGATGCCCGGGTGTAGCAGCTGAGCTCTTTCATCTATACTCAGCAGTCATCCTCAGGGTGATGCCCGGGTATAGTAGCTGAGCTCTTTCATCTATACTCAGTTGTCATCCTCAGGGTGATGCCCGGGTGTAGCAGCTGAGCTCTTTCATCTATACTCAGCAGTCATCCTCAGGGTGATACCCGGGTGTAGCAGCTGAGCTCTTTCATCTATACTCAGCAGTCATCCTCAGGGTGATGCCCGGGTATAGTAGCTGAGCTCTTTCATCTATACTCAGCAGTCATCCTCAGGGTGATGCCCGGGTGTAGTAGCTGAGCTCTTTCGTCTATACTCAGTAGTCATCCTCAGGGTGATGCCAGGGTGTAGTAGCTGAGCTCTTTCATCTATACTCAGTAGTCATCCTCAGGGTGATGCCCGGGTGTAGCAGCTGAGCTCTTTCATCTATACTCAGCAGTCATCCTCAGGGTGATACCCGGGTGTAGTAGCTGAGCTCTTTCGTCTGTACTCAGTAGTCATCCTCAGGGTGATGTCAGGGTGTAGAAGCTGAGCTCTTTCGTCTATACTCAGTAGTCATCCTCAGGGTGATGCCCGGGTGTAGTAGCTGAGCTCTTTCGTCTGTACTCAGTAGTCATCCTCAGGGTGATGCCCGGGCGTAGTAGCTGAGCTCTTTCGTCTGTACTCAGCAGTCATCCTCAGGGTGATGCCAGGGTGTAGTAGCTGAGCTCTTTCATCTATACTCAGTAGTCATCCTCAGGGTGATGCCCGGGTGTAGCAGCTGAGCTCTTTCATCTATACTCAGCAGTCATCCTCAGGGTGATGCCCGGGTATAGTAGCTGAGCTCTTTCATCTATACTCAGCAGTCATCCTCAGGGTGATGCCCGGGTGTAGTAGCTGAGCTCTTTCGTCTATACTCAGTAGTCATCCTCAGGGTGATGCCAGGGTGTAGTAGCTGAGCTCTTTCATCTATACTCAGTAGTCATCCTCAGGGTGATGCCCGGGTGTAGCAGCTGAGCTCTTTCATCTATACTCAGCAGTCATCCTCAGGGTGATACCCGGGTGTAGTAGCTGAGCTCTTTCGTCTGTACTCAGTAGTCATCCTCAGGGTGATGTCAGGGTGTAGAAGCTGAGCTCTTTCGTCTATACTCAGTAGTCATCCTCAGGGTGATGCCCGGGTGTAGTAGCTGAGCTCTTTCGTCTGTACTCAGTAGTCATCCTCAGGGTGATGCCCGGGCGTAGTAGCTGAGCTCTTTCGTCTGTACTCAGCAGTCATCCTCAGGGTGATGCCAGGGTGTAGTAGCTGAGCTCTTTCATCTATACTCAGTAGTCATCCTCAGGGTGATGCCCGGGTGTAGCAGCTGAGCTCTTTCATCTATACTCAGCAGTCATCCTCAGGGTGATACCCGGGTGTAGTAGCTGAGCTCTTTCGTCTGTACTCAGTAGTCATCCTCAGGGTGATGTCAGGGTGTAGAAGCTGAGCTCTTTCGTCTATACTCAGTAGTCATCCTCAGGGTGATGCCCGGGTGTAGTAGCTGAGCTCTTTCGTCTGTACTCAGTAGTCATCCTCAGGGTGATGCCCGGATGTAGTAGCTGAGCTGGGTTGGGATGTTTTACCTCTGAGCGGCACTTTTTTGCACACCATGGGCTAAATGGCCAGGTCACATGGACCCGGAAGGCTCAGAGAAGGTTGGGGGAGGGGACCCACTGGAACAGCTGTTGGGAGACAGATGGTAGCCTCCCGTCAAGGCCATCCAGCGTGTTCTTTAACGTGCACAGGGTATGGCTCTACCGCACACGGGGCCACGGCTTAACGTCTCATCCGACGGACGGCGGCCTTTCCAAGCCCATCGGTGTCCCCAACTGACCGTGGGCAACTGACCGTGGGCGTTTTGCGGAGATAAATCTCAACGCTGACCCAGCTGGGACTCGAACCTGGGAACTACAGATTACGAGCCTGGCGCGCTACCGACTGAGCCACCCCCGCCCCCGAGTAGCTGAGCTCTTTCGTCTATACTCAGTAGTCATCCTCAGGGTGATGCCCGGCTGTAGTAGCTGAGCTCTTTCATCTATACTCAGTAGTCATCCTCAGGGTGATGCCAGGATGTAGTAGCTGAGCTCTTTCATCTATACTCAGCTGTCATCCTCAGGGTGATGCCCGGGTGTAGTAGCTGAGCTCTTTCGTCTGTACTCAGTAGTCATCCTCAGGGTGATGCCCGGGTGTAGTAGCTGAGCTCTTTCATCTATACTCAGCAGTCATCCTCAGGGTAATTGCCCGGGTGTAGTAGCTGAGCTCTTTCGTCTGTACTCAGTAGTCATCCTCAGGGTGATGCCCGGGTGCAGTAGCTGAACTCTTTCATCTATACTCAGTAGTCATCCTCAGGGTGATGCCCGGGTGTAGTAGCTGAGCTGGGTTGGGATGTTTTACCTCTGAGCGGCACTTTTTTGCACACCATGTGCTAAATGGCCAGGTGACATGGACCCCGAAGGCTCAGAGAAGGTTGGGGTAGGGGACCCACTGGAACAGCTGTTGGGAGACAGATGGTAGCCTCCCGTCAAGGCCATCTAGCGTGTTCTTTAACGTTCAGAGGGTATGGCTCTCCCGCACACGGGGCCACGGCTTAACGTCCCATCCGACGGACGGCGGCCTTTCCAAGCCCATCGGTGTCCCCAACTGACCGTGGGCGTTTTGCGGAGATAAATCTCAACGCTGACCCAGCTGGGACTCGAACCTGGGAACTACAGATTACGAGCATGGCGCGCTACCGACTGAGCCACCCCCGCAACAGAGTAGCTGAGCTCTTTCGTCTATACTCAGTAGTCATCCTCAGGGTGATGCCCGGGTGTAGTAACTGAGCTCTTTCATCTATACTCAGCAGTCATCCTCAGGGTGATGCCCGGGTGTAGTAGCTGAGCTCTTTCGTCTGTACTCAGTAGTCATCCTCATGGTGATGCCCGGGTGTAGTAGCTGAGCTCTTTCGTCTGTACTCAGTAGTCATCCTCATGGTGATGCCCGGGTGTAGTAGCTGAGCTCTTTCGTCTGTACTCAGTAGTCATCCTCATGGTGATGCCCGGGTGTAGTAGCTGAGCTCTTTCGTCTGTACTCAGTAGTCATCCTCATGGTGATGCCCGGGTGTAGTAGCTGAGCTCTTTCGTCTGTACTCAGTAGTCATCCTCATGGTGATGCCCGGGTGTAGTAGCTGAGCTCTTTCGTCTGTACTCAGTAGTCATCCTCAGGGTGATGCCCGGGTGTAGTAGCTGAGCTCTTTCGTCTGTACTCAGTAGTCATCCTCAGGGTGATGCCCGGGTGTAGTAGCTGAGCTCTTTCGTCTGTACTCAGTAGTCATCCTCAGGGTGATGCCCGGGTGTAGTAGCTGAGCTCTTTCGTCTGTACTCAGTAGTCATCCTCATGGTGATGCCCGGGTGTAGTAGCTGAGCTCTTTCGTCTGTACTCAGTAGTCATCCTCATGGTGATGCCCGGGTGTAGTAGCTGAGCTCTTTCGTCTGTACTCAGTAGTCATCCTCATGGTGATGCCCGGGTGTAGTAGCTGAGCTCTTTCGTCTGTACTCAGTAGTCATCCTCATGGTGATGCCCGGGTGTAGTAGCTGAGCTCTTTCGTCTGTACTCAGTAGTCATCCTCAGGGTGATGCCCGGGTGTAGTAGCTGAGCTCTTTCATCTATACTCAGCAGTCATCCTCAGGGTAATTGCCCGGGTGTAGTAGCTGAGCTCTTTCGTCTGTACTCAGTAGTCATCCTCAGGGTGATGCCCGGGTGCAGTAGCTGAACTCTTTCATCTATACTCAGTAGTCATCCTCAGGGTGATGCCCGGGTGTAGTAGCTGAGCTGGGTTGGGATGTTTTACCTCTGAGCGGCACTTTTTTGCACACCATGTGCTAAATGGCCAGGTGACATGGACCCCGAAGGCTCAGAGAAGGTTGGGGTAGGGGACCCACTGGAACAGCTGTTGGGAGACAGATGGTAGCCTCCCGTCAAGGCCATCTAGCGTGTTCTTTAACGTTCAGAGGGTATGGCTCTACCGCACACGGGGCCACGGCTTAACGTCCCATCCGACGGACGGCGGCCTTTCCAAGCCCATCGGTGTCCCCAACTGACCGTGGGCGTTTTGCGGAGATAAATCTCAACGCTGACCCAGCTGGGACTCGAACCTGGGAACTACAGATTACGAGCATGGCGCGCTACCGACTGAGCCACCCCCGCAACAGAGTAGCTGAGCTCTTTCGTCTATACTCAGTAGTCATCCTCAGGGTGATGCCCGGGTGTAGTAACTGAGCTCTTTCATCTATACTCAGCAGTCATCCTCAGGGTGATGCCCGGGTGTAGTAGCTGAGCTCTTTCGTCTGTACTCAGTAGTCATCCTCATGGTGATGCCCGGGTGTAGTAGCTGAGCTCTTTCGTCTGTACTCAGTAGTCATCCTCATGGTGATGCCCGGGTGTAGTAGCTGAGCTCTTTCGTCTGTACTCAGTAGTCATCCTCATGGTGATGCCCGGGTGTAGTAGCTGAGCTCTTTCGTCTGTACTCAGTAGTCATCCTCATGGTGATGCCCGGGTGTAGTAGCTGAGCTCTTTCGTCTGTACTCAGTAGTCATCCTCATGGTGATGCCCGGGTGTAGTAGCTGAGCTCTTTCGTCTGTACTCAGTAGTCATCCTCATGGTGATGCCCGGGTGTAGTAGCTGAGCTCTTTCGTCTGTACTCAGTAGTCATCCTCATGGTGATGCCCGGGTGTAGTAGCTGAGCTCTTTCGTCTGTACTCAGTAGTCATCCTCATGGTGATGCCCGGGTGTAGTAGCTGAGCTCTTTCGTCTGTACTCAGTAGTCATCCTCAGGGTGATGCCCGGGTGTAGTAGCTGAGCTCTTTCGTCTGTACTCAGTAGTCATCCTCAGGGTGATGCCCGGGTGTAGTAGCTGAGCTCTTTCGTCTGTACTCAGTAGTCATCCTCATGGTGATGCCCGGGTGTAGTAGCTGAGCTCTTTCGTCTGTACTCAGTAGTCATCCTCATGGTGATGCCCGGGTGTAGTAGCTGAGCTCTTTCGTCTGTACTCAGTAGTCATCCTCATGGTGATGCCCGGGTGTAGTAGCTGAGCTCTTTCGTCTGTACTCAGTAGTCATCCTCATGGTGATGCCCGGGTGTAGTAGCTGAGCTCTTTCGTCTGTACTCAGTAGTCATCCTCATGGTGATGCCCGGGTGTAGTAGCTGAGCTCTTTCGTCTGTACTCAGTAGTCATCCTCAGGGTGATGCCCGGGTGTAGTAGCTGAGCTCTTTCGTCTGTACTCAGTAGTCATCCTCAGGGTGATGCCCGGGTGTAGTAGCTGAGCTCTTTCGTCTGTACTCAGTAGTCATCCTCATGGTGATGCCCGGGTGTAGTAGCTGAGCTCTTTCGTCTGTACTCAGTAGTCATCCTCATGGTGATGCCCGGGTGTAGTAGCTGAGCTCTTTCGTCTGTACTCAGTAGTCATCCTCAGGGTGATGCCCGGGTGTAGTAGCTGAGCTCTTTCGTCTGTACTCAGTAGTCATCCTCAGGGTGATGCCCGGGTGTAGTAGCTGAGCTCTTTCGTCTGTACTCAGTAGTCATCCTCATGGTGATGCCCGGGTGTAGTAGCTGAGCTCTTTCGTCTGCACTCAGTAGTCATCCTCAGGGTGATGCCCGGGTGTAGTAGCTGAGCTCTTTCGTCTGCACTCAGTAGTCATCCTCATGGTGATGCCCGGGTGTAGTAGCTGAGCTCTTTCGTCTGTACTCAGTAGTCATCCTCATGGTGATGCCCGGGTGTAGTAGCTGAGCTCTTTCG
Organism: Ryuthela nishihirai; assembly: GCA_038380435.1. Classification (NCBI taxonomy): domain Eukaryota; kingdom Metazoa; phylum Arthropoda; class Arachnida; order Araneae; family Heptathelidae; genus Ryuthela; species Ryuthela nishihirai. The sequence goes on along the minus strand of JAWZYU010000326.1, from coordinate 151,684 downwards.
TCTGTACTCAGTAGTCATCCTCATGGTGATGCCCGGGTGTAGTAGCTGAGCTCTTTCGTCTGTACTCAGTAGTCATCCTCATGGTGATGCCCGGGTGTAGTAGCTGAGCTCTTTCGTCTGTACTCAGTAGTCATCCTCATGGTGATGCCCGGGTGTAGTAGCTGAGCTCTTTCGTCTGTACTCAGTAGTCATCCTCATGGTGATGCCCGGGTGTAGTAGCTGAGCTCTTTCGTCTGTACTCTGTAGTCATCCTCATGGTGATGCCCGGGTGTAGTAGCTGAGCTCTTTCGTCTGTACTCAGTAGTCATCCTCAGGGTGATGCCCGGGTGTAGTAGTTGAGCTCTTTCGTCTGTACTCAGTAGTCATCCTCATGGTGATGCCCGGGTGTAGTAGCTGAGCACTTTCGTCTGTACTCAGTAGTCATCCTCAGGGTGATGCCCGGGTGTAGTAGCTGAGCTCTTTCGTCTGCACTCAGTAGTCATCCTCAGGGTGATGCCCGGGTGTAGTAGCTGAGCTCTTTCGTCTGTACTCAGTAGTCATCCTCAGGGTGATGTCCGGGTGTAGTAGCTGAGCTCTTTCGTCTGTACTCAGTAGTCATCCTCAAGGTGATGCCCGGGTGTAGTAACTGAGCTCTTTCGTCTGCACTCAGTAGTCATCCTCAGGGCAACGCAAAGTTCCACTTTCGATGGTGAAATGTTGGATGGCTGAAAGTATAACCTTCTCCTTGAAGACATAATATTCTAATGAAAAAGGTCCTGCAGCGGAAGTACGGCTTCTTAAATCATGTAAATAGAACATTAGTGCCTACTATATACATGTATTAATAAATGCAAAAGTGTATTAAATTTAAATAGGTTTAATAACTTGTAAGGCATAAAAAAGCGTTTTTCTTTCTTCTAAGTTTTGTAATTACGTTACTTTTTCTAGCTTCCTATATGAATCCTCCTTAGTCTTCAATCACTTTCATTTCAACAAAGAAGCCGTCGTTTTTCAAACGACTTCAATTTAAATAAAAAAAAGCTACTATCCAACTGATTGCCATTTACCCATTTCTGAAACAATGGCTTTATGATGCGAAAGCAGAGAGAAATGATTTCAATTATTCCTTCTTTTAAATTCATTGGTAGCAACAATTATTTCAAACCCGCTAAATGTGAAATATGTGGGGCACACCTGTTTCTCAGCCGTAATATATATTATATACCCGTATAATCAGAATGCTAGTGACGGTAATATGGCAAAAGTTATTAAACCTATTGAAATTTAATACATTTCTCTACAAATTATTTAAAAAACGTGTAAAACGGAGGGGGAAAGATACTGCATTGAAAAACCAGTCTCTTGGCTTCACCCTTTACGTATTTCCGGCTTTTACATTTCCCCCCCCCCCCAAACGAATTTTTCTAGGTCCGGATCTGGCTATGGTAATTTCTATGAACTGAAGCCTTCCACGTCGGTTTGGGTTCGCCCCTGCGGATTCGTACATAATATATAAATAGGATATGACGTATTTGGGGTTTTCACTCTCCAAAACAGAATCCGGGTTAAACAGGAAAAATACCAGGAAAGAGAATATGCCTTTCCTAACATTTTTTTTGGCTTTTTCTCTTTGAAAAAAAGAAAGGGGAAAATATTATATTAGTATGCTTTTGATTTGTTGGATTTATTATTTGGTACCTGTCTAGCTGTTCTGAGAACACCAGCTACGACTAATACAGTCCTTTCAGCTATGAAAGAATTTTCTGAAGTTCTGTCTTCGAAATGGATAGGTAAAATTAATCGAAACCTTCATACTTCTGTTGAACGATATCTGTTCTAGACTCACATTTTAAATGCATAAAAAATCCAAATGATTCTGATTACGTTTAACTCTTCGAACAATACGTCCTTGAATTCTTCAGAATTTTCTGCCTATTTATTAGAACCTCGAACTTAAAACCAAGATATTGATATTCTTAAAATATGGGTTGATGCTGGAGAGTGAAAACTTGAAATAGCGAAAGCGGCCTTGACATTGCTTGGTTTGCACAGATGTGATGCAGAGCAATCTTTTAAGAAATCAAATCATCTGCACACGACGAACAGAAGTCTCGCTGAAGAAATATTAGCAATGCACGTGCTATGCATGTCAAAAATAAAATTGACACGTAACATCTAAAACTGGTAGATAAGTATACATTGGAAGAAGAGTTGTCTGTCCCTTATTATGATGCACAGAACTGCTAAGACCTTACACTTAAAGTTCGACCCCGAAATCTCATGATGAAGCAATTACTACCTTTCGTTTCTAATTTCTTCTGGAAAGGAACGGAGGAGGAGGGCAGCAAGATCAACATGGTCTATTGATCTGGACAGCTATGGCCACTTTCGCTTTCTTTTTATTCCCTGCAAAGGGTGGTGAATTTCACAGGGTCTTGATGCTGACCACTTATACTGACTGGAATGTGCAATGTCTTTGAGTATTGATAGCAGATCTTGAACTTATTGCACTAGTGGGATTCCGTTGAGGGAAAATCAAACGCTCTCTTTTCTGCTTTCGGTTTCACAGCCCCATGTGAACAGCTCTGAAGTATAATTTATATCAGCTGGCGAACAGTGCTCATCAGAGGCCATGGCAGGTTCCAGAAGCATTGTTTCTACGGGCATCGCCAAATCTATACTGGAGAAAATTTCCACCAGCATGGGTGCACTCAGCCTTAGCTGTGGGGGAACGGATCGTTGGTCCATGCCTGCGATTCAGGGACCGTTTCACGTTTTTGACTCTCTGAATAAAAATAGCATCTTTGAAAATCATTTTCTTTTCACAGTACATGGAATATGAAGACACTTCATAGATATTATTATCTTGATATCCTCACACAGTAATTTGACTTTTAACCTTGATATTTTGAGCTTGCAAGAGGTGAGACAGACTAGTAAATGTCAGACCCTTAAAATCAATTTTAAAATTCTTTTTTCTGGGAGGGAAGATGGAAAGCACTGAAAGGCATTGGTCTGTTTCTCAGCAAATGTGCCAGTTATGCTCTTCTAGTATATGACTGCGTTAATGAAAGTTTCTTACAGCTAAATTTGAAACTAGGATTAAAATCTTGAATGTTATCTGTTGCTATCTCTGCAACCCCCCTCCCCCCAAGTTCGCTGATGAGAATGACAAAGACAGGTTTTATGGAAACCTACACAATATTCTATCAAGTAATAATAGTCTACACAATATTTCTATCAATTCTATAAAGAAAGGAGTTATTATTCTTGTGTTAGATTACTTCAGTTCTGAATTTGGTACCTACTCCGACCTTTGGGTAAAAGTGATATCTCCTTTGTCATTGGGAGTTGTTATGGCAATTGGAAAATTTTCTTGCTACTAGGTAAGTAAATTTAATGGTTTCATGATAACTAATATTAACTGCAAACACCGGAATATTTAATAAAACATGTCAGTTTCACCTGATGGATTGCATAGGAATATGATCACTATCACTATGTATTAACGGCAAATCGGCTAGTTCTCAGAAATACAAGATCACATAGCGGAGCTGAAATTGGGTGTTATCATTATTTGGTGAAAAGTGTCTTGGAATTGAAGCTTAAGAACTGAGCTAAGGGAATTACCTTTAACACGGAAGCTCTGAAAGACTCTGATGTAGCCAAAGCTTACCATGACAGGCTACTTAGTCATTACGAGAATCTTGGTTTTTTACTGCTGAAGTAGAGGAAGAATTGGATTCGTTTAAACAGACTTTTCTTGAAATTAACTGTACTCTCTTGGTTTTACCCAAAAAGGGAGCAAAAAAGTGCAGAGGAGATAAAGTTGAATGACAGACAACCACCCAGTAAGCGATTTACATTAAACAAGAATAGAGGAAACAAATTGGCATTAGATGGGTGGAACCATGGCTTCATTAACAAAAAGAAACAATTAAAATTCATCAACAAAAAGAAACAATTAGATGGGTCGAACCACGACTTCGTTAACAAAAAGAAACAAAGTTATTTGAGTGATAAGGCTGTGAAACGCATTACTGAAAGAGGAAATAGCAGGAGTACTTGAATCAAACACCCTACTTACCCTGACACGAAGCATTCGAAATAAGCGGGTTAAGGATCAGTTAAAACTGGATTGGAAATTTTGGCTTGATAGCTTGGCTGACGATGCAGAGGAAGCAGCTAGACAATACAACAGCAAGGGGGGTGTACCAGATAGTTAATGTCTTGTGTGAGAAGAAACAGACTCACAAACAGGGATTGAGGCATTAAAATGGTAAGGTTATTAAAAGTGAGTTTTCTGTCACTGCTAGGTGAGACCTTTGCTATCTCTTAATTAAAACTATATAAAGCACCATCTCCCTGAGCAATTTTCATCACGTTTCTTCTTGTTTGTGTTGATGAAATCACTGGTGAAATGCTTAGAGCCGAGATTTCTCTTGTTGCATGACTGATCGAATATTCGAATATCTTTTTATAATAACAATAATTTATTCACTTATAAATATCATTACAAGTGATTATTGCAGTATGATACATTTATACAATATGTGAAAAGGAAAAGAAAAATGAAAATACGTAAAAATAAAATATTTCACATTTAGAATGAATCGACATGTCAGCCCGTGCGGATTCTATTACAAACTAATGTATAAAATTGGCAATATTAAAAATTTTCTGATGCACAATCTTTTTTTGTATACATTATCTGAGAATGGTTTCAAAATCTGGCATATTTTGAACAATAATTGATGGTTTTTTTTTTCAGTTCTCATTTTAAAACTCAACCTATTATACAATTTAGGTACAAGATATATATAGAAAGTGATTTTGCAAGTTTTTTGGCTAGGGGCGCTTGAAATAATATAACCTTTTATCACGTTTCACCATGAACTACTTTCTGAGATAACCATTATTATTATTGATACAAGAGCAGTATAATTTTAATTATATAAATTTTCCTTTATATTATGGAAGTGATGAAGTATAAAACCCAGATTTACTAGAATATAACCAAGCATAGTGTAAGTCTCTTAAGAATTTTTTAAAATTAAAAAAAAATAGTTCCTCAAACAGCTGCTTGCCTCAGAGGTCTGACAGGAGCCCGTCAGTTTATACGGCATAGTACAAGGTCTATGAGAATGACTGGACCTTAGCAGAAAGAAAAATACATACATCCAAGCTTTACCTGGGGCTCGAACCCAGGTTCCATTAATCAGTAGCCAAGCGTGCTAACCACTCGGCCACGGGGCTGCGGAAACCTTTAGGAACTACCTTTTTAATATTTTTTATGAAAACCAAATTTTAGTCTCAATATTGTTTTTTTTTTGCATAAATCTTCCATTTCATACTAGAATTAATAATGTTACGACAGAAGGAATCTGGCAACCGAAAGCAAAAAGTTTCAGCCAACGAATAAGAACGTTGGGAGAATTTGGAGAAGAAGAGTGGAGCGTTAACGGTCGTTGTGTTGTAACGGTCGTTGTGTTGTAACGGTCGGTGAGTTCGAAAATGGACGGTGATCTGTTCTGAGACAGTGCGCGTAAGTATCAAGAAGTAACTTGATGTGTTGTGTATACGCGGAAGGATAAAAGTGGGGTCTTTTATCGTTAAGTATCAAGAAGTAACTTGATGTGTTGTGTATACGCGGAAGTATAAAAGTGGGAACTTTTATGGCTAACTTCGAATGTCTACACGGACTGTCTTTTTGTTCGGCTAGTGTGTGAAAAGTTATTAGCACAGGACGAGAATTGGTTTACGAGTGAAGATCTTCGGGTGACCTGGTAAATCAAGTAAAAGGTAGTATTTAGTAAAATACACAGAGCTGATATTGTGTGCTCTACGCAGGAAGATTGATGACTTGTGCATGTTAATAGTTGATTTGTTAATAAGATACTTCATCCATATTTCCTTTGTAACAATTTACCTTGTATTGAATTTGGTTTTGAAATATAGCTTTTAATACTCACGCTCAGTGGCTATCCATTTTTGTAATCCGCAACATTTGGTGTCAGAAGTGGGATAATTTATTGAATGCCGTTAACTAGAAGTATGGATGAATTAGTAAAGTTGATAAATAGCTTGAAAGTCGATATGGCTACGCAGATGACTGATATGAAAGCCGATATGGCTACGCAGATGACTGATATGAAAGCCGATATGGCTACACAGATGAATGACATTAAAAGTCAAAATAATGACTTGAAAGCCGATATGGCTAACAAAATAGGTGACCTGGCCGCACAAAATACTGAGATGAGAGCTGAAGTGGCTTCTCAAATTGATAAGATTACTGATCAGTGTAAGGACATTAAAACCGAACTTAATAAACAATGTGATTGTTTAAAGGTTGAAATTGACAGTGTAAAATATGATCTTGATAGTGTTAAGTTAGATTATAAACATGAAATAGAAATTGTAAAAACTGATTGTGAACGCCAGTTTCAGATTTTGAGAAATGAAATGTTACCTTCTGCTTGTGATAATAATAATTCTAGTGGAAATAATGTTATTACACATATCGCTAAAAATACAACTAAACCTTCTACATATGATGGTCAATCATCTTGGACAGTATTTAAAACACAATTCGAAGTTATCGCTACAGCCAATGAGTGGAATGAATTCCAAAAGGCCAGTTTTCTTGCAGCTTCCTTAAGAAATTCTGCTGCGGAAGTTTTGCAGTCTGTTCCAGAAGAAAAACGACTTGATTATCAAAGTCTAGTTTCTGCATTAGAACTAAGGTTTGGTGATAGTTATTTAAAACAATATTACGTGACTCAATTTAAACATCGCATGCAGAAAAGTGGTGAAACTTTGCAAGAGCTTGCTAGTGATATTGAGCGTCTAGCTAGATTGGCTTATAGTAACTGTCCACCAGAAATTCAAGATAATTTAGCTCAATTACAATTTATTGATGCTATTGCTGACCCTGACACTCAGCAATCTCTGAGGATGTTGGAAGGTGAATCCTTAAAGTCAGCTGTGGTACATGCTATGAAATACGAGTGCTCCAGGCTTTCCTCCCGAGCGAACAAACGTGCAGTGAGGTTTGTGAGTGCAGAAGAAACTGTAGAAAAGGATAATGAAATGAAAGAACTAACCAAAGCCATACTATCCGTTTTGAAAGATATAAAAGGTTCTTCTTCAAAACCTACAACAGACCTTCAGTGTTGGAATTGTGGCAAGACCGGACACATTCGTACCAACTGCACTAGGAAACGAATGAGGAGTCCAAGTCCATCAACTAGACAACAGAATCAGGGAAACTGAAATTAGTCAGTCTTGCGGGGCAAAGGCTGGCTGTTGATTGGTTGGCCCCAGGGGAAGTCGCCCATGTTTCAACATTACATGGTGATAATAATGGATTAGTAGCTGATGGAGCCATAAATGGAATACCTTGCCGTATGATAGTCGACACTGGTGCAAATGTAACTTTACTCAGAAAGGATATAGTAAAGAAAATAATACCTCACCCAAACTTGAATACTACACAGTCTAAAATAAGCCTACAAACAGCCACTGGAGATCGTGCTCCATGGAAAAATAGAACTTAACATCCGAGTTGGTAGCTGTCTGGTTCGCCATCCTGTTTACATCGCTGACATCTACGATGAATGCATATTAGGTCTTGATTTTCTTAAGAAACATGGATTCGACATCAGACCCAGTGATAACCTAATCATCTATGAGACAGAAGAGATTCCTCTGCTTAGCCGGACGTCTGATTCTTTATCAAGCGTAACTCCAATATTAGTGACGGAAGACACAGAGATCCCAGCACAAAGTGAAGTTATAGTCCGTGGACATCGGGCGGAGACTTCTGGGGCCTTCCGATTGGCAGTTACTGATGCCTCTGGTAAAGGAGCTTTGGCTCATAATATCCTGGTTGCAAGGACGTTAGTCAGAATAGATAAAGAACAGATCCCTATCAGAGTGATGAACTGTAACAAATCCAATAGAATGTTAAAAAAAGGTGAGGAATTAGCAATATGTGAAGCTGTTACCTGTGTAACAAGTATAAATAAAATAGAAGTTACCGATTCACATCAAAATCATACAGACATCCCATCTCATCTTACTGAATTATGGAGAGAAACAAGACAAATATTAACTGAAAACCAAGCTGTTAAGGCCGAGAACCTATTAAAAGAATTTTCTGACATTTTTTCTGCCACATCAAATGATTATGGCCGTACTAACCTGACAGAACATAAAATCAACACTGGTGATTCTCCTCCAGTCCATCTGCCGGCACGAAGGCTTCCATTGGCAAAAAGAGAGGAGACGGAACAACTCATAAAGGACATGGAAGCTCAGGGCATTATAGAACCATCACAGAGTCCCTGGACATCACCAGTAGTTCTTGTCAAGAAAAAGGATGGATCTACACGATTTTGTGTAGATTATCGCAGATTAAATGACGTAACAAAGAAAGATTCCTTTCCTTTACCCAGGATTGACGATACACTAGACACTTTATCTGGGTCAGAATGGTTTTCAACTTTAGATTTAAAGAGCGGCTATTGGCAAGTTGGTATACGTCCTGAAGACCGTGAGAAAACAGCTTTCAGTACAGGGAATGGACTTTGGCAGTTTAAGGTGATGCCATTTGGACTTTGTAATGCACCTGCCACATTTGAGCGATTAATGGAGTCAGTGCTCAAAGGTTTGTCTTTGGAGGTCTGCCTGGTTTACTTGGACGACATCATAGTTCTTGGAAGAACTTTTGAAGAACATTTGAGAAATCTTCGTCAAGTATTTGAAAAACTTAAGGCAGCCAAGTTAAAATTGGGACCGACAAAGTGTAAACTGTTCCAGCAAGAAGTTCATTACCTTGGTCATGTGATCACTACAGCAGGGATTAAGACTGATCCTAGTAAGATAGAAGCTGTAAGAGACTGGCCTCCACCACAAGATGTTCATCAACTTCGTAGTTTTATTGGACTTTGCACCTACTATAGAAGATTTGTCAAAGGTTTCTCCAACATCGCAAGGCCATTACATCGTCTGACAGAAGAGGGCCAGCGGTTTATGTGGACCACTGAATGCGATATAGCCTTTCAACAGCTAAAGAAAACTCTTTCCACAGCACCAGTGCTAGCGTACCCACAAACTGGAAAACAATTCGTAATAGATACTGACGCAAGTAACACAGGAGTTGGTGCTGTGCTTTCACAGGAACAAGACGGACAAGAGAGAGTTATTGCATACTTTAGTAAAACTTTATCCAAACCAGAGCGGAATTACTGTGTAACACGCAAAGAACTGTTAGCAATAGTAAAAGCAATAGAACATTTTCATCATTATCTCTATGGCCAGAAATTCCTTATACGTACTGATCATGCTGCACTTAGATGGTTATTAAACTTCAAAAACCCTGAAGGACAAATCGCTAGGTGGATACAACGGTTACAAGAATACGATTTCTCCATCGAACATCGAAGTGGTAAAATGCATAAGAATGCAGATGCTCTTTCCAGGCGCCCATGTATTGACAACTGTAAACATTGCTATAATGCAGAACTGAAATTTGGAACTAAAGAGATAATGCCCATAAGACAAATAGTATCGACACAAACAAACAATGACACCCCTAACATCTGGAATCCAATTGAAATCAGGAAGGCTCAACTAGATGATGAAGACATAAAACCAATATTAGAATTGATTGAAAAATCTGATGTAAGACCTAATTGGGAGCAAATCTCGAGGTATAGTCCAACTACTAAAAGTTACTGGGCACAGTGGGACTCCTTAAAAATGGAAGACGGAGTATTATACAGAAGATGGGAGAATCCCACTGGACGGCTGATCCGTTGGCAGATAATCCTTCCTCGATCCCGAGTGGAACTTGTGATGAAAGATGTACATGATAGTGCCACTGGAGGACATTTCGGTGTTAATAAGACATTAGCCAAAGCCAGGGAACGATTTCATTGGTTGAAAAGTAGGGCAGACGTTGAGAGATGGTGTAGGCAATGTGAAGCCTGTGCAGCAAAGAAAGGCCCTAAGACTAGGAGTCGGGGTAAGCTGCAGACGTATAACGTTGGTGCCCCTTTTGAAAGAATAGCCATTGATGTAATGGGTCCGTTTCCTAGAACTGATGATGGAAATCGATATTTATTAGTGGTAATGGATTATTTCACAAAGTGGCCTGAGGTATATCCCATCCAAGACCAGGAAGCAACAACAGTGGCTGAGATGATAGTTAATAACTTCATTAGTAGGTATGGAGTACCTTTACAACTCCACTCTGATCAAGGACGGAATTTTGAATCCAATGTGTTTAAAGGCATCTGTCAACTATTAGGCATTCATAAAACCAGAACAACTCCCTTACACCCTCAGTCGGATGGTATGGTTGAAAGATTCAATAGAACAATTGCTCAGCATTTAGCATTATTTGTGAACGACCACCAACGTGACTGGGATCGCCATGTACCACTCCTTTTGCTGGCATATAGGACGGCAGTGCATGAGACAACTGGACAGACACCTTCCATGATGCTTTTTGGAAGAGAGTTACGTCTTCCCTGTGACCTTTTATATGGTCGGCCCGAAGCAATGCCTGTGTCCACTCCACAATACGTACAAGAATTGCAACAACGACTAGAAGAAATCCATCACTCCGTTAGACATAACATCGACATAACAAGTGACAGAACCAAAACAAGATATGACAGTAAAATAAATGGAACTATTTTCAATCAAGGAGATCTTGTCTGGCTATACAGTCCACATAGAAAGAAAGGACTATCTCCAAAACTTCAGAAACCTTGGGAAGGCCCATATACAATAGTTAACAGGATTAATGACGTGGTATATCGCATTCGTCGACGTCCAGCTACAAAGTGCAAGGTGGTTCACGTGGATCGTTTGGCTCCGTTTCATCGAAGAACTGAAGGAACTTTGGAATCCAGAATTGTTCGGGACGAACAAGACCTAGGAAGGGGGCAGTGTTACGACAGAAGGAATCTGGCAACCGAAAGCAAAAAGTTTCAGCCAACGAATAAGAACGTTGGGAGAATTTGGAGAAGAAGAGTGGAGCGTTAACGGTCGTTGTGTTGTAACGGTCGTTGTGTTGTAACGGTCGGTGAGTTCGAAAATGGACGGTGAGCTGTTCTGAGACAGTGCGCGTAAGTATCAAGAAGTAACTTGATGTGTTTTGTATACGCGGAAGGATAAAAGTGGGGTCTTTTATCGTTAAGTATCAAGAAGTAACTTGATGTGTTGTGTATACGCGGAAGTATAAAAGTGGGAACTTTTATGGCTAACTTCGAATGTCTACACGGACTGTCTTTTTGTTCGGCTAGTGTGTGAAAAGTTATTAGCACAGGACGAGAATTGGTTTACGAGTGAAGATCTTCGGGTGACCTGGTAAATCAAGTAAAAGGTAGTATTTAGTAAAATACACAGAGCTGATATTGTGTGCTCTACGCAGGAAGATTGATGACTTGTGCATGTTAATAGTTGATTTGTTAATAAGATACTTCATCCATATTTCCTTTGTAACAATTTACCTTGTATTGAATTTGGTTTTGAAATATAGCTTTTAATACTCACGCTCAGTGGCTATCCATTTTTGTAATCCGCAACAATAACAACACCAAATTGTTCATTTCGTTCATTTAATTTCAGAGCACGAACATCGAATCATAATACAATTTGAACTGTGATATTTTATATTAAAATCTATTTGAGCATTTCTTAGCTCAAAACACATGAATTTGCGTTTTTGTTCATGCATTCATGCATTTTAAGCAAATCATTCTCCATAGATGCTTTTGGGTCAGACATGTTATCACTGGAATACATAATTACGGTGTCATCAACATAAACAGAAGTGAACTATTTAATTTTTTTATTTTCTGTTGTATTGTCGAGCTCCCTTACAATATGCTCAGAATCACATAATTCAATCGATGACGAAATTAAAAAAATATGATTGCTCCATTTATGTTTATAAAATTTGCCAATTTTAGGGATACGAAGATTGCATATTTTTTAAGGTCATGAAACATACTGAAGAAAAGTGGGATCGTCAGATTATACGGGAGTTTAAAATAAATACTAAACCTTCAAATCGGTTGGTACTGAATGATATTAGGGATTATAGGTCTTTCGTGCAGCGACATTATATATATATATACCTGGCTAGCAGATTTTTTAATGTTATTCCACAGGATATGATCGCAAAATTTTGCGATACAGATCCTGTGGGATAACATTTTTGTTTGAAAGAGACTTAAAATACGATTGCTAAATATGGAGAGCATAAATTTCCTAATAAAATAATTTCTTATGGTTATATTACATACACATGTTGAGTTTTACAGGTGTATTAATTTTTGAACATTGAAATATATTTCTCATTTTATTATCCTACTGCTGTTGCTAATAATTTGAACGAATAAATGAGGCAATTTATCTAAATTTATCCACATGTGAGTTCACACTCTTGTGGAAATACTCCATTTTCATTCTTGTAGTCAATGGTTACATTATACTCTTTATCCAAGCGAATAATGGCCCTTTTTGCATTTCATTTTTACACTTTCTTCTTTAAGCCTTCAATAATCGAGTTGACCATCCGGAAACTGAAGGTTCCTTCATTTCCCGTTAATGCTACTTTAATTGTTGGGCAATAATACTTTGAGGATTAAGATGGTATAGAAGTCCACTGAAACATATGTAATAATGATAATAATGAATGAAATAAATTTTATCTGCTGTATCTTATCACAAAAATCATTAATAAAATTTAAAAATAAAATTGGACCCAAAACTGAGTCCTGAGAGACCCCTTGTTTTACCACCAAGAAATTACTTTGATCTCCATCATTTTAACATTTTTTTTTAAAGATCTGTTCTAAGCCAGTTAAGTGCATGACATCTGATTCCATAATCAGATAGTTTATATAGTAATAAAATAACATTAACAGCGTCAAATGCATTTCTTATATCTGAAATATATTGCTGCAATTTTTACTGGCATCAATATTTTGTACCTTTTTCTGCTAATTTTAATACACTGGCGGAAATTGAAAAAAGAACAACCAGAAGGAATTCCTTTAGGAACGTCATATTATAATATGTTAATAGTTAAGGGCAGCAGAAAACATGATCGAAGATTGAAAGTTATTGGGTGAAATAATGACGTCAATGAGGACGACAACATGCAAATATACGCCGCGCATAATTAAAGACTAGGGCGTGAAGAAAGAAGTTCTTCATCTTGTGTCGTGTTATTCAGTGCTCTTTGAAGAAGCTACCATGCCTGGACGACACAGTTGTGCAACGTTTGTTCAGTTAGGGGAATTTGAGCGAGGTGGTATAGTGGGTCTTTGGGAAGCAAGTCGATCTTTTCGTCAAATTGTACACCGTGTTAGATGAGAGGTATCGGCAGTGGTACGATGGTGGGGTCGATGGTCAAAAATCCATTTGCACACTTGTAGATGCGTTCAGGGCAACAAAGAGTTACAGATGCATGAGAGTATCAGCATATCAGGGTGGTGGCGGTGGCAGAGTGGACGGCTATGGCATCAGAAATTCGATCCTCTGTCGTACCAAGGGTGTCTAGAAGAACGATATGCAATCGTCTTTTGGAAGCAGGATTACGAGCATGCGTGCCCCTGGCTCGGTTACCACTGTCACCTCGTCACTGTCGAGAACGTTTACAGTGGTGTCAAAAGCGAGTTCATTGGAAGGAAGAATGGCAGTCTATGGTCTTCAGTGATGAAAGTCGATTCTGCTTAGGAGCATCTGATGGTCGTATACACGTCCGAAGGCGACAAGGTGAGTAGCTTCTTCCATCGTGCATCCGCCAATGACACATAGGACCCACGTTGGGCATCATGGTGTGGGGAGCGATTAACTATCAATCTCGTACGTGTCTGGTGTTTACAGGGTATACTGAATTTGTGTACAGGGTATACTGAATAGCAATATGTACGTCAGCGACATCCTACAGCCGGTTGTCCTGCAATATTTGAGTGTAATCCTAAATGCAATATTCCAGCAGTATAACGCCCACCCACACTCCTCCCAGGCAACTCAACATGTTCTCCAGGCAGTGTACTAACTCCTTTAGGCAGCATGCTCTCCGGACTTGTCTCCAATTGAGCATGTCTGGGACTCGATCGGACAAAGACTTCCGCAGACCGCGGCAGGCAACGACCATCGCTGAATTACGCGTCCAAGTTGAACCCCGATTGCATGCCAGATAAAACCACCGATTGCATGCCACCGATTGCATGCCAGATAGGAAGCTTGTATTGCTGCTCGAGAAGGTTCAACACCTTAAGATGTACCTTCTCTAAAATGTAATACTCATTAAAAGGTAAAATAAATATTGAATCACTTCACACGTGTGATCACTGTCCTTTCTCTACAAGTTGTTTCTACTAAATAAATCTAATAGATTACGCTTCAATTGTTAATGGTGTTCTTTTTTCAATTTCCGCCAGTGTATACACTGCTCAATGTTTTTATTTCGTAAAAATCCACATTGTTTATTAGGAAAAAATTGGTTTTAGTTAAGAGACCTATCAACCTAGAAGTCTGCGTCTCACATTTTTCAATAACTTTAGAAAAAATTGGTAAAAAATGGAAATAGGATTGTAGTTACTAATCACATTCTTTTCACCTGATTTACATATTGGTGAAAAACTGGTAAATTTTAACTTATCTTAAATTATTCCTTGTTCAATAGAAATATTAATGATCCTTGTGAGATTTGGAAATAGTATATTGCAAAAACCTTTAGCATTTCATATGCGATTCCATCAAAATCTGGGGCTTTATTATTTTCCAGAGTCTGAATAATTCTACCTACTTCAGTCTCATTTGAGCTTTCTAAATACATGGTATTTTGAAAGCAGATTAAATCCTTTTGAATATATGAGCAAATTGTTTCATCAGCATTAAATGCACCAGAGGTTGTTTCAATAAAATTTCATTAACGTTTTCAACTAATTACATTATATTTTCGCTTTTGGTATTATGGAGGATTTCTTGTGTTTTCCTATTAAACTCTTTATATAATTCCATTTTTTTACTAATTTTAACACAATTGTAAAAAAAAAATATGATAATCCTGTTCTGCTTCTTTGGTTTTTAGTTTCAGCATCTTACAGTATTCATTATATTCCCTTTCTACAAATTTAATATCAGAACATCTTTTACAATTTTTACACAAATTTTTTATTTTGTTTATTGATGCAATGATTTCATTAGTAATCCATTTTTGTTTGCCATTTTGTGCTTGGACATTAGAGTTTACCCAAAAGAATCATATG
The DNA here is from genome assembly GCA_038380435.1 of Ryuthela nishihirai. NCBI lineage: Eukaryota > Metazoa > Arthropoda > Arachnida > Araneae > Heptathelidae > Ryuthela > Ryuthela nishihirai. Next base: position 136,403 of record JAWZYU010000326.1, on the reverse strand, counting down.
AGTTACCATTTGCAAACATTTGTCATAGACATTATTTGAATCTCTGTCATTATAATTAAATTTGTCAAATGTTGAATTCTTTATATATTCCCCAAACAATAAATAATTTTGTTTATTTCTTGAGTTAGTATACCACTCTGATTAATGAAATTTTTTTGTGTTTATTTTGGAAATCTGTAGATCTACAACAATAGGGTAGTGGTCAGTAAAATATAAATGTCTAATTGCTACGTCAACAGTGTGATTGGGATTTACTATGACAAAGATATGACCTAGGCAGTAAATTCGCATTATTGCATTCTCTTGTTGGGAAGTTAACACAATGTTTGAAACCAAAATCACTTTTGATATTTAAATATTCATTGACGTCATCTGTATATTTTAACAGATCAATATTAATGTATCCAATAAGATAAACATTTTTATATGAAATCTCTTTTAAATTTTGTTCTAATTCATCACAGAAAAAACTGATACTGTAATAATGCGATCTATACAATATATGTAAGACAGACAGACTGAAAATATGATCGTATATATGCAATCCTTCTGATCATAGGAGATCAAATTTCAATCACATAAAGTCAAATTTATGATTTATAACATGTGCTAAAACACCACCTGATTTAATTGAATATCTACATTTATAAAACAAGTTGTATCCATCCAGGACCGGATCTAGGGGGAGGGGCCAAGGGGGACATAACCCCCCCTTTCAGAATGTTAATAATGGTAAAAGAGGCAAAAATAATGAAACTTATTTATATTTCATGAATTTTTCAAGATATTTTAAAAGACTTGTAAAACGAGAGGGGGAAATGTTATGCTACATTGAAATTCTAGTCACTTATTTTCCCTTTTGAGATTTTTGGCTCGATTGTGTTTCTTGCCCCTCTCCACAAATGCTTTCTAGATCAGGACGTATATCCATCCATTGCATATAAGTTTACTTCTTTATCGATAACTCTAAAAGCAGTATTAAATCAAATTTACATTTACTGTTGTTAGAATTTACAAGTAGTTCATTATAATTTAGAAAGACATTTTGGAAGGTGAGTATTATAGCTTACAAAGTTATTAAACTCAGTTGCATTAAAATCATGTGCTTCATCATTAGCAAGACTAGAACAATCATCCATCATGAATGGTAACAGTTAAAAATTTGAAATATATATTTATATACACATATGCCATAGATACATTTATATTTGGTTAATTTGTGTACTCTGTTACAATTTGATACCTTTCTGAACTGAGAGCCCTTTAAGTTGCATTCAGCAAGGATAACTTTATATAGATGCATACAAAAGCCTCACGCAGCCATGGACTACGGAGGTCCTACAAGAGTGCGCAATTTTTCTCTCCAGACATGTCTTTCCTAAGTTACAGCTGCTGCATTTGGCCACTCTAGGCCAATTCCAGCAAGGTCTTGTTTGACATTGCTGTCCGTCGCATCCTAGGTCTCCCTCTTTTCCTGAAGCCTTTAAGCACACTGTTCATAATCCTGTTTGCCAATCTGCAGCTATGCATACGGGCAACATGACCAAATCAACGCAGTCTCTACATGTTGCTCAATGGAGGTTGATGACTCCTTCTTCTAACCTCATCATTAAGGTTGCCGAAGACACTGCACAACGATCTAGAATCACAAGTATCAAGGTTCTTGTTATCCTGCTTTACAAAGGGTCCATATTTCGATACTATAACCATAGAAAGAACCAAATTTTTATACAGACTAAGTTTCTTCTTTAGGTTTATATGCCTATTTTTAACCCTCTTCATAGATTCTTAAAAGTCCCAGCAGCAATACAAATTCTTCTATTTATCTTATGCCGCATATCACCACTATCTGTTATATAGCTCCCAAGATAATTAAACTGAGACACTTGCTCAAGAGTGCAAGCATTCAAAGCAACTGAAGCACTATCTGCCTGACCAATTTTTATCACTTAAGTTTTTTCTCTATTTGTGACCAAACCTACTCAATTACCAGTCTCATCAACATCATTAGCCAACAGGGCCAAATCATCTGCATAATCTAAATCAGAAATTTTGAAATCTCTAGACCATTTAAGGCCAAAATCTTTCCCTTGCAAAGAATTTCGCATAACATGATCAATAATCAAACTAAAGAGAAACCAATTGCTACAAGCCCCTGGTAAGGCATGGCTGTTTGTGTCGTTTTTCTGCAGAGGTTCTGCCATCCTCTCAGACCTTCTACTTTGGCATATAAACTCACAGGCTCCTATATCTTGGACCCTGACAGAGCAAGGAAGCATCCCTCTGTGTATTCATATTCTTCACGCTAGAGCAAACTGCAAACATCATTCCTTCATATGCCGAGTTGGTTAGGTTCGGAACTCTTGACCTCCTGATGTTGTGATGTCCCCAACTTCATACATTTTCAATGTTCAACTAAAGCAGATCTGTTTATCTAAAGTTTCAGGCCGAAACTAATAAATTTTCAGCCGAAACTAATAAAGATATACTCTGATTTAAATATGAATGAATTATGTTAAAGCTAGTTTTTTAGTTATAAAAATATATCTAATCTGCTGAAGGTCGTCTACTACTGCACTTGTGCTCAAAAGTTAACAAACACAGAAACAGAATTTCGAACAAGTCCTTTGTTGGATTTTAATGAAATGTACAGGTGAAGTCCATGATCATATATCCCACTATTACGTGAAAAAAAAGGAATTCTAACGAATATTTAATGAGATATTCAAACTAGAAAATTATCACCTCAAAACATCATGTAAACGTTCAGTGATAGCATACCTTTATTTTGGTGTGTTATCACCTCTGGCAGCGACACAAGCTCCACATCGACTCGTCATGCTGCAAATCAGGACGCCAATGAAGGATTGAGGGAGTAATTGCCATTCTTGCATGAGTGCAGATCGGTGCTGCTCGAGGGTCCTTGTAGATAGATGCAACTGGTTATGCGTCGTCCTACAGCATCCCAAACATATTGGATTTAGATCAAGTGATCGGTAAGGCCAGTCCATACGGCTTATGGTTTCCATCTCTAGGTATTTCTCCACCAATTGAACATTATCATCAGGACCCATTGCTGCTAGAAATGAACGAACGTAAGGTTCTAGGACCTCACTGCGATATCTTACAGCTATTATATTTACCTCCTGGGAAGACATGAAAGTCTGTGCTGCCATTGAGAGTGATTCCTGCCCACACCAACACACCATTACCTCGAAAACTGTCTCTTTCCCTGGATGTTAAAAGGATGATATCTGGCTCCAGAGTCCCCAGAACAATAGTCATCGGGGAACGGTCAGTTTGCAGACTAAACTGGGATCCATCGGTACACAAAACATTGCCCCATTAACGGTGAGTTCACTTGCGATGTTGTTGAGACCAAATGAAGTGGGCTCTGCGCTGGTCGGATATCAAAGGGATACATCACACAACTGGTCATGTTGCATAAAGATGGCCAGCACGATGTCTTCTGGACGCAGTTTGCTGGGAGGTAGAAGGCGAGCAGAAGGCAACAGCAAGGTGCTGCTGCCTTCTGCTCGCCTTCTACTGAGCTGGGGTGCTGCATAGGCTCTCTGACGCCTTTCATTAAGGAGCAGGTAACCGTCATCACTAGTTGATGTGGCCTTTGGACGTCCAGGAGCAGGTCTTTTAGCGAATATTCGGCTTGTCTGAAATCGATTCCAAAGGCAGCTTACAATTCTAAGATTCCCATTTAGCCATCTGGCTACCTCAGACTGACGTTGCCCTGCCTCGAGCTTCCCGATTGCTCGTCACCTCATTTTTTCACTCAAAAGATGTCTTCCTTCCATTAACAAACGTTGGCCAAACTTCAAGACTCTCACAACTTCAAGACTAACAAACGGTTGGCCGTACTTCAAGACTCTCACACGAACTGATGCGCATGTCAAAATCAAGTGCTTTTTATATTGATCTGTTTTGCATGCGCGGCTATGTTTAATACAAATTTCTTGTACAGATTTAAGCTCAGTGTCATTCTTTTACATAAAAAAATCTGACTTTTTTTATTTATTATCATTAATCAGCACAAGATACGCCGATTTTTGAATTTGTTGCTTAACTTTTGAGCACCGTGTAAATTTTGTTACCACAGATTAGGAAAACAAATAACCTTAACAAAGGAAACAAAATGTCGTATGCAAAATGCCAGATTTATTATTTTCAACAATTTCAGAGTTGAGGATTTATTGTGCAACATTTCGTTGCACGCAAATATTTGATGAGTGATTTTACGTTGCTACTTTTCGTTACAAAGAAAATATCGGATTCTGTATTGTTTTATAAATTTTCATCGGTGTCCATCTGCAACTTAAAATCTAATTCTTAAGATATGTGACTTAAAAGAGTTTAATCTCTTTGCAGATCATCTCCAAGAGCGACACCTATCGAAAATTGCAGCAATGTGAGATCTTTCAAATCTGCACGCAGCGTGTATGTAGAAGAGCAAAAGATCTCAACTCCCTCAGAGGCAGTGACAGAGAGACATCATGCCACTACTGAGAGCGAATACCTCGAACACGAATATGCCACAGTACGTTACAGTGGTTTCTTAGGGAGAGTTCTTCTACCATTTAGAACAAGAGAAAGTGACAGTGATTAATTGCAATGGGTTTCAGTGATCTTGACAGAGGGAAAGAAATAAAGACTTAAGTTTCATTCATCGTGAGCTTTTTTCATTAATCGACCTTTGAATATACCCCCCCCCCCCCCGTTCATCGCGACCCGGCGAGTGCGGATTCGTTATATCGCGATCTTTTTTTTGTCTCGGCACTTGTGTGGCTTTGAAACATGCGAGGAAAAGTCAAAATCAAAATGAATGGTTGCACGTGCGTGCTAACTTCCTTTCTCGCTCAACACGTCATATACATGTACATAACGTAAAGTTACGAGCGTGGGTGAGACAAAAGAACGACGCCGGTGCCTGGTACGGTTGAGCCAGTGCATCATTTGGGTCTATCCTTCAGTGCAATCTTAGCTGCAGTGTCAAACGCACGCTAATTAAATTGACTACATATTTTTTTATCCCTTCGTAATTTTTAAAATGTCAAAAAGACAATGTGAAAAATCGGTTAAGAAAATTCGCAATGTAGTGACTTTAGAAAAGAAACTAAAAATTATAGAAAGGATAGAAAGTGGTGGTAAATTTACAGTTGCAGGAAAGGATTTCAAATTGCCTGAGTTTACAGTGCGATCAATTGTGCAAGAAAAAGACAAAATTAAAAAGTCTGGCGAAAATGTTACTCCAATTACAGCGACGAAAGTTTCACGAACCAGAAGTTTTTTGATGACAGAAATGAAAAATTTATTAAGCAAATGGATAGAGGACCTAAATCAACACCACGTGCCTGTGAGTACCCAAATTATAATGAATAAATCACATAGTCTTTGGGATCATTTAAAATCTCAACATGGGGAAGAAGTTTTTAAAGCAAGCAAAGGTTGATTTGATCGGTTTAGAAAACGATCAAACTTGCATAGCCTTAAAATGATTGGCGAATCGCCTAGTGCAGACGTAGAATCAGCCGAAAAATATCCAATGGAGTTCCGTGAAATTGTGGAAAGGGGAAATTATCCACCAAATTTAATTTTTAATGTAGATGAGACGGGACTCTATTGGAAACGAATGCCAACACGTACGTTTATTTCCATAGAGGAAAAGACTGCTTCTGGATTTAAAGCATCCAAGGATCGTCTAACTCTTCTTCTCGGCGGAAATGCATCCGGAGAATTAAAATTGAAACCATTGTTGATTTATCAATCAGAAACTCCTCGTGCCATGAAAGGTTATTCTAAAAACAATTTACCAGTTTTTGGCGAAGTAACCCTAAGGCTTGGATGACACAAAATTTATTTATGGACTGGTTTAAAACTTGTTTCTGCCCAGCAATAAAAAAATATTGCGAGGATATTGGAGTTGAACCTCGAGCTCTTTTGGTGTTGTACAATGCGCCGGGACATCCCGTGGAGGGGCGGGGGTAGCTCAGTCGGTAGCGCGCCAGGCTCGTAATCTGCAGTTCCCAGGTTCGAGTCCCAGCTGGGTCAGCGTTGATTCCAGCTGGTCAGTCCCAGCTGGGTCAGATTTATCTCCGCAAAATTCCCCGCACTGCCCACGGTCAGTAGGGGACACCGATGGGCTTGGAAAGGCCGCCGTCCGTCGGATGGGACGTTAAGCCGTGGCTCCGTGTGCGGGAGAGCCATACCCTGTGCACGTTAAAGAACACGCTGGATGGCCTTGACGGGAGGCTACCATCTGTCTCCCAACAGCTGTTCCAGTGGGTCCCCTCCCCCAACCTTCTCTGAGCCTTCGGGGTCCATGTGACCTGGCCATTTAGCCCATGGTGTGCAAAAAAAGTGCCGCTCAGAGGTAAAACAACCCAACCCAACCCAACATCCCGTGGAACTTGACTCTGTGCACTGATTTTCCCGTTGAAGTGGTATTCTTACCTCCGAATACCACTTCCATCTTACAGCCTATGAATCAAGGCGCAATAGCAGCATTCAAAGCCTATTATTTAAGAAAAACGATGCGCCAACTCATTGAAGAAACTGATGGAGGTGGTAGAGATGTCATGCGGGTTTGGTGGAAACAATTTAATATTAAGAAAGCTATCAGAAATATCGACGAAGCGTGGTATGAAGTCGCCCAGTCGTGTATGAAGGGTGTTTGGAAAAGGTTGCTCAGAGAAATTGTTGAAGATCACATCAATTATGAAAATGATATTCAAAATATCATCGAAGAGATTAGTCTTATAGCCACTTCCGGAGGCATCGAAGGTGTTGATGTAGATGATATTCAGACTTTGTTAGAATCACACGGCGAACCCTTAACTAATGAAGAGCTGCAGTAAATGGACTGCCATACTATGTCCCAAGAAAATGACGTCTCGGAAAAGGCCCTTGCTCTTCACAATCAATGCATGGAGTTGTTAGAAGAAAACGACGAAGATTACGAGCGAGTGAGTGGATTATTTGACAGTTAACGGCAAATTTTACATAATAAACGTAGAGAGGCCAAACAAGGGAATCTAGTTTCCTTTTTGCAACACGGAACAAAATGAATGAATTATGAATTATGTTATGTATAACATTTTTTTGTTATTGATAATATTTAATTTATTAATAAAGTGTTTTTCCGAATTTTAAAATGATTTTTTTTAAATCCCCCGTTGATCGCGAAATTTCGCTTATCGCGACCATGTCCAGAACGTATCCTTCGCGATGAAGGGGGGTTACCTGTTTTAAGACTTACTGTAACATTGACGTTCTAATCTAATTTCCTAATTTAAACATTGTACGTTTATGAATTTTTTCGTAACGAAATCGTTGAAGAGCTATGAATTTAAAATATCTTATTACGTTTTAGATTTAGTCTCACACTATACAAAGCCGTCCCGTGGCCGAGTGGTTAGCACGCTTGGCTACTGATCTACGGGACCTGGGTTCGAGCCCCGGGTAAAGCATGGATGTATGTCGTTTTTCTGCTGAGGTCCTGCCATCCTCTCAGACCTTCTACTATGGCATATAAACTGGCAGGCTCCTGTCAGACCTCTGTGGCAAGCAGCTGCTTGAGGGGGTATTTATTTATTATTTATTATACAATGCAAGAATATTTGCAATAAAGACTCGATTATCTGGATCAAATGGGGATGATAGGTTACTATATATATGACATATATATATATATATATAATGATGACTACTTATTTTCAAATATAGAATGGAGCAGAAAGTCTCCCTCAAAGAGTTTAATAACGGTTAACGCGAAAGCCAATGAAAGGCAAGATGCGACGCCTGAAAAATGCGTCAATTCTGAACTGCCAACGTGTGAGGTCTTTATAACTCTTTCCATAAAGAGGCTAGGAACCTGGAAATTTTGCAGATGATTTAGAGTACGGTGAGATATTGTACAGTCAGAATATTAACTCGATTAGGTCAATAATAGAATAAAGGCTGCTTTGAATGAAACGTATTCCTTTTTCATTCTTCATTCGCACTTTCTAATTGCGAAAGTCACCAGTCGTTGCCAGATCTCTTACATTCCCAAAGGCATTTTTATATTGAGTCTCCCATTGCAAATACGAACCTGATGTTTTCGCCCAATATGGAGTCAGACAAGGGGATTTCACCATATTTACAACACCTTGAACCTTGATCGGATGATGTCGGGCACGGGACTTAAAGAATTTTCGGATGATGGCGGAAACCAATATGGTGGACTCGGGGTTATTTCGAATGATGTCAAGATTCAAAATGGCAGACGTAGGGATTATTTAGGGAGTTTGTGATCAAAATGCAGACATATGGGGGGTTTAATAAAGGGATGCTAAGGGGTGAGTTATGAAATATGAAACATGAATAATAATAAGGGGGAAAGTAGTGGTACGCATACAGGGTGTGGTCAGTTATGAATATTACTAAGGGAGCGTGGCCGATGATGTCACAGGGGAAAGCACTAGTGGGGGTGCACTGGAGTGGGACACTACTACTTATATATATATGTGTGTGTTTTATTTTCTATTTCTTAGAATGTAACCAACTGCTTGAGGAGGTATTTATTTATTTTTATTATTTTTATTTATCATGCCGTCCCATGGCCAAGTGGTTAGCACGCTTGGCTACTGATCTAAGGGACCTGGGTTCGAGCCCCGGGTAAGTCATGGCTGTTTGTGTCGTTTTTCTGCTGAGGTCCTGCCATCCTCTCAGACCTTCTACTATGGCATATAAACTGACAGGCTCCTGTCAGACCTCTGTGGCAAGCAGCTGCTTGAGGGGGTATTTATTTTTATTTATTTCATAAAATAAATAAATAATTTAAAAATACATAAATTTTTTTTATGTTCATATTTTTTGTTTGTCATTAAAAACACCTATTTTCAAAAACTTTCATTTGATATGACTCATGCACAGACCACATTCTTTCCTCCCCCTGCTTTTGGAGTCACGTTTAAGGTAGCCCATGAGGCTACCGAAGGAATAGTAGCACTATATAGTATCTCTAAAGGAACATATTTCATGGTTAAATTAACAAAAAAGTGCAAGTGAAAAAAATGTATATCTAAAAATATTTTCTCTTTTTTCCATTTTTGACTCAGCCATAAAATAATTTTTTAAATTTCTGCAATCCACTACAATGTTCGTCAATCTTCATCGTGTTCTTCTGGTATACCCACAACTTCCATATTCTGGCTCCTAGAATACTGTTATAGATCAGTTAGCTCATCTCTGATTTGACATATTTCTTTCCTCAGAGAGTGATTGTTTTCTTCAGTTCAAAGTCCAGTAAAATTTTTTATCACCTCGTCTAATTTCTCTGAAGCAAATTCTAGAAAAGTCCTAATTTCATTGTGTGCTGCAGTATCGTTCTTTATGTCAGTCACTTGTTTTTTTTTCGTTTTTTCAATTTGGATAGCCAATTTATCTTTCTTATATCCCAATGAGAGAACATAGAATTTTATAACATGTCAATAATTGAACACTTTTTAATACTGAGGGACAATCACAACAGACAATACAGAACAAACAACCATGCCACGACAACCAGAACAAACGCCCACACCAGGACTCGAACTCGGACCTTGGAAGTCGCAGTGTCACTACGAGCCAACGAGATACTACTGAGACATTGATGCGACCAGTCACTTGTTAAATGAGCCATTTTAATTTAACCAAATTCTGCTGGTGAGTCCTTTGTACTGGTAGATCCTTTGGCATGTTATTGCCTAGTGGAAATATCATATGTTTTGAGCAATATATTAAAAAAGGGGAAAAATTATTTAAATTCATTGCACAGTACAGAAAAAGCGTATTCATTTTTGCTATAGTAATTGATTGCTTTCACTAGACACTAATTGTTTTTAAATTTTCTTATAGTTCTTCATTTTTTCATAAAATTCCAGACATGTTAAGCCAACATTCACTTTGCAAAGAGCAAAGTTTGAACAATACTTACTGACACGAGACTCCAGACCTGGAACCAAACATGTTTCACGATTGAGAACAATCGTTCAATAATAGCTGATTTTCTAGGTAAAGGGAAAATGAATTAAATTAAATTACATGAAAAATTGCCTTCAGTAACGACAGCGAAATAAAATATAATTTCGAAAAAAACTATTAAACATGTGTACCCTTTTGGAGGTCTGTAAATGGTAGCTAGGTAGTCACTGGAAGGAGAGCTATGCACCAATCCCCTGTGATGATGCATAGAACCGGCCAGGCCTAGCATCTAATGTCCGACCCCGCCTTCTCGTGGTGCAGACTGTTAGTACCTTTCAAAAGAGATACTCTCTTGTGGAAGTGAACGGAAGGGGAGGGCTGCCAGGTTAGTGTGGCCTACTGATCTGACAACTGTGGCTACTTTTCTTTTTTTCTACTCTGCTGAGGAGTGGTCAACCACACAGGGTCCTGATGCTGACCATATAAACCCACTGGACTGGACAGATATATGGCTCTGAGCTTGATTATGGATCCTGATTTTGCTGCATTGGTGGGCTTCTGTGGAGGGAAAATCTTCCGCTGTGTTTTGTTTGTTTGTGGGTTGACAGCCCCAAGTGAATAGATTCACAGGATATGTTTACCAGCTGGTGGATAATCCTGAGCAGAAGTCATCGCAGGCACCTGAACCCTTTGCTTCTATTGGCATCGTCAAATTCTACATTGGAGGAAGTCTTCCAGTGTAGATGGCTTCAGCCTTTAGTGGTGGGGGAACGGGTCTTTGCCCCATGTCTGCGATTAGGGGGCTGTTTGATATTGCATTCCCTCTCTCAATAAACATAGTTTTTTAAACATCCTACTAACCATTTTCTCTCCATAGGTAGTTGGAATGTGAGGACTCTGCACAGAGCTTTTTCTCTTGATGTCCTCACACAAGAATTCCACCATTATAATTTAGATATTCTCGGCTTGCAAGAGACCAGATGGACAGATAAAGGTCAGATTCTTAAAAATAATCTTAAATTTCTCTTTTCAGGGAGGGACGACAATAAGCATCACCAAGGCGTGGGTCTGCTTCTCAGCAAACACGCTAGTGATGCTCTTCTAGGATATGAGTGCATTAATGAAAGGTTTCTTACAGCAAAATTTCAGACAAGCATTAAAGACTTGAATGTTATCTGCTGTTATGCCCCCACTGAGGATGCCGATGAGGAGGAGAAGGATAGGTTTTATGAACAACTTCAGGATATTTTGAATTCTGTCAAGAAAGGAGATATTACCCTTCTTCTTGGTGACTTCAATGCCAAAGTTGGTACTGACTCTGAAATTTGGGGAGGAGTAATAGCCCCTTTTGGTATGGTAGCTGCAATGGCAATGGGCAACGTCTCCTACAGGTAAGTAAACTCAATGGTTTCAGAATAACTAACACTTATTACAAACACCGCGACATACATAAGTACACATGGGTTTCACCTGATGGGCTGCATAAGAATATGATTGATTACATATTAATTAACAGCAAATGGGCTAGTTCTGTTAGGAATACCAGGGCATATAGGGGAGCTGAAATTGGATCTGACCATTACCTTGTTAAAAGTGTCTTGCAACTTAAACTTAAAAAGTGTTGTGCTAAGGTTAAAAAATTTACTTTTAATACTGAAGCTCTGAAAGATCCAGTTATAGCCAAAGCTTACCATGATAGGTTACTTAGTCATTATGACAGTCATGGTTTGCTTACTACTGAAGTTGAGGAAAAATGGGATCATTTTAAACAGGCTTTTTTGAACACTAACAGTACTCTTTTAGGAAACAAGGAGCAGAGGAGACAGAACTATCTGAGTGATAAGGCACTTGAGCTTGTTTCAGAAAGAAAGAACTGCAGGAATGTCCTTAATCAATACCCTACTAGTCCTAATAGAAAGCATTACAGAGAACTTAATAAACGTGTAAAAGATCAGTTAGCTGCTGATAAGAATCTTTGGCTTGATGGTTTGGCTGACAAAGCGGAGGAAGCAGTTAGGCAGCACAACAGCAGAGAGCTGTACCAGATAGTTAATGTTTTGTGTGGTAGAAAACGGACAGGTAGACAAGGATTGAAAGATAAACAAAGTAAGGTTATAGAAGGGGAGGATTCTGTCATGGCTAGGTGGGCTGAGCATTTCAGTGATATTCTAAACAATGTAGTTAGTTCTACTCCCATTGTTTGCAATGATGATAGATGCATTGGTGGCTTTAATGTTGGCCCTATAACACAATCTGAAGTTATTTTGGCTGTTTCTAAACTTAAACTACATAAATCCCCAGGGGTAGATGAAATTACTACCGAAATGCTTAGAACTGGGAATGTTTCGGTTACCACTTGGATGACTGAAATTCTGAATATCTTTTATGATAAACGCATGGTTCCTAAGGATTTTACCAGAGCTATTGTTATCCCTATCTTCAAAAAAAGTGATCACAGTCCTTGTGATAACTATAGGGGTATCAGCCTACTCTCTGTTCCAGATAAAGTTCTTTCCATGATTGTGCTTAATAGAATTAAAAATCTGGTTGACAGGCAATTGCGTGATGAGCAATTTGGATTCAGGAGTGGTAGGGGATGTATGGATCAGATATTTTCACTTAGGCAGATTCTTGAGAAATGTTTAGAGTTTCAGAAACCTTTGGTTGCTAGCTTTGTTGATTTCAAAAAGGCTTTTGACTCTGTTGATCGTCATAATTTGTGGTTGATTGTGAGATCATATGATATACCAGACAAGTTAGTTAACATTATGAAAGCTCTCTATAATAACACTGAGTCGTGTGTGAGAGTTGGTAAGGCTTGTAGCAATTGGTTTAGCATTACTTCTGGTGTTCGACAAGGGTGCATTTTGTCTGTTATTGCATTGATTATGTTATGCGAAATTCACTTCAAGGGAAAGATTTTGGCCTTAAATGGACTGGAGATACGAAAATTTCTGATTTAGATTATGTTGATGATTTAGCCCTTTTGGCAAATGATGTTGATAAGATAAACTCTTTCATTCGAGCTGTTGATGAGACTGGTAGTAGAGTAGGTTTGGTTATAAACAGAGAGAAAACTAAAGTAATGAAACTTGGTCAGGCAAGTTGTGATTCAGTTAATCTGAATGGTTGCAGTCTTGAGCAGGTGTCACAGTTTAATTATCTTGGGAGCTATGTAACAGATAATGGTGATGTGCGGCATGAGATTAACAGACGAATAGGGATTGCTGCCGGGACTTTTAAGAATCTGTGGAGAGTGTGGAGAAATAGGCGTATACACCTAAAGACTAAAATTAGACTGTATAATAGTTTGGTTCTTTCTAGGGTTAGTTATGGTAGTGAAACTTGGACGCTATGTAAACAAGACAACAGGAAACTTGATGCTTTTGATTCTAGATGCTTACGCAGTATCTTGGGTATTAGGTGGTTTAACTTTGTAACTAATGATGAGGTTAGGCAAAGGAGTCTGCAACCTCCTTTAAGCAGCATATTGTGCAGAGAGAGACTCCGCTGGTTTGGCCATGTTGCCCGTATGGATAATTATAGATTGGCGAATAGGGTTATGAACAGTGTGCCTAAAGGTCTCAGAAGGAGGGGGAGACTTAGGATGCGGTGGGCAGACAATGTCAAACAGGACCTTGTTAGAATTGGTGTGCAGTGGCCGGATGCAGCAGATGTAGCAGCCGGATGCAGCCGGCTGCTACCGGATGCAGCCGGATGCAGCAGATGTAGCTCAGGACAGATATGCTTGGAGAATTAAACTGCGTGGTCTGGTTGGACCTCCGTAGCCCATGGCTGCTTGAGGATGATGATGATGATGATGACCCTTTTGGATTCCGATGTGGTCTCTTTGTATTTCTAGCCATCTCTTTCCCAAACTTTCAGCAAATCCTGCGAATAGGCTCCCAGATGGGCCTCAAACCTGGGACAAGGTGATGCGGAGGAACGTCCTCTATCGGGTTCGCCCTCTTTCCGCGTTGCTACTTACTTCTTTCGAATGAATGAACTTGTGAGCTTCTGTGTGTGCTTGTTTTACTGTGGTTAGGACAGTTTGAGTGAAATTGTGATTGCCTTTTACCACCTTTGTCTTGTCAATCACTTCTTCACTTTTTCTGTGATACTGGCTGAGAATGGATCTCTTTTATGTAAATCTATTGTGTGAAAACCGTCTGGCTTACGTACGCATTTTGCATTACCCCCGAAAGACGTATGCGTTCCAAGGAATACAAAGTAATGCGATGCCGATCGGCAATGGGGGACCGCACACACGGCGTAAAGTCATTTCATTGCATTCACTTTTGGAATCACTGAAATGGACCTTTCGTTTTGTACTGCAAAGTTTCAGATTTTAAATTTCCAAAAACATAATTATCTTATTGTTGTTCGCCAGTTGTCCAGGCCCGGCCTTATCTAGGTGACTTTGGCCATATACATTATATAAAGGCAAGTCCCAGATGCTCCGTAACATAAAGCTGCACACCATTTATGGGGAGAATGCCATGAACACCACTACCTACGCCTGGGCAAGAGAGTGCCACAAGGACACAGCTCATCCACGGCTACCTATGATGAACAATCCTATAAAAGGAAGGTTCATCCATCGGTCAAAACCTAAATTTGATCTGTTCCCCGGTTAGCCACAAAAATGGTATATAGAACCAAGTTGACTCAGCTCCTGGGAGTGGAAACTCTTAGCCCGTCGATCTGGTGTAATGTTCCCAAGTCGCGAGCATTCAACTTCGTCCTCTCCATAGTGCCACGCACCAGCTGCCCCCCAGAAGCAGTCTGTACCCCAACTTCACCGAGGCTGCACCGATGAGCCCACTGGACCAGGTGCTCCAAGTCTGGTCCGCAATACTCTCATCCACAGACCCTCCATCGGGGCTGTGAACCTGAAGCTTCCCTGAGCAAGCGAATAAGCCCACTGGACTGGCCCCACCCAAAGCCAGTCTGCGGACCCTCACTAGCTCTGCCACCAAAGGCCACATCCCATCGTGCAAACGAGGAAACAACGGGCCGTGACCCTACTTCTAAGAGGCACCATTCAGCCACCCACCACATCAAGGTGGTCCCCTATCGGGGGGGGGGGGGGGGTGTTGGCCATATACAGTGACTTACCCTTTGTACTTATACTTAGAGGCAGGCAAAGGCAACACGGTGATGTGTAAGGTACAGGTTTGGCTGGCGAAACACATGCACACTTCTGATTCACTCTAATAATAATAACAAATATGTTATTGTAAATTATTGGTGTTACCGCTTAACGTATCTTAAAATTAAATATATGAAATAAACTTTGCATGACATCCATATTCAATTTATAGCTGCAAAAATGAAGGCTTCAAAAATCTGCTCTGAGTGATGTTTCCACTCGGCTGCCCTTCCTGCCGGCAACGCAAAGATGCGGTGAAGCGCCATCTATTGGGATGACCTCGCATTGGAGCCGCTTTTGAGTGCTTGATTTAGTTAGTATAACTAATGGAATGCATCTATAGGTGGATTATTCTTCCTTTGGAACTATCTATCATCTATTCTTTCATGTTTTCTGCTCGCTTCCTTTTTTTTTTCAAGGAATAATTGTCTATTTCTTTGAAACTGGTGTGTGAAAACTATATGGCTGACTACGTATTTTGCATTACAATTGAAAGCAAATATTTTTGACAGAAAAATTCACAATTTTTCGCAATTTCAAACAAACAAAAGTCACCAGTTTTGATTTTATACTGTCTTCTTTATTTAAAAATATCAGGACTACAGGTAACTTTCTGGAAAGATAATTTTAGTTTAATATGTGAAGCAGATATGGGCTAAAAGCCAAGGACACTTTGTGAGAGACAAGGTCTCAATTTTTAAGTAGGAGCCCGGGTAACCCTGCAGAGAAAAGATCCCAGTTTTTAATAGAAGCCAAGGTCACCTTGAGAGAGAAATTTCCAATTTTAAGTAGGAGCCAAGGTCACCTTTTCAGAAAAAAAATCCGAAATTTAAGGAGCCAAGGTCACCTTGGCAAAGAAAAGATCCCAATTTTAAGTAGGAGTCAAGATCACCTTGTGAGAGACAAGATTCCAATTTTAATTACGAGCCAAGGTCACCTTTTAAGAGCACGGTACTGCACATTGTCATTGAGGTTCCAGGCTCTATACCGACTGCTATGGAAGCCGTAACTCATGAGGAAATCTTGGCATACGTTTTAAAATTACAAAGTCATCCGAACTGCAGTGGCAAATTTCAAATCAAAATTCCATAATGGGAACTTGCTAGAAACTGTTTGGACCACTAGGTTCAAACATTGCCAGTATTTCCTTGTGCGAGTCGATTCTAGTCTTTTTTTACTGTTCTGTCAGTTTGTGGGGTACCCATTTGGCACAATTAGCACTGCCAATTGATACACTGACATTTATATTTATTACCTGAATGGTGACATGTGGGATTTCTTTAATGAGTTCACAAATAGCAGCGATGGTTCTCTCGTTCACGGCCTCCTTAGATCTTATTGCACGAGAGAGGTCGTCGTAAGCTCTCTCATCCTTCTCTAAATTTGCGCATTCATCCTGTAACATTGCTGTATTAAGCAGGCATAATCCAGATATACTTGTGATAAATCAGCACAATTCTTTTTTGTGTTGTCCCCAAGCTGAATCTTTGTGAAGATGTAAAATTTTTTCTTGACTTTAGTAGGCTCCACAGCAACAATGCACAGATTTCACATACCGAACTTTATGTGCCACCAGATACAGCCTTTGCTTTTAACACATGTTTGAAAGTTTCTCTAAACTTATCATTAAGTCATAATTTGTTAACTTCAGAGGAACCAGTGCAAATCTACAGACGTGTCAATAATATTTTGAATGTCCTCCCTAATACCACTAACTGAAGTTTGAAATTAGCACTGTTATGGATACTAATTGTCCACCAGACAAAACCTGCAACTGCTGAAAACAACAAACTAGCCCCTCAGAAACATTCAGTGGTAAGAATATATGACATGTTATTAGAAGGTTTTGGGTTCTTATCCCACCTGTCTCAACGCAATCTTTCTGAGTCTGATGTTCAAGAGTGCTTTCATCATATTTCAATTGATTCAACATCTGATCCTTACCTGTGATCATTCGGGTATATTAACATCTATTTTCGTGATGTTACTTAGAATAAGTCTCTTCATTGTGTACGTCAGCCACTTGATGGTGCTTGCAGTGGTTGCAAAAAGCCACACAGTCATCAAGGATCTGGTGCATATCAGAGGACAATCCCATGAGAGGATAAACTTATTTTGTGACAGGCATCAACTGTATCAACAGTAATGCTAGCCACCTTCAGCCAGCCTCGCATCAATCCATAACTTGAACCATTTCCTGATGGCTTGCAGAGGCAGGGTTGCATGACTATTGTCCATTGCCTTCCACTGTTTGCCAGGCATATCAACAGCATCTGGGACATTACATTATAATAAAGGCAAGTCCCAGATGCTCCGCAATACATCAACTGCACTAAATCTATGGAGAAAATGCCTGCAACACCACTACGTACACAGGGCAAGACAGTGCCACATGGACACAGCTCATCTACGGCTACCTATGGCGAAGAATCCTATAGAAGGAAGGTTCATCCATCAGTCAAAACCTAAATTTAATCTGTTCTCTGGTTAGCCACAAAGATGGTATATAGAACCAAATTGACTCGGCCTGGGGTGGAGACTCTTAGTCTGGCTTTTCCATCTATAAACCCGTCGACCGGGGATCCCACTCCCAGTCGACGGGTTTATAGATGTCCTCTCCATTGTGAGTGGGCCGAAGCCCCCAGTGAACAGTTTTTCGACCCATGATATCACTGAGACCGCATCGATGAGCCTACTGGACCGGTTTCCCAAGCCCTATCCACAGAACCCTCAAGTATGGCCCCTCAACTTGGACTGCAACCTGGAGCTTCTCAAGGGACAAGTCAATAAGCCCACTGGACTGGCCCACCCAATACCAGTCCGCAGACCCTCAACAGGCCCCTCCACCAGAGGTTACAAGATCTCGTGAACCCCGGATGGCCAGCGAGCCAAACCCAACTTCTCAGAGGCACCATTCAGCCCCCCCCCCCACCACGTCAAAGTGGTCCCCTATTGGGGGAGGGGGAAAGCATCTGGGACAACTTAGTATAGTATGGCAATCCCGGTGTACCGCTATGCAAGATAGCATACCACCTTGAGGGAGTTGCCATTAAATCACATCCACTAGCCAGAGAACATTCTATAGATCCTGCCATTCGTATCGGGACAAGACCTGATGAAGAGAGAGGCCTTACTTTTAGAAACAAGTCTGTTGAGGTAATCATTGAGGTGCAGTGAGTGGTCGTTTTGAATTTTGAACATTGCCTAGAAAAAAGCCAAATAACTCACTGAATTCCGTCCAAATACTTTGCCAAAATCATATCAGATGGTATCTTTTGAATTTAGAAGCCAAACTTTAGATGTTAATCCTAACCTTTTGAGTCTTCTGCAGTGGAGACTCTCAGGCTGTCCCGTCGATAAGCCACGCCTAATCGGTTCCCACCAGTCTTTCAGCATGACCCTCAACTTCGTCCTTTCCATGGAGCAGACTAGCGGCCCCCAGCGCACAGGCTGCCACTCACTTCAGGGCTTGCAACGGGCCTTTCGCAGATGCAGGAGGAGTCTGCCTATTCGGGTTCACCATGTCCTTTCAACAGACCCTCCCTTTCTAGGCATCTCCAGGGGGTTGCCGACTCGGCTGCACACATAAGGAACACCAGTCCACCCCACTTCACAGAGGCACCTAAGCCCCTCCACTACGAAATCTATCTGTTCTGCCTAAATATCTCATGTGGAGACTTAGTTTGGCGTTTCAATACACAATAAGCCCACTGGATCCCCCCCCCCCTAGAACCAGTCTGCAGACCCTCAACAGGCCCCCTCCACTGGGGGCCACAAGATATCGTGAACTCCAGAAAGCCAGCGATCCAAACCCAACTTCTCAGAGGCACCGTAGCCCCCCCCCCCCTTCCCACCTCGATAAGGTGGTCCCACTTCGTGGGGGGGGGGGGCAGCATCTGGAAGAGTGCCAACTTCAAACAACTTGATATATGAAATGGTGTTTTGTGATCTTTAGCAACAAACCCGTTTTGTCTAGGAGTCAATGAGTGCCAAACACAAATGGATATAGCACAGTCAACATTCCAATCCAGTTGTATCAATGAATGACACACTGTCTATGCAGCAGCCATTATGGTCTGGGGTACCACAAGTCATGCCCCCCAGTCTTCTACGATGCTTCTCCAAGGCACTTTCACTGTATATGTGGCATCGATGATGTAACCCATAGCACTCCCTTTCATTACAGGAGTGCCTGGTACCCTGTTTTAGTAAGATGATATTAGTCAACATATCACCAAGGTTTGGGTTGTTTTACCTCTGAGTAGCACATTTTTGCACACAATGGGCTAAATGGCCAGGTCACTAGGAATCCAAAGGCTCAGAGAAGGTTGGGGGTAGGGCACCCACTAGACAGCTGTTTGGAGACAGATAGTAGCCTCCCATCAAAGTCATCCAGCATGTTCTTTAGCATACACAGAGTATGGCTCTCCTACACACAGGGGCCACAGCTTAATGTCCTATCTGATGAATGAAAGGCTTTCCAAGGCCATCAGAGTAACCTACTGACTGAGGGCAGGATGAGGAGTTTTGCAGAGAGAAATCTCAAAGCTGGACCAGGCGGGATGAACTGGGAACTGTAGATTATGAGCCTTGCACACTACCGATACCACTAACATCACTTGTCAACATTCTTCTGTGGTGAGCCAAGTACCCACATTTATTACCATTGAGCATGTTTGGAATTGCTAGGTCAGGGGTTGGCAACATAAGGCCCACAGCCACACATGGCTCCTTTACATTTTTAAGTGGCCCACAGATTATTTGGGTTTATTTGAGCTTTATAACATAAAATTGTCCTACCAGCAGTGTAGTAATGAATAATGTTAAATAATTTTATTTTCCAAAAGTTGAATGCTATTATGTTTCAGACAGGACATAACGATGATATTTTGAAACATTGTATTATAGTATACAATGTTCCAATCAGTTTTGTGATAAAAATAATCAGAAAGATATGCATATACATATAAATATAAATATTATTTCAATAATAAATCAACATATAAAAACGAATGTTTACTTTCTACCTATTCTTACTCCTCAAGGGGGCCCGTTTACAAATTATGCAGTTGTAATATGGCATGTGCTAATGAAACAGTGACAATTCCTATGGTAGGGCATCATCTGCAATCAGCACAGCTCTAGCAGCCCTGAAAAACTAATTGCAACATGCAACTTTATGCAATAAGCTTACAATTGTACCACTTGTGTAAAATATTTTAGGAGCTTGTTGGAGCTAGTTGCACAAAATTTTTAACATAGTGTTTACCCACAATTTACATTGTTCTTAACTTAGTAGTTTTTTTTTATTTGCACTTATGTAGCATTTGGCTGCTTCAGGATTTTTATGCATCTAAATTTAATTGGATACATTTTCATTCATATTACATTTCGTAATTCAGTTAAATTGAATCTTAAATTACAACTCATAATGTCATAATAATCAACTCAAAATTATAATAATCTCATAATGAGAAATGACCAAAGGTACAGAAATGACTTACTTTAGTAGGAATTCTACACATAGTCTCAAATATCCAGTCTTAAAGTGGGTAATCTGTTGGAGTAAGAAAGGCCAATGTGGAGTTTAAAGAAGACATATTCTTGATGCTACTACACATGAAGCGGCAATGGCTGATGGTTGAAACTCTCGAAACTTGCTATCTGCATTTTGATAAGACAGTACGAACAGAAAATGCATAAAAAGGAAAAATATTTCCTCTACTATAAATTTAATATTATAACATGAATTTTACTACCTTGTTTTTCATTCAGTCTTACATATATATATATATAATTGGATATATGTATTTCAGTCATACATATAATACACCTTACACTTGCAATACACTCACTTAGCAAAGCAGAAAGATGTTAATATTACAATATTTAATACTTTATACATATATGATTATATCTTAAAAACACCTTAATCAGGAAAAGATATTAAGAAACCTACCTAGCATAGAGTTTGCAAACTAATAGACTCTGCCAATGACTGATATATAAATTCATTGATATTTGCACCTGTGATAAATGACACTGGATTTGTTTGTTGGATTGTTTTACATCTGAGTGATGCATTTTTGTACACAGTGGTCTAAATGGCAGGTAATGAAAAAAACAACCAAGGGCTCATAGATGGTTAGAAGGGCATCCCCCCCTGGACAAATGCTAACAAATATCAAAGAAATATACCACCATCATCATCCTCAAGCAGCCATGGGCTACGGAGGTCCAACCAGATCACGCAATTTAGTTCTCCAAGTATATCTGTCCTGAGCTATAGCTACTGCATCTCACCACTGCACCAATTCTAACAAGGTCCTGTTTGACATTGCCTGCACACTTTATCCTAAGTCTCCCCCTCTTTATGAGGCCTTTAGGAACACTATTTCGAAATTTATAATTATCCATGTGGGCAACATAGCCAAACCAACGAAGTCTCTCTCTGCAAAATATACTGCTCAGAAGAGGTTGCCAACTCCTTTGCCTAACCTCTTCATTACTTACAAAGTTGAACCACCTAATACCCAAGATATTGCATAAGCATCTAGAATCAAAAGCTTCAAGTTTCCTGTTATCTTGTTTACAAAGTGTTCCAAGTTTCACTACCACAACCAACCCTAGAAAGAACCAAACTATTATACAGTTTAATTTCAGTCTTTAGGTGTATATGCCTATTTTTCCACACTCTCTCTCTCTATTCTTAAAAGTCCCAGAAGCAATTCCTATTCGCCTCATATTCTCATACCACACATCACCAGTATCTGTTACATAACTCCCAAGAAAATTAAACTGAGACACTTGCTCAAGGGTGCAACCATTCTAAGTGACTGGAACACCAACTGCCTGACACATTTTCATCACTTTAGTTTACTCTCTGTTTAAAACCAAATCTACTCAATTAAAAGTTTCATCAACAGCTCGAATGAAAGAGTTCATCTCATCAACATCATTTGCCAAAAGGGCTAAATCATCAGCATAATCTAAATTAGACATTTTCCTATCTCCAGTCCATTTAAGGCCAAAATCTTTCCCTTGAAGTGAATTTCGCATAACATAATCAATAACCAAGCTAAAGAGAAAAGGTGACAAAATACACCCTTGTCAAACACCAGAAGCAATGCTAAACCAATTGCTACAAGCCTTACCAACTCTCACACACGACTCAGTGTTATTATAGAGAGCTTTCATTATATTAACTAACTTGTCAGGTATGCCATACAATCTCACAATCAATCACAAATTATGACGATCAACAGAGTCAAAAACCTTTTTGAAATCAACAAAGCTAGCAACCAAAGGTTTCTGAAACTCTAAACATTTCTCAAGAATCTGCCTAAGTGAAAATATCTGATCCACACATCCCCTACCACTTCTGAATCCACATTGCTCATCACGCAATTGCCTATCAACCAGATTCTTAATTCTATTAAGCACAATCATGCAAAGAACTTTGCCTGCAACAGAGAGTAGGTTGATACCCCTATAGTTACCACAAGAACAGCAATCACCATTTTTGAAAATAGGAATAATAATAGCTTTGGTAAAATCCTTAGGAACCATGCCTTTATCATATGATATTCAAAATTTCAGTCATCCATGTGGTAATTGAAACATTCACAGCTCTAAGCATTTCCACAGTAATTTTATCTACCCTTGGTATTTATGTAGTTTAAGTTTAGAAATAGCAAAATCATTTCAGACTGTGTTGTGGGGCCAACATTAAAGCCAGTAACACATCTATCATCATTACAAACACTGGGAGTAGAACTAAACACATTATTTAGAACATCACTGAAATGCTCAGCCCACCTAGTCATAAACAGAATTCTCACCTTCTATAACCTTACATTATTTATCCTTCAATCCCTGTATACCTGTCCATTTTCTACCACACAAAACATTAACTATCTGGTACAGCTCTCTGCTGTTGTGCTGCCTAACTGCTTCCTCTACCTTGTCAGCCAAGCCATCAAACCAAAGATT
Source organism: Ryuthela nishihirai (assembly GCA_038380435.1). Taxonomy (NCBI): domain Eukaryota; kingdom Metazoa; phylum Arthropoda; class Arachnida; order Araneae; family Heptathelidae; genus Ryuthela; species Ryuthela nishihirai. The sequence continues at coordinate 113,305 of JAWZYU010000326.1, read as the reverse complement.
CTTATCAGCAGCTAACTGATCCTTTACATGTTTATTAAGCTCTCTGTAATGTTTTCTTTTATGACTAGTAGAGTATTGATTAACCGTTCCAGTGTCCAGCCTAAAAAACTGGTTTCCATCCAGAGGCCAAGAAATATTCTTCCTATGCTCAGACAAAAAAACTTTTAACTTTAGAACTTTTTTGCCAAATAACTTATGAAAGGAATTATGGCATGTTGTATGCCACATTAATCAGCATTTAATTCTGTATTTTCTGAAAATAAACTATTTAACATAAAAGACGATATGTTTTATTTTAAAAGGACTTTTTAGTCTTGTAGTAAAAAAAATGCATGTGGCAACACAAAAATTTATTTAAAAAAAAAGTAATAGACAGAAATGATTACAATACATATGAATAAAATGACTATATATTTCTGAATAACAAAAAAAACTTTTTTTTTCGTTTTAAGTAAATATTTTCCTCATTTGGTTGGTTGGTTGTTTTGGTTTTTATGGCGCATGGGCAACTAAGCCATAATGCGCCAAACAATTATAATATAGATAAAAGTCTTGAATACACGCAACCAATTTTAAAATCAGAACATTACAATGTAAAATAGTAAAACAATAAAGAACAAGTGTATAAGTAGAAATTAAAATAACTGGAGAAACACAGAATAAAATAATCCCAGGTCTAACAGACCTGGGTGAGATGTAGAAAATACAAGATAAAAATCAAATTCTAATAAAATAACCACAATGTTTTAAAAAGGAAAAAACTGACGATAAAAAACAATGATCAGATAAAAGATGTTCGAGTGTAAAAGTCTTGGACATAAAATCATGAAAATTAAAATACAAATTACGTTCAAAATTAAAAGCAGGGCAATGAATTAAAATATGTTTGATAGTTAAAACGGTGTCACAAAACTCGCACTTAGGTTCGTTTTCCGCCCTTAAATGAAACGAATGACCTAAGCAGAGCCGAACAAGTATAACTTCCTCCTTGTGATTCCTGCAGTGACATGACTGCCATGGTTTGATGATAGGTTTCATCTCAGAGAGCTTGTTCGTAAGCTGTTCCTACCAAGATCTCTACCACCGTGCTCGGAGCTTGATGGTAAAACGCTGCCGGAAATCCACATATGGAACCAGCAACGGAGAGCCAGACAGGGAAGTGGCCAACTTGGCAGCAGCATCTGCCAAGTCATAACCGTGATACCAATGTGACAGGGCACCCAAAAGAAATATATGATAGTTGCGGCTGCCAGACGATGTAGCGGCTGGTAGATCTTAGACAGAACTGGGTGAGGCCGATGCCTCACCGAAATCAAAGACTGTAGCGAACTAAGCGAGTCTGTGTAAAGCACACCGACAATGATGCTTAGACATCATGTGGTCCAAGGCGAGACTGATAGCATGCAACTCTGTAGTGAAGATAGAACCCTACAGTGGGATCTGGTCTGCAATGTTTACATCACAGCAGACCATGGCTGATCCCAAAGACATACTGGACTTCGAACCATCTGTGAAGACAGGCAAGAAGTCCGAGTGCTCAGCAGGATGGCTGGCAAAGAGTTGCTGACATACACAGTCGGGTGTATATACAGTCAGTGTCGGGTTTCCCTGTCCTGCACAGGGAAAAATCACAGGAAGGGAAAACAGCGAGCCACGGTGGTAGTGGCTCGGCTGTTCACCGTGCAATGATATTGAAACTGGTGTTGATGTCTCTGAGGTAGCCTCGGACTGGCAAACCAAAAGGACGAATGGCAGTCAGCCGATTTGTGTATATTATTTCCCACTTTAGACTGAAAACGCAGTCCAATGTGGGATGGCCAGGCAGGGATCGCAATTTAGATGCATATTGTAGTGACAATTGCTGATGGCGAAGAGATAAAGATGGTTCATCGGTCTCAACATAAAGACTCTGGACCAGTGAGGTGCGGAAGGCTCCCGTGCAAAAACGGAGGGCTCGATGACGGAGGGGGTCTAGCACCTTCACCACTGAATCTCGGGTGGAGTCATACACCTGGGATCCGTAGTCCAGTTTTGATTGGATAAGTGCATGATACAGGTGGAGCAGAGAACATCGGTCAGCTCCCCAGGAGAGAGAGGACCTTGACAATATTCAAAGCCCGCATGCATTTGGACCTGAGATAACGTTTGTGTGAAGAAAAGGTCAATTTCCGATCGAAGACGAGACCAAGAAACTTGGTCTCCGCCACAACTGGAATGATTCACTTGGACCCCGAGCCGCAGCTCGGGGTCCAGGTGAAGTTTACGCTTGCAGCAAAAGTGCACACAAGCAGTCTTCTGTGGGGAGAACCGAAATCCGTTTGCCGTCACATAAACCGAGAGATTGTTCAGGGCAATTTGCAGTTTTCTTTCAATGACCCTCATGCTAGACAAAGAGCAAAAGATGCTAAAATCATCAACATAGAGGGCATTGCCTACTGATGGAGGAAGTTGTCTAGTAATAGAATTAATCTTGACAGCGAAGAGCATAACACTCGGAATGCAGCCTTGTGGCACCCCCTGCTCTTGGGGGTACAGCCGACATGGACACCAAAAGAGCGTGCTGATAAGAAGTTGGGAGATGAAGATCGGCATGTGACCTCTCAAGCTGAAGCTATGGAGGTCACGAAGAATGCCAAATCTCCAAGCCATGTCATACGTTTTTTCAATGTCGAAGGAAATTGATACCAGATGCTCTCTATGTAAAAATGAATTTCTGATAGTCGATTCGAGGTATATCAGATGGTCAAGAGTTGACCGTTGCCTGCGAAAACCACACTGGGTGTTGGAAAGAAGGTTATGGTGTTCTAAATATCAAATGAATCTGGCATTTACCATTTTTTCCAACACCTTGCAGACGCAGCTCGTCAGTGCAATGGGACGATAATTTGAAGGAATCTTGGAATCCTTCCCCGGCTTCGGAAAGGCCAAGATGATGGCCTCCCACCAGGAGTCCAGAAACTGCTCCTCGAGAAAAATGTGATTGAAAAGATGGAGCAGCCGATCCTAACTCAATGGTGAGAGATGTTGGAGCATGGCATAATGGACATTGTGTGGCCCTACAGCAGATGCACAAGAGGAGTGCAGAGCAAGGCAAAGCTCCTCTGCTGTGAATGGCCTGTTATAAGGCTCCAGACCATTCGAGTGAAAGGACAGCGGAGAGCGTTCCGCCCTGCTCTCCTGGGCCCGAAACTCGGGAGAATAAGAAGAAAAAGAGATGGAGGAGAATGACTCCCCCAGAGTGTCTGCAATTGCCTGTCCATTGCGCTCCAGGATCGATATTGAGTGGGACATGTAGTTCCCACCCATCTCCCGGACTTTATTCCACACAACCTTAGAAATGATCGTGCGGTTGATAGAAAACGTATATTTGATCCAGGATGGCTCTGGCGCCAGATGAAACGAGCTTTCACCCTGGCGTGTCTGAACTTTTCATAGTTGGGGGATATCGGATATCTCTGAAACACCCTCTAAGCCTTTTTCTGAGCCTTATGAGCTGCGGTGAAATCTGGATTCCACCACGGTTTCAGAAAGTGAGGAAACCATGTCGAAGTTTGAGGAATTGTTGATGCAGCTGAATCTACAATACAGTCCGTAATCTCCACTGCCACATTGATGGGCTCCTGGCTGACTGAGTCATCATCAAGCTCAGAGAGCAGCTCGAAACCACTCCATTCAGCACAATCAAGCCTCCACAGTGAAATGCCTGAAGGGCTGCAAGGCCCCCCATGGGAGATGGTGCACACCATGGGGAGGTGATCGCTTCCGTAAGGGTTGTCCTTGACCTCCGATGTAAAGAGTGGAAGAATTGAGGAGGAGCAGATGGTGAGGTCAATGGCAGTGGAAGTGCAGGTTGGGGAGTGAAAATACGTACTGACACTGTGTTCAACAGGGAGAGAGCAGGATCCAGGAGCCACTGCTCCAGGATCCAGCCTTTCCTGTTGGTGTCAGCACTGCCCCAGAGTGGACTGTGTCCGTTGAAGTCCCCCATGACGACAAAGGGGGACAGCAGCTGCGATATGAGATCATCAAGGTCTTCCTGAAAGATGATGCTTCCAGGTGGAAGTTATACAGAGCAGACGCCACGAGAACTCCACAAAGAGGCAAATGGCTACCGCCTCTAAGTTGGTGGTGAGGGGTACAACCTGGAATGGAGAATGGTTGCTCATGAGGATGGCGACACCCTGGCGAGTTGGACTAGTGAAAAGTGCCGGATCGTGGGATCTGTGACTGGCTGCAAGTATGTCTCCTGAAGGCACACAGATGCAGGCACACTTTACGCAGCTAATTGTTGTAACAGTTACCTTTCACACGACCCTGAAGAAGGGGTGAGAGGTTGTCGAGATCTTGGCAGGTAAATAACGTTCTTGTCTTACTATTGAAATCAAACTTTGACTTTGTTAGAAGTAACTAACCTACTCTTTATGGGATAGATGTTGGCTATCGTAACGTGTAGCTGTATCGGGGGTGTAATCTTGAATAGTAATTGTAATCTGAATAGGCTATTGTGAGATTTTCAACGTAAGCAGTAATAATCTGATGATGCTTGCGATTTACCTACTTTGGTCGTTAAAGTCTGGTTTATTAGAAAGTAAATATACACATAGGGAAGATGAATCAGTGATTGAACTTTAATTATCTTGCGAGATGTGTGTGAGGAAATGCATAGATATTGAGAGTTTAGAATTCTATGAAGAACGTGCATCTGAAAATTAAGTTATGAGATTGTATGACAGTGAAGCAAACTCAATTTTTCATTCTAAATGCTTACACAACCTATGGATAGGTAGTTTGTCTGTGTAATGGTGAGTCTGATGCATAGATAGACACTTTGATTAACGAATGTCAGAAAAAGTCCTTGAATGTGTAAAACATCCCTTGTGATCCTGACAGAATTGGACATCTACAGCAGAATGAACTCAGAAGATTGTGTGGTCAGAACTTTACAGAGGTCTATTCATCTTTGATAATTTCTCGAGCATCGAGGGTTATGATAGTATAGAGAAAAGAAGCGAGGATCCCTGTCTCTATTAATGTTGTCAAGTTCAGTACATTACGTTTCACATAAGTCCATTCACGGTTTTAATGACTTTTTAGTTCTTTATTGTCTATGGGGTTCCAGGTTTGTTTTTTAGCAAAGTCGTATCGTTAGTGTGAGAAAGATCGTCCTTTGCATCTAAATCACCAACGTTCCACAGAAACGGTACATTATTGCAGTTGGAAAAAATAAAAGCTAAAACTTAAGTGATAACCCCCCCCCCCCCCCCGAATGTCATTTGAAAGTGGATGTTAACACGATCACCTAACAAAGGATGCATGGAACAATGCTAAAGATTTCGTATTAAGTTTTCCATGGAATTATACGTCACACATTTCTTATGACATTAACAATTGTTCCCTTTTCTAATGTACGAGGTCAAACCCTATTTTTCCTGTAACCGCTACATTCTTTAATTGTGATGTCGACCTTGCAAAATCGGCTGACCGCTTGGAGAACGCGATAACTTAAGATCCGAAGGCACCCTACACGGAGTTCTGATAAAGTTGAGCATTCGACAGGAAACAGTAATTAACTTTCTCATTAGGCTTTTGGACGGAGCGACTGCTCTTCTCAAAGTGAGTCGAACCATATCTAATTATTTTATGTGTTTCCACTGCTGTCCCAAAGGTCAGCGTGGGTGAGTGCACCGTGACCTTTGTACGTCACCAGTTGCTTCGCGCACGTCTCCCCGCTTTAGAATCACGTGACAATGATAGCTTTTGTAACAGAGGCGATGTTGAAGTGAGAGCGTGTGCCTATATTTAGAAGGGTATTGCTGGACTTGGGATTTTTCACGCTCATAGTTTGTAAAGGTATTGTTTTTTGATCTGCATAGTAGGTTAGTGTTAAAACTAATGTTCCCTACTCCTTTAACTCATGTTGGAACTAAAGTTTTTTACAGAAACGTATGAATTCTACTTTTAGCATTCTTACTTTCTATAGCATTCTGCCATGCAGTCTTTACCCTGTAAAAGCATGTAGCTGACGTCGCAACGTGAATTTCGTCAGCGTCTTCACGTTCGCCGATAACGGTGGAAGAGATGACTTTATAAACTGTGCGAGCGCTTGTAGATTAATGATTACTCCCATTGCTGATTTTTCTTCGAGTAGCGTTACTTCCTAGGAAAGAGTTTGCATCATGTACTGAGGATACATCCGTAATAAGTATTTTTAAACCATGTCGCGTAACGGGGGAGTTTTTAATTTCATAGGTCTTTTGTTAAAAACCATCCGTCAGTAAAACGTGGTCCGGGGTGAGGATCCGAACACGGTCTTTTAGGTCGACCCTATTACCTTCAATATTTTTCATCACGACGAATAAAATCAGTTTTTTCCTTTTATTAATTTTTATTAATTTTTTTACCCAATAGAATTTTTTATTTTCTGCGGGACAGTTAAAGAGTTACTGTGGGGTAGTCCTTCTTCTAGTAAAAATGCGACAACCAATAGTCGCGGGGTTAAAAGAAATAAGTGTTCATTAAAACGGAATTTACAATGGTTATAAAAATACGTATATTAATACGAAAAGACTGTCGTTGTTTGCAAGAATGTGTAAGATCTAAATTTTAAAAGTGGAGAGGGATCCTAGCAACAAAAACTACTTATATGCTATAAGAGTTGTTAATCCTAACATAGTGTGTAAAATTATCATTTTAACTGAAGGTTAAACACCCTATAAAATTCACTCTGTTAACCAGGAGATAGTGAATTGAATGTAGTGATACAAAAGAAATGTGAAGATAGAGAAGTAAGAGTTGTGAACAGAAATTGTACGATCGGTAATCCTTTCGACACAAATGAAGTGGTTCTGAAAACAACCTTTTCTTTTTTCTCTTGTTATGCTACAACTTCAATGATGTTAGCTACCTCTATTGAGGTCATAGCATCCTCCACCACAGCCCCATATTCCATGTTTTCAGCGTGTTTTAATGCCGCTTCTTCGGCAAAACACACTCTGCATAAATATTCGTGAGCCACTTCATGCAGTTCTATGGTGATGGTCTCACCATCACACACGATGCTCAGAGCTTCTAAGATTTTTTCAGTCAATATATTCATCACAATCTGCAGGCATTCTTCATACGATATGGTTTTTTGGTATGATGGGATACCGACACTCACGAGTATAGAGCGAACAACTTGACTGAATGAGAGGGTGGTTTTCGCCATAGTGACCAGAGACTTCAAAACTAAAAGCAGAACTTGCGACTAACAGTGAAACTTCTGACTAGCAGCAAAGGAATGACGTAGCAAGCAGGGTGCGAGCTTATATACAGGGAAATGATATCTCATAAACAACCTTTGATACATCTCTCGACATGTTCAAGGCTGACCTTCGCGAGATACGTTCGGAGTAAACACTTGAGGTAAAGCACCATCCGAAATATTTTCGTTTATCAGTAGCAGATGTAAATACTGTGGTACAGACAGCATGTGGTGACATTCCTCTTGACCCCTCACCCCCGATAAGAAGAGACCTGGACACATACACTGACCTGCTTGTTGTTACATGCACGACTCGACGAATTCCAAAAATGCATCATCCGTGTGTTGCCATTCCACAGTTTAGTGGACTTGGTAAATTTCAGAAGTGCGTGGATAATAAGGGAGTTTTTGAAGTTTTAATAAAGGGTTTTTAATGAGGAGGAACAGAGTTTTTGAGAAGTGTTTAATTACTAAGGAATACAGGGAGTACACAACGTTGGGAGTTGATTTTCTAAGTTTAGTGGACTTGGAAAATTTCAGATGAACGTGAATACCAAAGGAGTTTGGTGAAGTTTTAACAGAGGGAGCTTTTGATTTTTAATGAGGGAATTTTAATGAGTGTTTAATTAATAAGGAATAAAAATGGGTAATACAGGGAATATACAACTTTGGGAGTTGATTTTCTAAGATTAGTGGACTTGTAAAGGATGGGAGTTTGTGAAGTTTTAATAGAGGGAACTTTTGATTTTTAATGAGGGAATTTTGATAAGTGCTTAATCACTAAGGAATAAAAATTGGTAATATACAACTTTGGGAGTTGATTTTCTATGATTAGTGGACTTGTAAAGGATGGGAGTTTGTGAAGTTTTAATAGAGGGACCTTTTGCTTTTTAATAAAGGGGAGAGAATTTTGATAAGTGTTTAATGACTAGGGAATTGGGAGTTGATTAGCAGACTTGGCAAAATGAACGTGGATAACAAGAGAGTTTGTGAAGTTTAATAGAGAGGGGTTTTTAATAAAGCGGAAGGAATTTTGATGTTTCCACGGAAAATTTGGACTTTGTAATTGAGGATTGCATCACCCCTTTCAGCGTGAGGTTGCCATCCCTGCAATTATTCTGAGACTTGCATCATCCGATCGTTGCCACCCATCAGTATTTAATTACGACTAAAATCGAGGTTTTTTCCCGACATTATAGTCACTAGATGGCGCCAGGGGTTAAAGGAGGAGGGAATTTTAATAAAGGGGCAGAACTTTTGATAGGGGGATTTTTTTAATGAGGAGGGTGAATCAAAAGTTGAAAAATTAGAGTTAAATATGGGTTTTTACAAAAATAGTACTCCTCATAGTCACTAGATGGCGCCAGGGGCTAAAGGGGGGGGGGGGGGGAAGGTTTTTTTTTAATAAGGAGGGAGTCAAAAATCGGGAAATTAGAGCTAAAATAGGGGTTTTTCCGAAAATAGTGCTCCTCATAGTCACCAGATGGCACAAGGGATTAAAAGGGGGGAGGAAGGTTTTTTTTTAAAAAAAACGGGAGGAATTTTTTAATAAATAAGGTTTTTTTAATAAAGGGGAATTAATTAATTTTTAATTAATTATGGGGTTGTTAATTGGTTATTAATTAGTTATTAATTGATTATTAATTGGTAATTAATTGATTATTAATTAGTAATTAATTAGGGGCATGGCCGGAAGTGGACATGGTCAGTGACGTCATAGGGCGAAAGTACTGTGCGTGGGAATATCGTGGGTTGACTTGAAACTACTTACATTCAATCCATAAAAATTAATTTCTCCTTTTCCTCTCAATTTATCTATTTCACCCTCAATAAAATAGGACCAAAATTTGACCAATTCAGATTGATTTACATTCTCTGGGGTCTTACTATCACAATATTTCCTTTTATTCTTCTCTGGTATCTGGCAGGAAAAAGAAACAATATCTTCTGTGCAACAATAAAGGCAGGCTATTTTGAAATCAATTTCAACTGATAATTTTTCGCCTTTTACGAGTAAACCTGCTGCTTTTACATCATCGATTAATCCATTGGATAAGTAAAGAGAACTCCTTGAAAAATTCATGGAGTAACAATAGATAAGCCAATTTTTCTGGCACTAAAAAGTCTAATCTTTTTTTCTGAAACAATCTTGGAAAATTTGAATTTTTCATTTTTGCTAATGCCATTTTCTGCACCCTCTCATTCCACTTATTTTTCGGATTCCATAAAAAAAATGTTTTCTCTTTGCCTCCGAAAAAAACTGACCAAGGAGCACAGAATATTTCTCTCATAATATCAGGATAATGATATACCTCTGTAGCAAGTTTGACTGAAGCAAGATATTGCAGTCGTTAATGATAAAAATTTCTGATGGAGACTGTTGTGGACAGAAAATAATTTGGAAGATTGTGTTTTGCATACATCTCCCTGTATGAGTTCTTAATGCACTAATCCAAGGGAGAAGTTTGCCTAAGATATCAACATAAATAAAAAATTTCACCTAATACCAGTGAATTTTGAATTCTAAAATTAGAAAGTATCATAATGCCTAACGAAAAGTGGCGAAATTTGCTTTTCAACTGATGTGTTACCGATAGTTGACTGCGTTCCTTCTCTTCTGTCTTCTGTTTAGTTTATCAGAAACTGTAAAAAAAAATTATATTGATGGCTTCATATAACTCTACGTTGGCAATACTTAAATATGGAATTAAAAATACACAAATAACCATTGAATTACCTCCCACCTTTTCACCTTTTTCTTACTCGATACCATCAGTTGACCCCCTACCCACCAACCCCTTTACGGGTTCATAGATTAGCGCTTATCCTACAATCTTCTTACTTGTACAGTACATTGGTAGATTAACTAGGAACATAATCCACTTTTCTTAAGGGGACGGGGCTGGCTTAGTTGGCATTGTGCCAGGCTCGTAATCTTCAGTTCCCAGCTGGACCAATGTTGAGGTAATGTTGAGGTATATGCCCTCGGTCAGCAGGGGACACCGATGGACTACAAAAAGCCATCGTCCATTGTATAAGACTTTATGCCATGGCCTGTGCACGTTAAAGAATTGTTTTTTTTACCTCTGAGCGGAACTTTTTTGCACGTCATGGGCTAAATGACAGGTGGCAGAGACCCCAAACACTCAGAGAAGGTTGGGGTAGGTGACCGACTGGAATAGCTGTTGGAAGACATGGTAGCCTCCCATCAAAACAATCCAACGTGTTCTTTAACGTGCACAGAATATGGCTCTCCCGAACAAAGGACCACGGCTTAACGTCACATCCGATGAACGGCGGCATTTCTAAGCCCATCGGTTCCTCTTCTGACCATGGGCAGAGCAGGAACCAAGATTAAAGTTAGGTTTTGCCAAACACTGGACTTTTTTTTCTATAATACTGTTCAGCCGCGACGGTGGATAGTGGTAAATCGCGGCATTCTTCCGATAGATGTAGTGAAGTCTCTGAATTGCGGAGCATCAGGAGTTTGTCGCTAATATTATCTATAACTCGAACCTGGAAACTACAAATTAGGAGTCTGGCGTGCTACCGACAGACGTCAAAGCGCTACCCCGTAGGTCAAAGAACACGCTGGATGGCCTTGATCTGTCTAACGTCTGCCTACCATCTGTCAAGTGGGTCTCTTCCTCCCAATCTTCTCTGACCATTCCGGGCTCTTGTGGCGTGAACAGTTTAGCCAAATTGTGTAAATAAATGCCGCATATAGGTAAAACAACCCACCCTTGTAACTCACCTCCACACAAAAAAATAAATATGTTTTCAAGCAGTTGCTTGCCACAGAGTTCTGACTGGAGCCAGTCAGTTTATATGCCATAGTGGAAGGTCTGTGAGGATGGCAGGACTTCAGCAGAAAGCCAACACGAACATCCTTGCCTTACCAGGGGCTCGAACCCAGGTCCATTTGATCAGTAGCCAAAGGCTCTAACACGTAAAATTTTACAGATTTAATTCTGCTTTTCTACGTAATAGTGCAGTAATAGTTTTAACACATACTTTGCCTGCAAAAAAAAAATATCGCTTCCTCCCATACGATAAGTTTTTTCTGCCTTATTCAAATTCATCTTTTCCCCTTTAAGTGAAAAATCATTTAATTTTCAAATTAATTTCTTTTTCCGTTATCTCAAAGTAATTGAGTGGTAAAACATGTCTATCATTAGTGATAAAACTCATAACAGACATTAATAAAACAGTAGTGTTTGCTCACATACCAACATATCTTTCCAAATTTGCTATCCTCATAACTTCAATTTTTTGGTGCAAAGTTTTTTCCACTTAGATCTTCCGAGATCTTTAAAATGCGAATATCCCGCATTTTAAGGGCCACAAATTATTCTAATTAGAGAAAAAAAAATATTTCTATAAAAAAAAACTACAAGAACTCATATCGTCCCAAGCGCATATGAGAATCTCGTTTCCAAAGAGAATGAGGTTTTTCCTTTACCTTGTTTTTCACTCCTGAAAAGTTTTAATTTGACCTAGCGGAAGAAGGAGAAATGCAAATGGTTTCTTATTAGCAATTATAAAACATAAAAGTATTCGTTTTAGCAAATAATTATCTGCTAAAACTAAAAAGGTGTGTTTTCCAATCCCCCTCTGGGTCTAAGGGGTCAACCTATTGTTGGCAATGGAAACTTCGTGACCTTCAGAATCCACCACCAAAATTTCTTGTATAAATATATTGTTTGCAATATTCGTTTGAAAATTTGGAATTTTCAAATTTTTCCACCGTTAGAGGGCGTAATTATAGCTTTAGAGAGATTCGGAAATTGCATATTGTAATATTTCATCAATATTTATCGAACAGAAAAATAATTTTTAATATATTTCTGTAAACAAAAAGAAATTCGATGTCTACAGACGGACAGATAGATAGACGAAAAAGCGAAACTATTTTGTCGTTTTCAAAGAAAACTGGATAAAAATTAGAACCAAAAAATCTGAGAAAATCAGAAGACATCGGATTGGTTGGTAGCTCTGCCTACGGTTAAGGGGCAAATCAGTCGTGTATGTAAAATAATATAATGCCATTATTATTATTACATTATAATATTTTCGAAAATATTAAATTTCAATTATAAGTTTAAAAATAAAAATTTTGGATCGCATTTTAAATAATATATTTTTAATTAAAACACATTTTAATGTAACATACACTTCTCTTTAAGTTATCAAGATATATGTTCTACATCAGAATGTTTTACACTATAATTTCTAGTCTAAATATATCGTTTGGGATATTTCTTCATGTTTTACATATTGTACAGTTAGCACCATCAAATGATCTAATTCTCGTTTTCAAATTTTTTACCTCTAGAGGGTAGAGTCGCTCAAAAAAATATCCGAACAATATGGTTGATTGCAGAATTCAGAAAAAATATCTGGCAACGATTTTTTTTTTAGAAATTCGTTGCCAAATATTTTTTAGAAATCGTTGCCAGATATTTTTCTAAATTCTGAAATCAACCATAGTGTTTGATATTTTTTTTGAGCGACTGTATAAATATAGCGATTGGGAGAATCCGAAAGTGGGAATAGTAATAAAATAAATTTTAATTATTACAAAGAAAGTTGGTAGAGAAACAACATGAGAGTGTTACTGACATTCAATTAACCTTTTAAAAGTAACATATTTTCCACCGTAAAATCCTTAAAATCATAGTTCTATTGTACCTAATTCACATCATATATTAGTACATATATAGAAATAATTTACTTGACATTCTGTCTTCGACAATTGCATCTAGACCAAGAGTTAACAAACAAGTAGGCGCCCCCACCCACTTAAGGAGTGGCATGAAGAAATTCCAGGAATCCTGGTTGGCCTAATTCAGCTCGGATTAGAAGTCTTAAAGCCGTAGTAGCCATAGTTGATCAAACACCAAAAATTAAATATATTGTCCCGATGTGTTTATGATTAGTAGAAAACAGTCATAGCAGTAGGAATGTTTAAGAACACTAGATTGTAAGTGTATTTAAAGATAAGAGTCTCCTGAATTAATTATGATATGCAAAATCATAGAATTAGTACTTTAAGATCTATAATTTGAAGGCTACTAGTTTAATGTAATTTAAAATTTTTGTTTAAAATTGGAAGTGGAGGAAGAGTGAAGACAGTAAAAGAGAGTAGTAAGAATGAAAAAATTGATAATATTTTTAGATGATCGCTAACATTAATAAAAATAATAGCAAGCTTCGTAACTCAATGCTAATGAATCTTCAATACCCTATTTTAATTGAAAGCCCAATAGCTAAAAGCAAACCTACATCTCCAACTCGATTTGTTAGAACAGTTAACATCCCTGCATTTAATCATTTTAGATTTTGATAATAAATTACCAGAACAAAAGAAACCAAACCTAACCCATCCCAAAAGAATTAGGGCGCGAGTATATGAAATTTTTGGTGTTTATTTTAAATTATGAATTGATGTTGTTGTGAAAAGAGGGATTCGCTGATGATAAATGAAAGGTCCGGAGGTGTTAGGGCTTCTCACATATCAAAGGGGTGCGTAATGCCGAAATGTTTCGTAACTCCGGATTTACGCTAAAGAGATTTTACTAAAATGAATATGTGCCTGAAGTTAACCCAACGTTTGCTTTAGATGAACGACGAAATTTGTACAAAATGTTTCGAAATGAGGAGTATAACGCACCTGAGAGCTCAAAAAGAATTATCCCTCAATAACGCAACCACCGTGAGAAATCGTACACAAATGGGCTTGTAAAGGCTGCCCTCCAACGTATGCAATGTAAATTCCTATCACCGTGGGTAAGAAAGTTGTAATCCATATGCACGCTAAAGAACGCATCGATGGCCTTCAAGGGACACTTTTATGTCTCTTAACAGTAGTCGAAATGCGCCTCCTATGAGATTTGGGATTCTGTAGCCAGCCCATTATGTAAAAGAAATGTGTCGCTCACAGGTAAATCTAATCATTATCCAGCATGTTCCAAATGATCGTTTTTAGCTGCCTAAATGGCAGTTTACTAAATTAAGAAGGGATCATGCTGCGAATTAAATATGACATCGCAATTTAGTGACGTAACTGCTATGAAGCACAGCTCTGTTAAGATTAAGAACAGTCCATCAAAACGGAAATGTTTACTGGTTCAATCTATTAATATTTCCTCTCCCATTCTTAAATTTACTCTCACACCTGGGTCTGGCACCTACTAATAATATTTTTTTCCTTTTTCGTACGAGATTAGGTAGAGGGTGTAAGATGGTTACAAATTCTGAGAATTAAGATAGAAATCAATATGCAGTAGAACGTTATTATCAAAGTGAATACTGTATTGTAACATTATGCTAATTATTTTGCATGAAATATCTTCTTATTGGAATATATGCATATTTTTTTGCTTTTCTAATGTATAAAGCATAACGAAAATGATTGAATAAATCGAGGTAATGTAAAAAGGCTTTTGGTATACTCGCACTTACATATTGACTAAACGCTTTTTTTTCTATTTCTTTTAATTTCATGCACGACTGTATTAAAGCAGGTGAATAAATATTAAACATAACACTTTTTCTTCATGTTATTTCTTCAATTGAAGAGAAATTAAGTTTTTTTCGTAAAACTTTATTTCTCTTTTCGCAGAATATACTTTCCGCAAATTTAACCTTCTTTAAAAGAATTCAAACATAATCAAAAGAATTTTTACGAAGTAAACACACAAGTTTATTCAAATATTAAAAAACTAACAGAATCGCAATATCTTGGATATCTTCCTCTGGCTCTATTTGGAAAAAGAAAAAATAGAAAAATGCATGATAATATTATATATATATATCAAAAAAGTCTCCTTTACCTACATTTCGATAATTTACTAAGATCTTTCATAATGAAATGTCCACATTTTAGCTGAAGAAAATAAAATTAAGAACACATTTCTTTAGTGTTCTTCTTTGAGTATAATAAAGTTATTGAAACTTTATTAACATTTTTGAATTGATTTCTGCAATAATTTATCATCATCATCATCATCATCATCATCATCATCATCATCATCATCATCATCATCATCATCATCATCATCATCATCATCATCATCATCATCCTCAAGCAGCCATGGGCTACGGAGGTCCAACCAGACCGCGCAGTTTAATTCTCCAAGCATATCTGTCCTGAGCTACATCTGCTGCATCCGGCCACTGTACACCAATTCTAACAAGGTCCTGTTTGACATTGTCTGCCCACCGCATCCTAGGTCTCCCCCTCCTTCTGAGGCCTCTAGGCACACTGTTCATAACCCTATTCGCCAATCTATAATGCAATAATTTATAACTTTGTTTATAAAAATGTCATCAAATATCCCCTCTATCTTTTCTTGAAAATAATTTTCACATTTTGTGATACATCAGCGATCGAATTTAAGAATTTTTGAACCTTCTCTAGGATTGTAGATTTCAGGTTTTCGCTTCATACCTCTCTTAAACATCTTCTGCTCTACATCCATATCTTTCAAGCGTTCTTCTATCAACAGATGAAATCTTATCACAGACTTAATATCAGTCACATTCTGATGACGTCGTTTGAAATCTTCTTCAAATTCTCGCACTGTCTCTCTGTCTGTTAAATACCATCTGAGAAACAGTTCAAGTGCTTCCAACTTGCCACCATATTTAAGGAATATTTTGCTTCCTTCTCTACGAGACATTAAATCATTGAACATTTTCCTGGCTGGCTTGTGCCTGAAAAGAGTTTCTTTCTTCAGTTCTTTGATTTCCAATGCAGACAAACCTAACCAAGCGAAAAAGGTTTCTGCTGCTTGCCATCTATTATTTTTAATTAAATAAAAATGAATATTTGCTCGTGATTCATTAGTCAAGACGGTGTTCTTAAACTCCATTTTCTCTTCTTCAGAGTGAAAACACCAAGTTAAAAATATTTCTAATTCTTCCCATCTACTCTCATAAATTAGGGTTTGACAAATATGTCTTCCTCTCGCGTAAGCGAGATTATTTTTAAACTCTCTAATCTCATCTTCCGAAGTTAAATTACTCCATTCAATATACTCTCCAATATGTTTCATGCCTTTGAAAGTATTACGAGCTATCAATTTCGCACATTTATCTATTCCCTTCTCAGAAAATATTAACTCTTTCTTAAAAGCTCTGATATTCTCTTCTGACGAAAGGTACCACCTCACAGTATTTTCGGCAACTGCCATTCTCTCTTCTTCCAATATTAATCTTACAAGATATGTTTTCATTGGATCAGAAAGAAAAACATTTTGCTTCAGCTGAATTATCTCCTCCTCAGATAAACCACTCCATTTCAGAAATACATTCACAGAATCATATTTCTCTGCCTGTACAAAACCTCTGCAAACACGCATTCCTTCTTCCGATAAGCTCAAAGTTTTCTTGAAACTTTTGATAAACATTTCCGATGTTATATATTTAGTTAAAAATTCATCTAATATTTCCCACTTTTCTGCACCTGCTAATTTAAAGCAAATGTCACGTCCTTTACAAGATTGCACAATGTCCAATTTCTCTTTTCCTGTAGCAGCTGATAGAATAAGTTCGATAATTTTCTGGTTTTGACAAGTGAAGTCTTTGTGAAGAAACAGATTACCTAAGAATTCTGCAGCAAACTCTGATTCGTCGTATCTAAAGAAGAATCTTTTAAAGTGATCAGGGCTTTGACACCAAAAATCTCTTACGAGTCTTCTGTAATCGTAATATATTTCTTCACCCAGTTTTTCATTAGCATCATTTTCGTCTTCATCAATCGTATCACAAATCATCATCAAAAGATAACAAAAATCATCCTGTGGCAAAATATCCCAAATTAGATTTATTATTTTCATAAAGTAGTCTTGGTAGGGCCATTTTAAGAAATGCTCTAATATATCAACACTATCTCTGTTTTCGATATATTTTCTGAAACTTTCAACTTTCTGATCCTCCTCCATCACAGAAAAGAGAAAAAAATACACATCCAATAAACACCTTTCTGGAGAGCAAAATTCTGACTCAACAATACTTTCTAAAATTTTTAATGCAACAGGTACAGCAAATTCCTTTTTATTCCTATCACTCAGCTTTCTCCAAAAGTATTCGAATGCTGCTTTACTGCCCCATTCAATAGATTTATTCAGCCCATACCAATTAACATCCTGTTTGCTTTTCAATATATCTATTTCACCTTCAATAAAATAAGACCAAAATTTCACCAATTCAGACTGATTTATATTCTCCGGGTTTTGATAATCATAATATTTCTTTTTATCCTTCTCCGGAATCTGGCAGTATAAAGAAACAATATCATCTGTGCAACAATAATGGCAGGCTATTTTGAAACGCGTTTCAAGTGGTAAAGTTTCGTCTTTTACGAGTAAACCTGCTGCTTTTACATCATCGATTAATCCATTGGATAGGTAAAGAGAACTGTTAGAAAATTTCGTTATGTAACTACTAGATAAATGGAATATTTCTTCCTGATGCTTTGCCCAAATTAACATTCGTAGTGCAACTGGCATGAAAAAATTCAATATTTTTTCTTGAAACAATCTCGGAAAATTCGAGTTAATCATTATAGCCGAGGCCATTTCCTGCACTCTCTCCTTCCATTCATTTTCCGGATTCGAAAAAGAAAAAGGTTCCCATTTGCCTTCTTCAAAAAATGACAAAGGGGAGCAAAATATTTCCATTTTAATAAGAGGATGATTGCATATTTCTGTAGCGACTTTGATTGCTGAAAGATTTTTCAGCGGTCGAATTAATGCCATCGTTAATGATGAAAAAATTTGTACTATGGGGTCTGCTGGAACAGGAAAAATGTGTGTAGATAAAAAGTCAATATAAATTTCCACTAAATGCTAGTGATTATTGAATTGTGAGTTACAGAGTGTCATAAAGTCTAGGAAAAACTGTTGAAACTAGTTGCCATATCGATGAGTTTCTCGTACTATTCTGCTTCCCTTCTCGGAACGTTTTCGACTAGCCTGAAAAAAGAAGAAATATTTTTGTTATATTTATAGATTGATGTAGCTATTTGTTAACGTTTTATAAAACGAATTAGAACACACAGCTCGATATTGAAACTACCACACCAACAAGGAGTGCAAACGTTAAGGAAAAACTAGAGTAATGACAGATAGCAACGTTGAGAATAAATGAATAAATTTGTGTTCCCCATCAGCAGTATTTATTAGCGAAAATCATGTGTTCAAAAATAGTTGTCTAAAAACAGCGATACCAGCAGTCAAACGTTGTGGAAGCGAATAGGACTGATTGCGAATATCATCCTGGTGAATGTTGAGCCATGTTTGATGCACCTCAGTTGCGAGTGGATAAACCTGTTTAGACATCAGTGTTACTCGTTTAGACGGAGTATTAAGAAATGTTTAGTTTCCAAAACCCATTTTTAATTTCGTATTTTTAAAAAAAGGCTTTTGCCCCTGCTGGTCGTGAAATCTTACGTAATCAATGTTAGTTAAAAATGCATAACAGTAGTGTTAATATAAGCTATATAATTTAACAGAATCGTCTTTCTGTATTAGTATTGAGAGTAGTGTGTGACAGATGATAAATGTTATAGTGATTGGGTTTGCCTTTCAACTGGTATTCACAAGTCTGCATTTTGTGTACTTTTTTCTTTAGAGTGGTTTTCGATTAAGTGATGCAAAATCCACTGTAAGAGGAACAATTGGGACATAAAATGATCGGTAGATATGAGAATTTCTGATCTAGATTATGCCGATTATTTGGTAAATGATGTTTTCATTAAGTCTCTGACGACCTTGGTAATAGCAGGGGCGAAAAAAAAAATAAATGATATCAAAGATTAAAAATACTTTATCTATCCCTTCGTTCCTAACAGGTTCGGCATTTCCACATTGAGTGATCTCTAACAATACAATTTGAAACAACCTAAGGATTTGAAAGATGCGAATTATAATATATCATTAGTACCAATCGAACTGAAAACAGAGTTTTCTAATGATCTGTTAAAGCCAAACAGATTGTGCTTTCCACCTACCCTGGGAGTAAGGGGTCAACTCATTGCTGCCAGTGGAAATTTCCCCACCTTTCACACCAACGAAAGTTCCAATTTTTGCATAAATACATCATTTACAATATCCGTTAAACTTTTTTTAATTTTCGAGTTTATCCAAATTTAAAGAGCACAATTATAGCTTTTGACAGATCCGAAAAGTTCAGATCGTAATGTTTCATCAATGTCTATATAACACAAGAAAATTTGTAATTTATCTCTAAAAACAAATTAATAATTTATAAAACAAAAAAGTTCCGTTTTCGCACACCCCAGGGAGTAAGGGGTCAATTTAATGTGGCCAATAAAAAGTTCATAACCATCACATTCCACCACTAAAATTTAAAATTCATAACATGAATATATAGTTATTAATATTCCTTTAAATTTGGAATTTTCAACTTTTCCACCTTCAGAGGACGCGTTTATATCTATTGGTAGTTTCGGAAAGTTAAAATTGTAATATTTCGTCACCTGCCCACCGGAAAATTTTTCTCTAAATACAAAGAGTTATCGCATAAAACGAAAAAAGTTGCATTTTCCCACCCACTCTGGATTAAAGGGGTCAACTCATTGTTGCCAATGGAAACTTCGTGATCTTCATATTCTACCCCTAATATTTCTAGAATAACTACACCGTTTGCAATTTTCGTTTGAAATTCTCAGAATTTTCGCCGTTAGAGTGCACAATTTTAGCTTTCCTTTTTCGAAAATTCCCAAAATGGAAATTGAAATAATATTTTTGATCAATACCTATCCGTTTTAAAAATGATTTTTATTTATCTTAAAAAAACAAACAGTTATCTCTTAGGAAAAACATCAGTTTCATTTTTTCGCACACACATACACACAACCTTGGCCTTAGGTGTCAACTCATTGTTGCCGATGAAAAATTCGTGTCCTTCGAATTCAACCAGAAGAATTTCAGTTTTTTAGCATAACTTCATCGTTTGCAATATTCTTTTGGAAATTGGGAAACTTTCCACAGTTAGAGGGCGCAAATATAGCTTTTTCGAGATTCGGAAAGTTGAAATCTTAATTTTTCATCGATATCTGTCCGACATAAATATAATTTGTAATTTTCTCTAAAAACAAAGGACAAAGAAAGCTTATCTACATAACCTTTCTCGTATCTCTGTCTGTGTGTATCCCAGTCTGGTTGCCATATCGTCAAAGGAAATGATTAATTCAATAGGACGTTTCTACTAGATTTTTAGAAGATTAGTTTTCATTGAATGGCAACTTCATCGTCTCAGTTCACAGTTTGGACGTCACCTTCTAATGGCTCTAATCGACTGAATGAAATATTGGACTCGGAAATATTTTTCGGAACAGCTGCATTTTTAAAGAAATCATGTTTAAATTCTAAACTTTTTATGTATAAAGTCTCTTTTTCCTGAAGGACAAAAGATTAACTTTTGATAACGTTTTGGGCAACATTCGATATTTCAAATCATGCTACTGATGACTTTTGAAGATAAATGCATCGGATGATCGAAAGAACGAAGTATACTAAAGTGTGATGTGAATCATTTGCCGGAATATCTGAATCCTAAATAATAATGAGAATCTATATAGAAGAACGCCATATCTTCTCTGGCTAATATCAAATACGCTTTTTCAGAGAAAATGTATTCTATTTTCCACTAATGGGTGATTGGTTGTTTTGCCGCTGAGGAAACTTACCTTTTGCTCACAATGAGCAGGTTACAAGGACCCCGAGAATATTGGAAGAAGGGGACCCACCCGACAGCTGTTACGAGAGAGATAGTATCCTCCCATCAAGGCCATCTGGCGTGCTCCTTGTTACGTACAGGGTATAGCTGTCCCTCTCACAAGCATGGATTAACGTCCTATACGACGAATGGCGGTCTTTCGTTGGAAAAACAGACCGAACAGAAACATTCCGCCAAAATGAAATGTTTTAGAATTAACAACTTATTCTTTAACGTCACAGGATATTAGTCTTCTGCAGAGGAGGCCATGACTTAACGCCTCCATCCGACAGACAGCGGCCTTTTCCAGCTAATCGTTCTGACCGTGGCCAGCGAAAGTTCCATCCATCGACTGACCGTGCCCAGCGAGAGAGTTACTGACCGAATGCAAGGCGTTGCGATGAGCTGGCCCAGGTGGGACTCGAACTTTGGAAAGACAGATTATGAGCCTGACGCGCTTCCGATTCAGCCAATCCTGCCCCAGTGTAAAAAGAAAAGCTTTTTGAACTGACACTGACAGCATTGTTTCCATTTTTGCTGTTTAAACACTTCTCTCCCCCGATACGGGACCACCTTGGCGTAGTGGTGGTGGTGGGGGGAGGGGGGGGGGGCTTCAGGCCCAGCAACCAGGTCGAAGGCTTTGCCGACCGAATTTGGTCCCCGGTTGGACATAGCCAAGACCAACCGAGGTCGAAGACATCGCCGACCGGTTGGACGGTGACGGTGTCTAGACCTCACCTATCAGGAGCACTGGGGAGCTGTTCAAGGGCTCTGCCGAACGGTCTGAGCCCACCTAGTAGGCATGAGCCCTTTCAAAAGTCTGGGCCTTACTAAGAGTCTCCACCCCGGGTGCCGAACGAACTTGTTCATGGCTAACCGGGGAACAGATTAAATTTCAGGTTTCTTCCGGTGGTTAGCTTTCCTTTTATAGGACTGCTGCCATGTGAGGTCGGGGATGAGGTGCGTCTATATGGCGCATTCTTGCTCCCGGCTCTAGATAGTCACGGCTTTCCATTAACTTGGTAGTGTCTTATCGACGGAACCGGGGATTGCCGTGGTTGCATAACATCTGCAACAAATAGTACAATTGTTTAAACATTTCACGGAGACTTCAGACAGTAAGTTTCGGATCTCCAGACAAAATAAAAATTTAGAATTAACTGTAGTTTGTAACTGATTACAGTTCGAAACAGTTTTATATTCATTTAAAGAAGTTTATTAGAGTTTTTGCTGCTACTGTTAGAATGAGTAATTGGTTAGAAAGTTACAAATCTACTTCACGATGATGGCCTTTAACTCTATGGAATAGTTCAGTGGAAGACATGATCAACGCATATAATGACAGCGCATGCGCAAATTGAGACCACCTAAATAGGAAAGAATATTTGTTAAGTTTTATTTCTTTTCGATATAGAAACACATCACGTTACTTCTCACAAATAGGTTTGGCGTAATTTGTTCGACAACATTGTTGGAAATTTGTCCCAAACGGAATTTTTCTTCATAGAATTTTATTTGACAGAAATTTGTTCGTCCGAAATGTATTGGAAAGGGAAATTTTTTTCGATTAACATTTCATTAAAAGTTTCAGAATTTTGGAATATTGAGAGTCAGCTAGAGGGCGTACTTCTTGATAAGGTCTCTTCTGGGGGATTAAGTCTGAGTGGAGTTTAGAGCCCTTGCATTCCTAACTTTCTTTCAATCAACTTTGGCTGCTGAGAAGAAAACAACTTTGCTGTCTCGTTTTTTTTTCCCATTTTAATTTTTGATTGTTTTTATTTGATATTTTTTCTACTACAACTATATGCTCAGGGATCATTGAAACATGATCACCCCATGCTATACCAATGGGACTCTAATTTGAGATCCTATAACTTTTGAAAAAAACTTTTTATGGGTAAATGCGATAAAGGTAAATTAAAGTTCTAAATCATTTCTATCTTAATATTCATTTTCAACAATATTCCTTCAGTATTTAAAGAGTTATTGAAGGTTGAACATATAACAATAGCAGTGCTAGACATAGGAAGTAATTGAAACGGAAATAGGAAATATTATTTCAAACCAGTTCGTGTATAAATGCATTTTTTAAAGATGTGTGTGAATAACATTTTACATTGCTTTAATAAATTTCTTAGAGCAGATTGCAGCTCTGAAAGTTTTAATCTTCAGTACCTGCTTAAAGACTGAGAATATTGTTAACAATCGAGGTTTAGACAGATTTTATTCAGACCTTTAATTGTGATTTTATCAGACCTTAATCCTCTGCCACATTTTCTCTCACAAAGCGCTGATTTTAGAAGTTACAGAACTTCGAAGTTAGCGTCCCATTGGCATTGTTACGTCAATGTGGCGCTAATTTCAAACAATTACACTGACTTCAATGATTTTTCAGCGTATGTCTTCTCCAATAATCTCGATCATAGATTCCCAACGGGGGCGATACCGCCCGCCAGTGGGCGCTGGAGCCTTCCATGGGGGCGGTATTATGATTTTTAATAGATAAATAAACAGATAAATTAGGTACAGATAATATGCAACAATATTTTAATTCATATAAAATTAACTCTTATGGACTAGGGGGGCGTTGAAATTTTTGTTCTCTTCTAAAGGGGGCGATGGTCCAGAAAAGGTTGGGAATCACTGAATTCTAGATCTTGTGAATACACGAATAAATATTTCGGGTTTTGGGAGACGGAAAAGATGTGAGATCGAGAATATAAAAAATAAAAACTCCCTCACTTCCACCCAGCCCTCCATTGAAACTACACTAAAATCTTTCGCACAGGAGAGATACAAAAAACCCGACATTTTCCCTAAAATAACTTTGATTTCGTTTCGAACAAATTTCCCTTTCGAACAAGTTTCCGGATACTGTGCTGGGACATGCTGAACTAGTTGAGATTTTTCTCTTCCAGTTCGAATGACAAGTTTGCAACATGCATATTTTCCAATTTATTTAGGGATTACCATTTAATATAGAGGGATTATCTCTAAAATGCATTTGTCCCAATTCTCCACGAAAAGACCTCTGATTCAATACAAAAAGCTTTTTATCTATCGTTTTTTCTAAATCTAATAATAAAGAGGAAAATTTGTTTGTGCGTCTCTCCGCTAATGCACTCGCCCCCCAGAAGAGCTAGAGGCTTCAAACTTTGCATGAACGTTTCCTTCACCCAGGGCTAGAATATAGGATACTATCAGATTTAACGGCGCGTTGTTCGGGTCTGAAACTTTCTAAAATGTAGAGTAGATGGCACTCCCCACGTCGCAAGCTTTCATTTCGCATAAATATCATTAGGCTCGATCTCCTCCCCCTTATGGGATTGGCTCAGTCTGTAGCGCGCCAGGCTCGTAATCTGTAGTTCCCAGGTTCGAGTCCCAGCTGGGTCAGCGTTGAGATTTATCTCCGCAAAATTCCCCGCCCTCCCCACGGTCAGTAGGGGACACCGGTGGGCTTGGAAAAGCCGCCGTCCGTCAGATGGGACGTTAAGCCGTGGCTCCGTGTGCGGGAGAGCCATACCCTGTGCACGTTAAAGAACACGCAGGATGGCCTTGACGGGAGGCTACCATCTGTCTCCCAACAGCTGTTCCAGTGGGTCCCCTCCCCCAACCTTCTCTGAGCCTTCGGAGTCCATGTGACCTGGCCATTTAGCCCATGGTGTGCAAAAAAGTGCCGCTCAGAGGTAAAACAACCCAACCCTTCCCCTTATAGGGGCGAGGGGTAGCCAGTCAGTAGCTCGTCCAGGTTCGAGTCCCAACTGGGTCAGGATTGAGATTTCTTTCCGCAAAACTTCAAACCTTTCCCACGGACAGTAAGGGACACAGATGGGCTTGGAAAGGTCCGCCGTCCGTCGGATAAAAGGTTAAGCCGTGGCTACATTTGCGGTAGAGCTATACCCTGTGTACGTTAAAGAACACACTGTATAGCTTTCACGGGAGGATATCATCTGTCTTCCAACTGCTGTTCCAATGGGTCCTCTCCCCCAACCTTCTCTGAGCCTTTGGGGTCCTTGTGACTTAGACATTTAGCCCATTATGTGCAAAAGAATGCCGCTCAGAGGTAAAACAACACAATTCAACCTATCCCTCTCTTTTAGGGGAGGAAAAAATGGGCATAGTTCGAGGTACCCATAATCCTCCCCACGTCAGAAGTTTCTAAACCAAAAACCGGAATTCCCCCGCTCCGATAATTGAGTTTTTCAAATCACTTAGGAAATTAACTATGTTCTGAAGTGAATAAAAATGTAAAAGGTACAAAAATTATTATTATTATTAAGCAAAATTATTCATTACCCAGCATAATATTTAAAACATTTATTAATTATTTGTATATATATTTATTTTCTTTTGTATGCGTTTTCTAATTAAGTTAATGATTTTAACTTCTGATAAGAATTTAGGTTTTGAAGCTTTCATTTCAACAAAGAATCTTGTTGTTCTGCTCGTGCTTCATTAGGAAGACCGCAATATCCACGGGCGCTCGCGCTCATGCTCCAACAAACTTAACAATGTGTTTATCAAGCGAAATCAGAAAGAAATTAGTGTAATGCATTCATTATTTCAAATTTAATGGTGGCTACACTTTTTTTGAAAAACTTTCCACTTTTAATATTTAATAACGGGAAATCAGATACTTGGTTAGTTTGATTGACCTTTTTTCCAATTTACTAGTGGCAACAGTTATTTGGAATAAATTTCAAGCGCTAATGTTAGGTCTATGAGGATTTTGAGAAATTCAAACCCCGCCCACCGCAATTTTTTTTGATCCCTGCGAGTTCGCACATAGCCTATATTCTTCCCCTGGATGAAGGGAACGTTCATGCAGAGTTTGAAGCTTCTAGCTCTTCTGGGGTCAGAGTGCATAAGCGGACAGACAAACAAACAATAAATTTTCATTATATATTAGATTTGCGAACTCGCTGGGATCAACGGAAATTGGGTGGGAGGGTATTAATTTCTCAAAAATCCAACAGACTTAA
Source organism: Ryuthela nishihirai (assembly GCA_038380435.1). Taxonomy (NCBI): domain Eukaryota; kingdom Metazoa; phylum Arthropoda; class Arachnida; order Araneae; family Heptathelidae; genus Ryuthela; species Ryuthela nishihirai. The sequence goes on along the minus strand of JAWZYU010000326.1, from coordinate 87,334 downwards.
ATTAACGATATAAATTTCTTCAAAATAACTGCTGCCACCAATAAATTTAAAACAAAAAGGATTATATCAGACTAAATTAATATCTGATTTCCACTGATTAAACATTAACAGTTGAAAGTTACTCAAAACAACTGTTGCCTCCAATAAATTTGAGATAACGAACGCATCAAACTAATTTCTTTCTCATTTCGCGTGACAAACTCATTGTTCAGTTTCCTGCGTCAAGAGCGCGAGCATCCGTGGATATTGAAATTCGTTCTCACTTTGCAGGATCGGAACACGAAATTCAAAAATTAAATTCGTATCCGAAGTTAAAATCATTAACTGAATTTGAAAAATATGCAAAAGCTAATAAAAGTATATACAAATAGTTAATAAATGTTTTAAATATTATGTTAGGTAAAAATTAATTTTGTTTAATAATAATTGACCTGTAAATGGTAGCAAGGCATAAACTGGAAGGAGAGCTGTGTACCAATCCCTAGTGATGATGCACAGAACCGGCCAGGTCTAGCACCTAATGTCCGACCCTGCCTTCTCATGGTGCAGGCCGTTAGTACCTTTCAAAAGAGATATTCTCTTTTGGAAGGGAACGGAAAGGGAGGGATGCCAGTTCAGTATGGCTTACTGATCTGGTCACTATGGCCACTTTTTTCTTTTTTTTCGAACCTGCTGAGGAGTGGTCAACTTCACAGGGTCCTGATGCTAACCATCTATACCTACTAGACTGGACTTGTTTATGGATTTGAGCTTGATTATGGATCCTGGACTTGCTGCACTGGTGGGCCTCTGTTGAGGGAGAATCTGCCGCTGTGTTTTCTGTTTGCTTCTGGGTTGCCAGCTCTAAGTGAACAGAGGCATGGGATACTTTATATAAGCTGGTGGATAATCCTAATCAGAAGCCATCGCAGGTACCTGAACTTTACTTAGCTAGTTGGGCATCGTCAAGCCTAAACTGGAGTAATGTGTCTCGGGCAGGCCATATGGCTCTTGAAAAAGTCCACTTGAAAAGGTGATGCCTGAAGTTCCTACCAGCATCGGTGACTTCAGCCTTTAGCGGAGGAGGAACAGGTCTTTACCCCATGCCTGCGATCAGGGGGCTGTTTGATATTGTTGGCCCTACCAATCTCAATAAACCTAATTTCTTTAAAAAAAAAAACTACTAATCATTTTCTCTCTGCAGGAACGTGGAACGTGAGGACATTGCATAGAGATTATTCTCTTGGTGTCCTCATGCAGGAATTCCAGCGCTATAACCTAGATATTCTAGGCTTGCAAGAGACCAGATGGACAGGTAAAGGTGAGATACTTAAAAATAACTTTAAATTTCTCTTTACAGGGAAGGAGGATGGAAAGCATCACCAAGGCGTGGGTCTGCTGCTCAGCAGACATGCTAGTGATGCTCTTCTAGGATATGAGTGCATTAATGAAAGGTTTCTTACAGCAAAATTTCAGACAAGCATTAAAGACTTGAATGTTATCTGCTGTTATGCCCCCACTGAGGATGCCGATGAGGATGAGAAGGAGAAGTTTTACGGACAACTTCAGGATATTTTGAATTCTGTCAAGAAAGGAGATATTACCCTTGTTCTAGGTGACTTCAATGCCAAAGTTGGTACTGACTCTAACCTTTGGGGAGGGGTGATAGGGCCTTTTGGTATTGGTAACTGCAATGGACAACGTCTCCTACAGGTAAGTAAACTCAATGGTTTCAGAACAACTAACACATATTACAAACACCACGACATAAATAAATACACATGAGTTTCACCTGATGGGCTGCATAAGAATATGATTGATTACATATTAATTAACAGCAGATGGGCTAGTTCTGTTAGGAATACCAGGGCATATAGGGGAGCTGAAATTGAATCTGACCATTACCTTCTTAATAGTGTCTTGCAACTGAAACTTAAAACGTGTTGTGCTAAAGTTAAAATAATTTACCTTTAATACTGAAGCTTTGAAAGACTGTTATAGCTAAAGCTTAACATGATAGGTTACTTAGTCATTATGACAATCATGGTTTGTTTACTACTGAAGTTGAGGAAGAATGGGGCCCTTTTAAACAGGATTTTTTGGAAACTAACAGTACTCTTTCAGGAAAAAAGGAGCAGAGGAGACAGAATTATTTAAGTGATAAGGCACTTGAGCTTATTTCAGAAAGAAGGAACTGCAGGAATGTCCTTAATCAGTACCCTACTAGTCCTAATAGAAAGGATTACAGAGAGCTTAATAAACGTGTAAAGGATCAGTTAGCTACTGATAAGAAACTTTGGCTTGATGGCTTGGCTGACAAAGCTGAGGAAGCAGTTAGGCAGCACAACAGCAGAGAGCTGTACCAGATAGTTAATGTTTTATGTGGTAGAAAACGGACAGGCATACAAGGATTGCAGGACAAACAAGGTAAGGTTATAGACGGGGAGGATTCTGTCATGGCTAGGTGGGCTGAACATTTCAGTGATGTTCTAAACAATGTAGTAAATTCTACTCCCATTGTTTGCAATGATGATAGATGCATTGGTGGCTTTAATGTTGGCCCTATAACACAGTCTGAAGTTATTTTGGCTGTTTCTAAACTTAAACTACATCAATCCCCAGAGGTAGATGAAATTACTACTGAAATGCTTAGAGCTGGGAATGTTTCGGTTACCACTTGGATGACTGAAATTTTGAATATCTTTTATGATAAAGGAATGATTCCTAAGGATTTTACGAGAGTTATTGTTATCTCTATTTTCAAAAAAGGTGATCGCAGTTCTTGTGATAACTATAGGGGTATCAGCCTACTCTCTGTTCCAGGTAAAGTTCTTTCCATGATTGTGCTTAATAAAATTAAGAATCTGGTTGACAGTCAATTGCGTGATGAGCAATGTGGATTCAGAAGTGGTAGGGGATGTGTGGATCAGATATTTTCACTTAGGCAGATTCTTGAGAAATGTTTAGAGTTTCAGAAACCTTTGGTTGCTAGCTTTGTTGATTTCAAAATGGCTTTCGATTCTGTTGATCGTCATAATTTTTGGTTGATTGTGAGATCATATATGGTATACCAGACAAGTTAGTTAACATAATGAAAGCTCTCTATAATAACACTGAGTCATGTGTGAGAGTTGGTAAGGCTTGTAGCAATTGCTTTAACATTACTTCTGGTGTTCGACAAGGGTGCATTTTGTCTCGTTTTCTCTTTAGCTTGGTTATTGATTATGTTATGCGAAATTCACTTCAAGGGAAAGATTTTGGCCTTAAATGTGCTGGAGATACGAAAATTTCTGATTTAGATTATACTGATGATTTAGCCCTTTTGGCAAATGATGTTGATGAGATGAACTCTTTCATTCGAGCTGTTGATGAAACTGGTAGTAGAGTAGTTTGGTTATAAACAGAGAGAAAACTAAAGTGATGAAAATTGGTCAGGAAGGTTGTGATTCAGTTAATCTGAATGGTTGAAGTCTTGAGCAGTTTAATTATCTTGGGAGCTATGTAAGAGATGATGGTGATGTGCGGCATGAGATTAACAGACGAATAGGGATTGCTGCCGGGACTTTTAAGAACCTATGGAGATTGTGGAGAAATTACCGTATACACCTAAAGACTAAAATTAGACTGTATAATAGTTTGGTTTTTTCTAGGGTTAGTTATGGTAGTGAAACTTGGACGCTGTGTAAACAAGATAACAGGAAACTAAATGCTTTTGATTCCAGATGCTTACGCAGTATCTTGGGTATTAGGTAGTTCAACTTTGTAACTAATGATGAGGTTAGGAAAAGGAGTTTGCAACCTCCTTTAAGCAGCATATTGTGCAGAGAGAGACTCCGCTGGTTTGGCCATGTTGCCCGTATGGATAATTATAGATTAGCGAATAGGGTTATGAACAGTGTGCCTAGATGCCTCAGAAGGAAGGGGAGACCTAGGATGCGGTGGGCAGACAATGTCAAACAGGACCTTGTTAGAATTGGTGTGCAGTTGCTGGATGCAGCAGATGTAGTTCAGGACAGATATGCTTGGAGAATTAAATTGCACGGTTTGGTTGGACCTCCGTAGCCCATAGCTGCTTGAGGATGCTGATGATGATAATAATTCATTAGTACCTTTACATTTTTTATGCACCTGAGACCATAGTTCATTTACTTTTGCTATAACGTTACTAATGCCTTGGAAATTGTATCCGAGGTATTCGCGTGAGTCAGAAGTGATTTGAAAAGTTCGATTATTTGAGCAAGGAAAAAATCCGGTTTTCGGTTTCGAAACTTCTGACGTGGGGAGAATTATGGGTTCCTCGAACACTGTCCATTTCTTTTCTCCTCTAAAAGAAAATATTTTAACCGAAGGGGCGTGTTGAGTTGTTTTATACTTGAATGGCAGTTATTTGCACACAATGAGCTAAATAGCCAGGTCACAAGGACCCCGAACACTCAGAGAATGTTGGTGGAGGGGACCCATTGGAACATTAGTTGGGAGACAGATGGTAGTCTTCGGTCAAGGCATCCAGTGTGTTCTTTAACATGCACAGGGTATGGCTCACCCACACACCGAGCCATGGCTTAACGTCCCATTCATTTGACGACGGACTGTCGAAGCCTATCGGTGTCCTCTACTGACCATGTGCAAGGCGAATTTTGTGGAGATAAATCTCAATGCTCACCCAGCTGGGACTCGAACCTTTGAACTACAGATTACGTGTCTAGTGCGCTACCGACTGACCACCCCCGCTCCCTGGAGGAGGAGGAAATCGAGGGTAATGATATTTATGCCAGATGAAAGCTTCCGATTTGGGGAATATCATCTACTCTACATTTTAGAAAGTTTCAAACACTAGCAACACCAGTAAATCTTCTCGTATTCAATAAAAAAAAATTACATCTTATAATAATACTTTTCGGACTTTTTCGTACCTTGTAAAAATTATCAATCAAAAATTATTTTTTATAAATGCATATAATACATTTTAACATAATATATTTTAAGCTCCTGGGTCTTATTTTTTACTCCTTGGAAAAAAATCGAACACGTGTTTTTTCGATTAAAAAAAAAATTTACACCTTTCAAAAATGTTGAACAGTTATGTGAAATATCACAGATTTTTATGTTCAAATCTAACAAACTAAAAATATGGAACCTTTACTAAACACTAGCAGCATAATTATGCGACTTCAATGTCGCTTAGCGTATTAATTGCAGTAGATCAGTTAGCTTGTTTCTGCAACGATTCAACAAAATTTATATAATAAAGAAATTTAATATGAAGTCTCACAAATAAATTATTTTATAATTAGAGTTTTATAATTCTGTATTTATACTCTAAATTTTAGAGGAATCGCAATTATAAGTAGTAAAAATGTTTAAGATAAATTTTAATTTGGAACTTTTTTTTAATCATTTTTAAACCGGGAGCTCCTAGCACATTTTTATTTTGATTGACCACTGCAATAGATTATATTACACAAGACCGAAAGGGCGGGGGTGGCTCAGTCGGTAGCGCGCCAGGCTCGTAATCTGTAGTTACCAGGTTCGAGTCCCAGCTGGGTCAGCGTTGAGATTTATCTCCGCAAAATTCCTCGTCCTGCCCACGGTCAGTAGGGGACACCGATGGGCTTGGAAAGGCCGCCGTCCGTCGGATGGGACGTTAAGCGGTTGCCCCGTGTGCGGGAGAGCCATACCCTGTGCACGTTAAAGAACACGCTGGATGGCCTTGACGGGAGGCTGCCATCTGTCTCCCAACAGCTGTTCCAGTGGGTCCCCTCCCCCAACCTTCTCTGAGCCTTCGGGGTCCATGTGACCTGGCCATTTAGCCCATGGTGTGCAAAAAAGTGCCACTCAGAGGTAAAACAACTCAACCCAACAAGACTGAATGTTACTTGTGGTATAATTTAAAGTTAAAACTGTCATACTCGAAGATGTAAACTGAGATTACCCTAAGCCAGTTATAATGCTAATGAGAGAAAGAAAGTAAGGATCATCGAAAGCCATCAGCTTAGCCTTTGTAGTTTCGACAGGAGAGCAGTGCTAGGAAAAAAACGATTCTTTCAAAATGAATGGATCGACTAAGTGAGTAGTTCACTAAATGACTCCTTTCTAGTGATGAAATAAACGATCATCAAAAGACATTTGTTTAACCTTTGTACTTTGCAGTACGAACACAACAGCAAATCTTTGAAACAGTTCATGATAGATTATTTTTCACTTTTCACAACGAAACACAAAATCTCTAACTAACTGAAAAATACAGAAGCTACTATTGCAGTTAAAAATCACCTTTTTTCATACAAAATTCCGTCTGACTGAACGAAGCGGCCGTACTGACTCAATGGTCAAAGGAATCCTTTGATTCTTTCGCGAATCATAGGGACTAATTCACGCGATTCTTTTGATTCCGCCTATGATTCGCGGGAGATATTTATTTACAATAAATGTAGATAAATGAAATGCGGGTAAGTAATTACTATGATTTCTCCTTCCGTAATTTCTTCAAATGAGTTGAGGAAGTCTACTTTCTTATTTATAGGCTTGGCATAAATTTCGTTATATTCACTTGTCCTATAGCTTGCTAGATTTTTTCAGGTGATATTTTAACAACCAGTAAATGAAACCATTGCGAACAAAGCTTATGAAGTTGTGTTTCAATCTCTGCGTGCTAACTCAAAAATTAATAACAATCGAGATAAAACTATCTGGAGAATCTCTCTAACACAAAGCGAAATATTTAGTAACGTGCAAAGATTAAAAGTTATTTGTCTAAAATTTAAAAAACATACCTACGAAGTATCTGTTTTTTTAACTATGGCGAAATTAAATAATTTCGTTATTGAAATGAAAAACCATGAATATTTCTACACTAATTGATGCATATATTTAAAACAGTTCACCTACTAGGTAAAAACAAACAGCAAATGATTCGAATTACTCGGAGAGTCAAATGCCAATTGAACGAATTTTTTAAGTGACTCGATTCCAAAGAGACATTTTGCCCATCACTACGTGGAACTAAAGAAACCTGACAGAGAAAGAGAAGCCCAAAGAGAAACCTTTGCATTTTGTATCCAACCACAGTCCACAACAGTCATACAACTGTAAATACGATGTTTGTCCACGTGTGAACCACTTAACTTTACTCATCTCCTTTCGCCGCTAGCAGTCGGCGCTCCCCTGTGAATATCCGACTTTCAAGATAGCACAAGTATTAATAAATTATCTCCCTAAACTTCTTTCTATCCTGCTGTTTTATCTATCTATCCCAGTTCTTGCTTCTGAGCCACGCCAACCTCTACCCTAGTTGCTGGAAAGACATTCGAAAGCAAATCTGTTGATCATTGATAGAAATGCTGACTTCCATTTCGATATCTCTCAAACGCACCTCAAGGGTACGGAAGGGAGGGGGAGGAGATGGCTGAAATAAAAGGATTAGGCTTAGCACTCATCAATATTGACAGCAAATAACCATCAACACGTTGAGAGAATGCCTCCGTTATTTGCCAGTGAGCGCGTGCCTTATGCGATATTCTGATTTTTTTCACCCTTTAATAGTAACAATTCCTACTAATGGGTGACTGTAAAATGCATATAGTAACATTAATTATTACCCTATGAAAAGACATTTATTACTAAGAACGAAAAAATTTTTAGACCGAAATCATATGGCATTTATTACTTAGACCGAAAAATGTGGTTTCTCTTATCCCCAGGGTTAAGGGGCAAATCATCCTGTGTATATAAAATTATATATTTGCTTTTAATATATTGAAATGTTATTGATAATTTTAGAATTAATTACTAAATTTATAAAAATATGGAGCAATCTATCGAATTTTAACCAATTGTAATAAACACATGTGATTAATAATATAATAAAACTTAACATCCCTTCAAGAAGCTGCTTGCCACAGAGATCTGACATGAACCTGTCGGGGTCTATGAGGAAGGCGGGTCCTCAGCAGAAAAACAGTTCAAACATTCGTGCCTTACTCGGGACTCTAACCCAGGTCACTTAGATCACTAGCCAAGAGCGCTAATCACTTTGCCACGGGATGGCAGATCATGTTATATAATTGATTAATATGTGTTTAAAACACATATGACTATCAATTATTGCGCAGTCTGCCTCGGTGGCTCAAAGGTATCGCGGTGCACTGTGACTGCCGCAGTCCGTGTTCGAGTCCCCTGTCGTTTGTCCTATCTGTGGAGATTCTCCCTCAATATCAAAAAGTATTCACTTATAAACATATCATAAAATTTTATTTTCTGGTACTTGGACATAAAGCTGAAAAATTGGTCATAAATCCCAGCATCTTTACTGAAAAAAAATATTCCGCACTTCGTTGGCATCAGTTATTCCTTTCTTCACCACGTCTATCACCAGAATCTCTTATTTTTAGCTTAAATATATTGTTTATAATATTTCTTCGCAAGTTTGATATTTTCCACATTTAGCACCGTCTAACGATGGTAAATTAAGGCCACTTGAAGAATTTGGAAACTACGAATTTTGATATTTCGTTACTATCTAATAAACTCAAAAATAGTTTTTCATTAATCTCTGAGAAACGTTGCCCCCCCCCCCCCAATGGTAAACCCATTGAATCCGTTCACGATAGATTAATTTTCACTTTTTACAACAAAACACAAAAACTCTAATTAACTGAAAAGCTATTTCAGTTAAAAATCACCTTTTTTCATACAAAATTCAGTCCGAAGAAGCCGAAAAAAATCAGATTGAACACCGCACCAATAAAATATCGAATTTGATACTCCAATTGATCATTTCAATATTCGTTTATGATTTCCAAAATGTTCAGCCATCAGAGGGTGAACGTTTTGCTTTTTTGAAATTCTAAAAAGTTTTCAATTTATCTCTAAAAACAAACAATTTTCTCTTGAAAAAAAAACTTGTAATAAACATGAAAATCAACCCAAACTTTATCACATTCACATATAACAGCCAAAATTTAAGATTTCTAACCTAATTACATCGCTTTCAATATTAGTTTGAAATTTTGCAATTTTCAAATTTTTCACCTTCACGTGTCGCAAAAATTATCTCTAAACTAGTTCGTTGTCTATAGACGGATAGACGACAAAGTTAAAACATTAGCTCCTTTTTCCTGAAAAATGCAGAAAAAAAATCAATTAAATAGAGTTATATATATTGAACTTTAATAATCGTCTTCCAGTATTTAAACATTTGTGGAACTTTGAATATTTGAAACTGCATTGCATCTTAATAATTCATCTGAGGAATTTACTGAAACTTCAAATATTATTTCAAACCATTTAAAAAAATGCATTTCAATACTTCGTAACAGTTCGTCAGTTTTTTGTTCTTTATTGCTTAATTTGATGTTAAATATTCCAGATTCCACAATTCTTTACACAGTGAACGAATATTCCCGAAAAACATTGAGATTTATATTTAAAAAAAAAAAAGATTTCTGATTTCCACTTTATTTCTAAAGCGGTCTCACCTCCTCAACATGTCTCTGCAATGGAGTACTAAACTAAAGGTCTTCTGTGAGACCTCTGTGTTCTCTTCTTCTCTAATATCTTTAATGAATTAGGTTTTAGAGAGGTAGGAAGTTAGTTTCCCATTGACATAACACGGGGTTGTACTTCATATTTTCAGTAATATTGGGGTTGTACTTCATATTTTCGGTAATATTGGGGTTGTACTTCATATTTTCGGTAATATTGGGGTTGCAGTGCGGCATAAAATTTTTTTCCAGAATCCAAATCTTACAAATGAGAAAAGATAATGAAAGAAATTAGCATTTGTTAAATAGCAACGAAATCGGAAAAGGAAGCAAAAATTTTTTCAAAACCTCCCAGACCGAAAATCACATTTGGACTTAAAACATTCAAATTAATGCAAATATTTCACATCATTTTCACCCAAAATGAAAATTGTGTTTGGTTATTTTGACATTGAGCAGCACTTTTTTTTTGCACACTTTGAGCTAAATGGCCAGGCCACAACGACTCCGAGAGTTTGGAGAAGGGGACCCACTGGAACAGCTGATGGGAGACAGATGGTAGCCAGCCATCAAGGCCTTCCAGAGTGTTCTTTAACGTGCACAGGATATGGCTCTCCCGCACATGGGACCATGGCTTAACGTCCCATCCGAAGGACTTTCCAAGTCCTTCGGTGTCACTGACTGTGAGCAGTGATTTTTGCGGATATAAATCACAAAGCTCTCCCAGCTGGGACACGAAACTGGTACCTGCAGATTACGAGCCTGAAGTGCTACCGAGGGAGTCGTCCCAGTACCAGGAAAACTGGGAGTGAGCTTCAAAAAAGCATTGTGCAAAATGTTAATTGTTTGAATTGAGGAGGTATATTGGACGGGAGTTAGCGAATGAGTGAACACCTGTTCCAGAGTGCAAACATTACTGTTGTAGAAAAGGGCGCGATCGACTGAAGGTTAAGTCCAAGTTTTAAACCTTCAGTAACCTCTGATGTCACACCCATTTCTCCCTCACTAATCCTTTCAGGATGTGTTTTGTCAAGGCATTATTCAAATACAGATAAGGATAAACAAAAGGCCAATCCCAACAGATATTTAATGCATGTCTTCGAACACATACTTTTGATAACCTCATTAACCACTCCTTGATTTTAGATTCAAAAGTTGGAAACTGTTTCGAAAATTTTCTACTGAGAAGTAAATATTTTACCAATACACAGCTTTAATTCTAATTTAAATATTTTAAAACAGCTTTCTTAGAAATGCATAAATTAATAATCTGTGCTTCCTCCTAAAACAGTTGAATATGATCCTCGAATATTAAATTCCTGTTATATAACTCCGTAACAGAAAAATCGCGCATGAATTCTTTGACAAATATAGTTGTAAATCATAAAGTTGGAAGCATGTTTACGCTTCACTGCTATCATGTTTTCAACGAACAAAGAAGAACATTATATAAATAAAGAGCTAGCGCAATTTCTAAAGTTTTCCATGAAGGTGTCATGTGCAGGGACCGAACAAATCCATCAACATTGCTTTCGAGGGAAATACGAATCAGGTGTTTGCTCGGCATAAAAATGAAATCGAAATTAAGAGTTTTTTTGTAACTCTAAAGAAAACAAATATTTAAGACAAAAAGAAAATACCATGGAACATTAAGTTAAAAGAGGAAATAATTTGAATATTTAATATATTTTTATACACTAGACCGGATTTTCCATTAGGCACAGCTATTTATAAACCCTTCATTTAAATTCACTAATTTGTTAAGAAATAATTTATAAATGATGTTATATTATTTACACAAACATTGGGAAAAATTAATTTGCAAGTATTCATGAACAACTATTACTCCCTTTTAAAAATATGAAAAGAAAATCCTTTCTGATTCGATTTTTGATTTTCCTACAGAACGACGACGTGGAAATGTCATAATACTTTTGATAATTGAGTGCAATTTGTTCATTCCCAGTGCAAAAAAAAAAGCGATGAAGGAAAATATTTAAATTTAAGATTAATAGTTTGAATATTAAATGTTACTGCATTCTAAGTATTACAAGCTTTAAAAAAAATATATGTGTTAATTTAATACATTATTTTTACTGCTTGTTAACAAAAATGTATTACTCATTATTAAAATTCCCACATCTATTTTCATTATATTATTTCCTTATTACATGGTTGTAAATAAAATTGCCATATAAAAATAAATTACTGTATGTTAATATTCATTACTATTTCTTACCAGAGGGCCCCGTGAGATGTAAATCCATTTCTGTTAAGTACATAAATAGAAATAAATTATAGTTCATAAAGCTATGAACAGCAGTTTTTCAAAGGACTGAACTTTCTAGACTGAATACAATCCGTTTTTACACCCTTTCCTACAGAGAGAGAAGATTCATTCATTACTGACCATGTGTAATAAGCAAATAAATGGAATATGATTATTAAACGTAATATAAAAGGAGTTAACAACAATTTAATAAGTTACCAAGGAAGAGTACTAAAATAAACACTTACCTCTAATTTTGTATAAAGATATTCCTCAAAGTTTTCTCCCTTTTACAAGAGGTATCGTAAATATCTTGTTCTACTGAAATCAAGATCGGTGTTTGACACAAAGAACAACAGGGATATTGGGGTCAAGGACTCTGGGATTCTCACTTTACGGTTATGGGGATCTTTCTCTCTGTGCTATAAACCAGTCGCTTTTAGAGTAAGTAGTAGTTATCTTAATTTTCATCGCAATCACTTTTCTTTGTTGAATTTTGTAGACGAACATGCAATTTAGACAGATGTGATCACATCCGTTATATACAGCGAAAGCCAAAAGTCTTGAACACCTGTTTTTTGGATGTTTTTCTTGTTGGAACACATCTGATATATACAGCAATGAACACCGGTTTTTTTTTTTTTGTTCGTACCGATATTTAGTGAAGCGATTAATAAACTATGTTTAATTTTTTAAATATACTTTATTGTATTATTTGATGCTAATTTCAAATTTTTAATTTTTGCAATTTAAAACGGTTTTTAATGGATGGGACTCAATAAAGTACAAATTCTTACATGGAATGATATCAATTATTAAAACTATAATTTTGAAAGATATTAAATATTTCTTTAATTTACTCAATATTCTTAGACGTGCTAATGACAATGTTCAACGTTTGAAAATCAATTATAGATCATTTGTTTGCTTTAATGACTGCCTTACATCTCTTTGAACTCCAATGCTGTAATTTCAGAGGCAATTGTTCTCCCAAAATACGATTAAAATATATTTTAATCATATTTTATATATTGTTTAATATTGTACTTGAGATGACTTCGGAGGATGAAATTAGAGGGATTAAAAAGAATCTCGCTGACTCGAGGGGCGGTTGGATTTGCGAAACCCTTATTTGTGATAGTAGCTGGAAACAATTAGATATCTTTTTAAAAAAATACAAAAAATAATATGACTTCAGAGGATAAAATAATTTTATTATTTTATCCTTCGAAGGACAAGATTATTATTTTTATCTTCCAATAATAAATATATTTTTATTTCCTGTACAGCAATCCTTTCCAAACAATCATATTATCTGTGTTTATCCATTAGATCAGTGGTTCTCAACCTTTTATGCTTCATGTACGAAAAAGTGAATTAATGGAATTAGTGTCTTAAATGGAAAACGTTATTTATTATTTCAGTGGTTTAACCACCATAGCTGCCATTTATGTCACACACAAAAGCAGTTTTATTAAAATTTATATTGAGGTCGGAGTCGGTAAAAATGTACCGCTCCAGAGCACTGCTAAAAACTCACTAAAATTGTAATTTCCCTCTATACTTATTCAATGAGCATCACCTACAGTGAGCTTACCTGGGATTGTCTATTATTCAACACAGACTCTTTATACTTCGTTAAAAGCGTGTTTGCTAAAAAATACAAGACATCTTGATAGTCATGCACACTAACCTGGAAAGTGTCTTCTAGGTCTGATTCTTTAATTAATGTCAGATATATTCAAATGCCTGATTCTATGGTGTAATGTTGAAAGCCGCCAATAGAGGATATCCTGATCAGCGGCTGGTAGCTCAATGCACCCGAGAGGCTTTCAGGAGGTCATGGGTTCGGATCACACCCAGATAAGTAGTGTATACTAATTTAATGCAAATCACATCGAGGATGCTTAACTCTGATTTTCTATTCATCAACATTAATAGATGTTAAGAATTCTTAATAATTAATCATAAATATGCAGCAGAATGTTATTAATAATGCGATTACGTTTTTTAGAGTTTCTTTAAACATTGTGTTGAAACAAAATAGTTCCCCAATCTCACATATACGCGTTTTTATTTATTATGTTTTGAATTATAACTTAAGATTAAATTTAGTTATGCTAGTTTAGGTAGAAAGTTTTACAATACATTTGCACACAGGTTAAATTTTTTCCCCTCACATTACTATCTTACTTTTAATTCCTTGCACATTATAAATTATTTAAGGCACATGCGCAAACACGTAAAATTCTAATTTTGCCTTATGTGACTCATTAAAATAGGAAATGTGTATTTCTGTAATTTTTGTGTCAATGCAATTTCTTCCGACATCGAATAAAAAAAAATTAGTTTTTTTTTTACGTTAAATTGTGTTTCTGTTTTCATAGAATAAGATGTACAGAAGCATAATTTTTTGGAAAGAAATCAAACGAAATAATTGTTACAAACTAATCATGTTATTTTATTCAAATATTCAAACAGACAAAATCACTAAAGTTTGGATTCTCTCCTCTGTCACTCTCTTTAGATGTGGTTTATGTTATCGAAATTATTTTATTACCAATATCACAATTTTCTGAATTTTCTCAGCTAACTCTGTACGTGGTGAACCATCATTAGTTGTGGCGATACTTTTATACATAGTGATTCAGTTAAGCGTGTACAAACTTCTGGGAGGGGTAGGTTGCACAAAGACGAATCGGAATCATATAGCAATGCAGGGTCGGTAACGTCATCAATATGTGCTAGTGTACAGAAAGGACCTGAATGAAAGAGCAGCATTAAATGAACAAAATGCTCTTTATTAATCACAATAGGTACATTTGCGAAATGCACAGAGGTCACAGAAGGTGTTCGAAGTCGCGACCACGAGCTGTAACACAGGCCTGACATCGTCGGCGCATGAAATCACGCACATTATGGCAGATTCCTGGCGTGTCTCGGACTTCCGAGGAAGCTACGGAGATGCGTGCGACAAGGTCCTCAGCACTTTCAAGGGGGTGTCGAACACCAGTCCTTTGATGTAACCCCAGAAGAAGTAATCAAGGCACGATAGGTCCAGAGATCTTGCAGGTCAATGAACGGGACCACCATACCCGATCCACTGTTGTCCAAATGTCACGTTTAAGTGTTGATGAACTTCATGGCTGAAATGGGCGGGGGCACCATCGTGCTGGAATCACATTGCACGGTGTAGCGACTGAGTGACCTGTTGTTCATCCAAAAGGTCTGGCAAGATGTCTCCAGAAACATCTGGCAACTTCTTCCATCCAGATGAACAGGCATGAGGTATTGGCCTATTAAGTGGTCCCCGACAATGCCAGACGAAACATATACAGCAAAACAGTGTTGTGCTGCACGTGTTCGTCTAGTATGGGGGTTCTCCACCGCCCATGCATGCGCGTTATGTGCACTGAAGCTACCTTCCCATGTAAAGCATGCCTTGTCTGTGAACAGCACAGAAGCAGGAAATTTTGGTTCTGCCACACTCTTCTGCAGGTACCATTGCACAAATGCAATGCGCTATGGGTAATCCTCAGGCTTCAGTGTCTGGACGTGCTACACATGATATAGATGCAATTGGTTATCGTGCATAATCCTCGTACAGTGGATTGGGAAAGACAGACCAGGTGGACGATTGCTCGAGTACTTGCATTCGGAGTGTCTTCTGTATGATGTATCACATTCTCCTCCATGTCAGGGGTCCGTGCCCATCGTCCCCGACTCCTGGCAGGTCTCTCATCAGAGGTTGTCACATAACCTCTGATGCAGCCGTGCAAACATCTGGTGGTTGGGAGTATGCCCCATCAGGTACCGTTCCTGGTACATGAGCACAGCAGCTCGTCCATTGCAGTCCACAGCCCCGTAGGCGAGATGCATATCGGCCAACTCCACGTTTGTGTAATCGGACATCCTACTACCTCTGCAGGTGGTTCACGAATGACGGTTACTTGGGAGGACGTTGTGCAGTCTCGCGGCCGTACAATGCCATCTACCGCGTGAAGATGCCATTACCGACCCTGCATTGCTATATGATTCCGATTCGTCTCTGTGCAACCTACCCCTCCCAGAAGTTTGTACATGCTTAACTGAATCACTATGCATATTAAAAAATTTCTCATGTTATTTTAACTGAGTTGCTTAACCCTTTAACTACCACAGACCTTGGAAAACGAAGTACCTCAGAATACCAAACAGGCCGAGTTTTAAAATGGACTCTTCCTAGTTTGTCGTCCCCCCTTCCTTCACCCGAAGGGCGAAGGAGTTAACCGCAGCCAAGCCAGGCAGAGCTCCCTTCCACTCCGTAAATTGCCTCTTATTAAGCTGAGCATCCCTTCACCTCGAAACCCATATGGTCATGAGCTACTACCCATTGAACACGAGATATCAGACTCCTGTGACATTTACTCTTAACTCCTTTCCCAAAACAGTTTTTAAAACGCATGCATGTTTGTCGATATTTGAAAAGTTTTTTCATTATTATTTTTTAATAATAACTTTTAAAAGCTATTTAAATTTGTTTTTCTACTTAAAAACTGGCATAAGGTTGTAATTACTTGGATTACATCTTTTTACATAAAATAGATGTCATGATTTGAAATTTTTCAAAGAAAAAAGTTTCCAATGTTTCCATTTTTTGGATTCTGATGTCAGTTTTCTAACACCCAGCAAAGAGAAAGCTGTTATTAATAGTCGAATGTATGATGAAAAAAAATTAAAGAAAGATTATTAAAATAGAAGACCAAAAATAGAAAGCAGTAAGAGTGCTGAATTGATTTTTAAAGAATAGATTTTAATACAATTGTAGATAGTACTCTAACATAAGAATCAAAAATAATTTTGTGAGAAAGGTTTGCATCTGAGATAAAAGTAATCGAAGTGGATATTGCAAAAGATATCCGAGGAAGCAAAGACTAGATAAAATGGGAAATAAAGAAACTAAAGCAATCAGAGATTACATAAAAATATTGGAGGTGTAAAAAATATTATCAAAATGAGAAAGACTTATGAATATGATGGATAAAGGAAGAGGGCTAAATTTAATATGGAAATTAGAACCCGCAGGAAGAAGACGGTGAAAGAGATGGAAAAATGGTATGAGAAAAAGAATGCCGAAAAGAGGACTTCAAGAGCAAGATTGCAAAGATAAAAATAAGTGGATAGAGAGAGATGACTGGGACCACACAGCTTAAACTTGGGAGGGTGAAAAGAATAAAATTTTCTATCATTATACTTTTTATAGAATACATTGTTAAGTAATTGAGTAAGTGATTCAATTCAGCAAATGATTAAATCAAAAGTAGTCTGTTCTATTTTACATTTCAGATATCAGTAATGTGCCTAAAAAGTCTTATGGGTGGACATACTCGAGTCCATGGACAAGATCTAGGGAGGGGGGGGGGCATCTCCTATTCCTTTCAGAATCATAGTAAGGGTAATAGAAATAAATATTACTAAACTTATTTATGTTTCATGGATTTTTCAAAAAAAATTTAAAAATTTAAAAAACAAGGGGGAAATGATATATTGCATTGGAAATACAGCCTCTTGTCCCCCCCCCCCTTTCCGTTTTTTCTGCTCGATTGTGTTTCTTGTTTCCCTCTCTTCTCGATTTTTTTTTTCAGATCCGGGTCTGCTCATGTCTATTGGGGTGAGGAGGATGGAATGATGCTTGAGTTAACATATTTCATCTGAGCGGCTCTGTTTTCTGCATAATGGGCTAAATGTCCTGGTCACAGCAAAGACCCATGTACAGCTGTTAGGAGACAGATGGAAGCCTGCCTCAATCTTACTGTTTTAATGGCACAGGCTATAGTTATCCTGCACACAAGGCTAAAATTTTACTTCCCATTTAACTGACGTCGGCCTTCCCAATCCCCTCAGTGTCATATTTTCTCCCCGAGGGCAGGGTAGATATTATCTATATACCCTCGTCAAACAGCTGCTTGTCACAGAAGTCTGACAGGAGTCTTTCAGTTTAATAAGCCATAGTAGAAGGGATTTGTGAGAATGGCTGGTCCTCAGCAGAAGAACAACACAAACATCCATGCCTTATCCGGGGCTCTAAACCTAGGTCCCTTTGATCAGTAGACAAACATGCTAATAAATAATAATAAATTTTTTTTAGTTTATTTTTAATCTACTTTTAGTGTTCCAAATGCAACTCTATCTATTTTTAGTTCCAAATACAAATGATTTGGATTTCAAAGCAGGTAGAGAAGTCTGAGATATGAATAAGACAAGACCAAGATTGCAAAGATAAATATAAGTGGAGAGAGAGAGAGTTGATCTGGACCACACAACCTGAACTTGGGAGGGTGAAAAGAATGAAATTGTGTATCATTATTTTTGAATTACATTGGAAAGTAATTCAGTAAGTGATTCAATTAAGCAAATGACTAAAACAAGCAGAGAGGATGGAAAAGTACAAGAGCATGGCCCATGCCTAAAGCCAGTAACCATGGCAGAGTGTGTGTAGGGGAGGGGGAGAGTCAGCGTGTACCAACCTAAGACCAGGGACCACGGAAAACGGAATGGGTGGATAACAATACAAATTTGTACGCACAAAACAATACAATATTCCGAGCCCCCTGAGTATGTCCCTGTCTCTCTCGTTACACAAGAAGCTAGTCAAAAGTTGTTGATGTCTCCATCTTCTAACCACATCATTATTTGCTTAGTCAAACCACCGACACTTCAGCATCTATAGTAGTAGTCAAGAGGAGATATTTTCTCGTTGTCGCATTACAGCGCGAACAAATGAGCTGCAGCAGCATTAAGAGAAAAACGAATAAAATTGTAAGGTAAACTCAAATAGGAAAAGAAATTCAGGTAACAAAAGTTTCCGCCTTTCCTCCCACCCAATTTAAAAGTGTCTTTTTCTACTCCGCATTTTATCTCGCTTTCCGCGGCTGTGATTCCCCAACCAACCGGCAAAATAAAATCAGCTTTATCGTTGCCACTGGGCGCAATGCTGGTTATACTAACACCTTTACCAATAGAATTCTTCACAAAGCTAAGCATAAATTTCATAATCACTCTCCATCACCTCTGTAGCCACATCATAAATTCACCGCCTCCATTACCTTCCTCAATATTGAACCCCTTGTTATACCAACCTAAAACCATTTAACCTAGAAGTTCCTTTCAAAACACCACCGAATCTATTTAAATTCTTAAGCATGGCAAAGATCCCATTTAAATTCTTAAGCAGGCGGAATCTACTTCATTCCCCTAACCTCCATTTCACCCCCGATGTCCCCGCTCTCTATATCGACTGCACTAAACGCACCCTAAAACACAAGATAGACGAGCATAAACGGGACATTAGAAACACAATTCCACGAATCGCCCTTGCTAAAATTCTCCTTGAACGCTTGGCTACTGATCTAAGGACCTGGGTTCGAGCCCCGGGTAAGGCATGGCTGTTTGTGTCGTTTTTCTGCTGAGGTCCTGCCATCCTCACAGACCTTCTCCTATGGCATATAAACTGACAGGCTCCTGTCAGACCTCTATGGAAAGCAGCTGCTTGAGGGGCATTTTTTTATTGCTGCTGTTCAAATGCCGATCTTTAATAATTCTTCAAATATTGAAGTAATATTGTTGAAAATTAAAATATACACCAAAGAGCCAAAACATTATGACCACCGAGTCTTTATGCAAATCGAAGCAACTGCAGGTAAACGACGGCGCGTGTGAAGGTCATGAAACTGTATAAATAACACCTGATACTGAGCTCTGTTAATCAGTGTTATTCGTATTCTTCAGATGAGAAAAACAGCGGATAAAAGTGATTTTGACAAATGCCAAATTGTAATATACAGACGACTGGTCCAGAGTATTTCTGAGATGGAAGTCTTGTTGGGTGTTCACGGTCAGCCGTGGTTAGTACCTTCAGAAATTGGTCTGAGGAGGGAAAACCCACAAACCGCCAGCAAGGTGTGGGTCAACCACAGCTCATCGATGCTAGAACTGAGCGAAGGCTAGCCCATATGGTACGAGCCAACAGAAGGGATACTGTGGTGGAACTCATCCGTAATTCTAATGCTGGTGGCGGGAGTAATGTGTCACAAAACGCAGTTCATCGAACCCTGCTGAAAACGGAGTTGCGTAGCCGCTGGCAGCTCCGAGTGCCCATGCTAACTTCAGTTTACCATCGAAAGCGCCTACAATGGGCACGCCAGCATCAAAACTGGACCTTGAATGATTGAAAGAAGGTTGTATGATCCTATGAATCTCGTTTCCTGTGGCACCATGTGGACGGCGGTGTAGGTGTGCATTCGTTTGCCTGGGGAAGTGTTGGCACTTCCCCAGGTAAACGATGCACACCAGTGGAGAAAGCTTTGGGCAATATTCTGCTGGGAAATCCTGGATCCAGTCATTCATGTACAGGAAACTATGACGTCTACCGTCTACCTTAACATCATTGCAGACCAGGTACATACTTTCATAGCAACGGTATACCCATCTAATAGTGCCTTTTTTCAGCAGGATAATGCACCATGCTGCACTGGCCGAATTGTTCAAGAATGGTTTGCGGAATATGAAGAAGACTTTCAGGTACTGCCCTGACTTCCAAATTCCTCAGACAGCATCTAATCGAGCATCTGTGGTTTGTGTTGGAACAGCATATCCGATCTGTGGTGGCTAAACCATGTACCTTACAAGAGTTAAAGGATCTGCTGGTAACGTGTTGGTACCAGATACCACAAGACACCTTTAGAAATCTTGTAGCGTCCATGCCTTGCCGGGTAATAGCTGTTTTAGCGGCACATGGAGGACCAACATCATATTAGGCAGCTGTTCATAATACTTTGGCTCTTCGGTGTAAATATATTAGACAGATAACTTTATATTACGTCAAAATTTACCATAAAATGCAAATTTTAGAAGCTGCGGATAATCGAATTTGGCTTTCTTGTGATATGACAAAAATTCGTTACTTTGTTATCTAGGCAATATATATCAACTGAAACGCTTAAAGCTAGGGGTATGGCCGCTAAAGCTATAGGTCAGGAGGACTGTTTTGGTAATGCAACAAGTTGCATACTGATAAAAAAGTTTAAAATGCCTTTCTTGTCACAAAACCATAAGATGAAAGAGACCTGATTTCATTGATTGTGGTTTCATTTTCGGCTGAAGGTGAATATATTCGCGTGAGATCATTATAGCAGCTGCCTTGATTACGATGAAACGTATTGCTTGTGAACTACAAAAATGACTTCATGAGCCATATGTCCGAGAATCCCTACCCCACAGTATTTAAATAAATAAATAAAATATAAATACCCCCTCAAGCAGCTGCTTGCCACAGAGGTCTGACAGGAGCCTGTTAGTTTATATGCCATAGTAGAAGGTCTGAGAGGATGGCAGGACCTCAGCAGAAAAAAAAACACATACAACCATGCCTTACCCGGGGCTCGAACCCAGGTCCCTTAGATCAGCAGCCAAGCGCGCTAACCACTCGGCTCAAAGAATTTGAAAATCTGGCCCTTGGCGCTCCACCGTTTGGTGATCTTTGTCTTGTCCTTTGCGACTCATGCCACTTATTGGACACCCACAGACGGAGAAGGTTAGGGGTTTTTTTATCCTGTTACTTCGAAAAATCATAGTTATGCTACATGCTGGAATTTGAGAAAAGTGCAAACAGGGAAAGATATGGGAATTCCTTTAATACCAAATTAGAGTTCATGTTTAAGTTTCAATTTGATGCCAAAACACTCGATTAATTACATGGCGTGAATGAGTGATCAGATATGATCTGCTTAGGAATAGGCTAATGAGGAAACCACCTCAAACTCCAAACGTAGAAGGCTTCCTATACGATTCTTTTTATTTACAATACATAAAATAGAGTTACACGATGTACATTTTAGAGAAGTATTTTAAAAAATCCGATAAATAGTGCATTAACGTATATTATTATTTAACTAAATGAAACAAAATCGTAAATAATAAGCAGGATGAACAATTCTAAGCATAGAGGAAATATTAACTTGATCCGGGTGGAGTACGAACCTACGACGTTCTGATGGCATGTCAGGTACTCTGATTCCTCAGCCACCAGCTCTTCACCGAGATATCTTCTATTGATTGCTTTATACCACGGAGTCAGTCATTGCAAGTTGCCTTAACTACAATTGAAGATGCTGGTCGACAAAACACCTTCCAGATATAACCCTGAGGTAGTTGCGATGAGTCTCATGTTTACAGGTCATTTTCTGTGCTTCTTCTAATATTGAAAATTACATTCCCTCCATTTGTAAAACATGAAACCTTAGGTTTTATGTAGTGCTTCAACAGTGATTTAAAATGTATAAATTTCATATATTTCTTATATCCACTAAGTTATTACTTAGTGGATATAAGTTTTTTTTGGGTCACTTCATATATAAAGATAAAGGGACATAGTTTAGAAAAAATAATATTTTTTATTTTATTCTGAGCTGATCAGTGTAATTATAAAGACAATTTCATAACTTTTAACTTACCATAAAAATTTCAGATATTTCTGTATATCGTTAAATGAAACACTAAAATTTCGTTTTATGTTATGCTTTCAGTTAAAGTAAGATCATTAAAAGAGGAGTAAAAATGGCTACCAGTACAAATCATAGCAATTTTTAGTGTAGTTTTATACCTCCGTTTAATCACATGCACTTTCACGATGTTCAAATCGGATTCTAGTTCAGTGACTTTCAGTGTAAAGTCGCTACAAATTAACATAAAAATATATCACTAACAATTTTCATAGCAAGTCTTCCGTAACTTAAATAATGTCGCATCAGACTAATTTAGCATCCCAATCAAAACTGGATCGTCACTTTCATTTACGTAACATATGCATTTTGTGTAAGAAACCTTTTGTACTGATTTAAGCATATCAAATCATTGTTAAGGTAGTAACAATTAATTACAAGGGATAATATATGTAAAAAACTGATTTTTGCAATCGGAGACTTCAAAAATACACTAATCGCAAAAATAAATATAGCATTTTAAAATTATTTTATTTTTTTAATTAGTAATTTAAAATTATTTTAATTAAAATTATTTTTATAAATAAAGCATTTTAATTATTTATTATTTTATAGACATTAATGTCTATAACATTAAAAACAGTAATATATTTATATTAAAAGGTAAGGAGTTCCACATTGGAACATATCCTCTTTCCTAAAATCATTACGAAATTTGCAGACGAGTCCCTAAAGAGCGCATGTACACTAAATAATACATGCACTATTTATGAACTCGTTCATGAAAAGACTAAAGGTCATTTCATTAAGCATGTTAGGCTATGTTATGTCAATAGCAACTCAGATGCAGAACTCATCATCATAATCAACCAACCATGGGCTATATGGAAGTCCAACCAGAACGTGCAATTTAGGTTTCCATGCATTTCAGTCCAGAGCTACATCTGCTGAATCTGGCCACTGCACACCAATTCTAACAGGGTACTGTCCGACATTGTGTGTCCACCCCGCTATCTAGGTATCTCCTTCTTTCTGAGGACTTTAGACACACTGTTGATAACCCTATTCGCCAATCTATAATTATCCATACGGGCAACACGGCCAAACCACGGGAGTCTCTCTCTGCACGATAATGCTGCAGTGCTTGTCTGATTTGAATTTTGAAGGTCTTAATAGAATTAAGAATCTGGTTGACAGGCAATTGCGTGATGAGCAATGTGGATTCAGAAGTGGTAGAGGATGTGTGGATCAGATATTTTCACTTAGGCAGATTCTTGAGAAATATTTAGAGTTTCAGAAACCTTTGGTTATTAGTTTTTTGATTTCAAAAAGGCTTCCGACTCTGTTGATAGTCGTAATTTGTGGTTGATTGTGAAATGGTATGGCATACCAGACAAGTTAGTTAACATAATGAAAGCTCTCTATAATAACACTGAGTCGTGTGTGAGAGTTGGTAAGGCTTGTAGCAATTGGTATAGCATTACTTCTGGTGTTCGACAAGGGTGCATTTTGTCTCCTTTTCTCTTTAGTTTGGTTATTGATTATGTTATGCAAAACTCACTACAAGGGAAATATTTAGGCCTTAAATGGTCTGGGCATACGACAATTTCTGATTTAGATTATGCTGATGATTTAGCCCTTTTGCGAAATGATGTTGATGAGATAAATTCTTATGATGATTTCAGTGACAACTCCCTATGGTGATATGCAGTCTCCGTATTGCGGTGCACCAGGATTGTCACGTATTATCACGTTGTTGATGAGACTGGTACTAAAGTAGGTTTGTTGATAAACAGAGAGAAAACTAAAGTTAGTCAGGCAGTCTGTGATTCAGTTAATCGTCTTCAGTATGTGTTATAGTTTAATTATCTTGGGAGCTTATGTAACAGATAGTGATGATGTGCAGCATAAGATTAATAGACGAATTGGGATTGCTGCCGGAACTTTTAAGAATCTATGGAGAGTGTGGAGAAATAAGCGTATACACCTTAAGACTAAAATTATACTGTATAATAATTTGGTCCTTTCTAGGGTTAGTTATGGTAGTGAAACTTGGACACTTTGTAAACAAAATAACACAAACTTGATATCTTTGATTCTAGATGCTTACGCAGTATCTTGGGAATTAGGTGGTTCAACCTTGTAAATAATGAAGAGGTTAGGCAAAGGAGTCGGCAACCTACTCTGAGCCGCATATTGTGCAGCGAGAGACTGCCGTTGATTCTCCCTTGGCGATATTGCCCGTATGGATAATTGTAGATTAGCAAATAGGGTTATGAACAGTGTCCTAAAGGCCTCAGAAAGAGGGGGAGACTTACGATGTGACGGACAGACAATGTCAAACAGGACCTTGTTGGAATTGGTGTGCAGTGGTCCGATGCAGCAGATATAGTTCAGGACAGATATGCTTGGAGAACTAAATTGCACGATCTGGTTGGACCTCCGTGATGGTGTTGATGATGTGGATGAACAGTAAACGAAGGAAACTTTTCAAATAACCTTTCAGAACTTTCTTACTTAGTACGATATATCTCAAACTACAGAAAATATCGTTTGGAATGAGATATCAACTTTTGAATTGTAGCATTAGTTTGTTCAATGGAGAATGTGTACGATCTCGCAGAAGCTGTGCATGGTTAAATTTTAAAATTTTGCCTTTATTTTGTTTACTAATAGACAGATTTACTCCGTTTCTCATACACCTTTCCATGATTTCATCCAAATGTTAATGGGCTTTGTTTCTGATCCAGAAGGTCAGTGAATCATTTCTTATAATAATTAATTTTTAAGGAGGGTGGAAAATTCATGTTGAGGTTCTGCGCATTGGTATAAGAAGGCTCAGTGCAAAGAGAAGTCTGGCATGAGCAGTTTTAAAAAAAAATAAAGTGTTTTTTGAAACGGATTCTGTTTATTTTAACATACAGGGTGGTTATAATTAAACTGACATTACTCAGAGCGATTTGCGTAATGATGAAGAAAGATTTGCGTAATGATCAGAGAAGGATCTACTCGACGGATCAAGCAACAAGTGCTGGATATCTTAATAAGAACATGGGGTAGAGAACTGCAAATAAAAAAAATAGTTATAGTGTTAGTGCCATCAGGTGGTGTGGACGCGCTAAAAGCGTAGTAGAACATGACAATTTCTCGTGACATTGCAATAAATTACATGTGAGAGTCGCATGAGGCACACTATAAAATGCGATGTCTTCCCTGTAATCGGTAAAAGGAACCATAGGTATCTGCAATAAGGATCGAGCTTTGCTAGTGAAACTCTTTTACCAAAACGGCAGTAATGCCGCCGCTGCATTACGTGAATATCTCGTCTGAAAATTATGAGAAAAGTACCTTTTAATGCCGCCGCTGCATTACGTGAATATCTCGTCTGAAAATTATGAGAAAAGTACCTTTGTCGCTAAACGCTGAAGAATATGATACAGAAATTCGAAGAAACAGGCGTTGGTGTGGCAACCGGCAAGGGTGTGGCTCCGACAGGCAAGGGTGTGGCTCCGACAGGCAAGGGTGTGGACCAGGACGAACAGGCAAGGGTGTGGCTCCGGGTAGAGGCTGGTGACCTGTTGCAAAAAGCAATATGGAAGACGTCGCACTTACCGTTGCAGAAATCCAGTCACAATCGGAACTATCCGTAGTTTGTGCAAGACAGGTATCCCGGCAACTGCAACTTCCGTGGTCAACTGTCTGTAAAGTTATACGGTTCATCTTGAAATGGTATCCTTTAAAAATGTATAGGGTGCAGCAGCTGCAACCACGTGACAAAAAACAAGGCGCCGACTTCGCTTTGCGATTTCTGGCGAGGATGCAGGTGGATGAAATGTGCCCTTCGAAAGTCTTATGGACCGATGAGGCGCATTTTTTCGTACATGGAACAGTGAATACGCACAACTTTCGAATATGGGGACCTACACATCCGCATGCTGTGTATGATGTGTCCCTATATTCCGACTATGTAACTGTATGGTTCAGGTTTACCGCAAAATTTATAATCGAGTCATTTTTCGTTGAGGAGATCACGCCTTAAGCCTCCGTGCGTCGATCGGTGAGTGGATCACGTGACACAGACCTTCTCCACCGCAAGATTATTCCGGCTTTGTAAGAAAGAAATTCACCCATAGAAAAGCCCCCCATACTGCACTTACGGCAACGCAATTGTTGCGTACCACATTTGGTGAAGACTTCCGTGGTCTTCACCAAATGAAATAATTTTTCGAACTTTTTCCAATGCTTGGCCACCACATTCCTCCGACATAAACCCATGCGATTTTTGGTTATGGGGTTATTTGAAAAGACGAATTTACTAAAGCAATGTTGAATCGCTTGCTGAAATTAACGCAAGAATAGCAAAGCATGCTGCAGCCAATGTTTCAAGCAACTGTGGATCATGCCGTATAACGTTTCCAGCACATGTTGCATACGAAGGGTTCACATTATGAGAATCTTGATTTTTAAAAAAGGTTATGTTTGTTCAACTTCGTATGTTCTTTATTTTAGCACACCCACGCCACCTGGTGGCATTAAAAATAACTATTTTTTATTCGAAAATTCTCTACTCTATGTTTTTATTAAGGTATCCACCACTTTTCGCTGTGATCAGCCGAGTAGATCCTTCTCTACATCGCTCTGAGTAATACCAGTTTAATTATAATCACCCTGTACATTGCTATAACCCATTTAGAGAAGAAAACATGATGTAAGAAATTGTTTAAGACCTGACTTACAATGGATGGTGTATCTGACCAAAAACAACAATACGAAATCTATGACAAGTGACACTGTTGAACAATAAGTGGAATACAAAAACTTCAATTTGGCAAAGAAATGGAGCATAAGATAAATTCAAGAAGAGTTTGGAACGTCCAGTAAGAATAATTCTTATCTGGAAACGTCCAGATAAGAAATGCCAAAGATTGTGAAAGAGAAATGATTATGTCATGAAAATAAAGGGGCTGGTTGGCTCATTCAATAGCACGTGAGGCTCGTAATCTACAGTTTCCAGGTTCGAGTGGCACCTGGGCCAGCGTTACCCCCCCCCCCCTTTCTCTAAGTCAGAAAGAGTACACCGATGGGCTTGGAAAGGCCGCCCTCCTTTGATGAGACCCAAAGATGTGGCAGGAGATTCATTCACTGTGTGCGCTAGAGAGCACGGTGAATGACATTGACAGGCGCTTCCATCTGTCTCTTAACAGCCGTCCAGTGAGCTCCTTTCCAACATTCGTTGAACCCTTGCGGTCCTTTTGACCTGCCATTTAACCATTGTGTGCAAAACAGTTCTAAGGGTAGCTTTAAAGGTAAAAGCAACCCAACAACCATGAATGAAGAAACTCTTTTGTATTTATTAGAAAGGAAGGTAAAATACAGCATGTTTAGAAAAGCTTGCTTTAAATAACTATATGCATTCTTTAAATGTGTTTTTTTTTACCTCTGAGGGGCACTTTTTTTTTACACAGAATTGGTTAAATGGCCAAGTCACAAGGACCCCGAAGGTTCAGAGAAGGTTGGGGGAAGGGGACCTACTGGACAGCTGTTAGGAGACAGATGGTAGCCTCCCGTCAAGACAATACAGGGTGTTGTTTATCGTGCACAAGGTATGGCTATCCTGCACACGGAGCCAAGGTTTAACGTCCATCCGATGGATGGCGGCCTTTCCAAGCCCATCGGTGGACCTTACTGATTGTGGACATGGCGGTGATAAATCTAAACGCTGGTCTGTTGGGACTTGAACATGGGAACTGCAGTTTACGACCCTGATGCACTTTCAACTGAGCCATCCCTGCCTTCTGACCACTCTTTAGAAAGAATAATCCATATCTCTCTGTTGGATTTAAATTCAATATAGGTAACACTTAGCAAATAACTTTATTCACTTGTGAACAATTACTCCTTATATTCCTATCCCCGACTGGCATCGCTTTCCGAGGAATTTCAGTCTTGTTGGGAGAAAGAAGAGAGTTCCAACAGGACTGTAACTTCCTCGGAGAACGATCACTGTCAGGGATAGAAATCACAAGTAAATAAAGTTATATTTTTCCTGTATTGAATTTAAATACTTATTCTAAGAGTGTTATGAATTCAACTGTTATTTCTATTGGATTTTCGAAGTTTGCTGAGTTGCAGTAAAAAAAAAAACTATTTCAGCTCGGGAAATGGAACACATAGCGTTTGCGGTTTTTCTAATCCATTAAATATCTGCTCATTGCATCTAAACTGCCAGTAATGATAGTTACGGCTGACTATCCAAGGATCTCATATATGATCCTTTTCACCTAAGATGCCTTCTTGAAGAATGTTTACTGTGCCCAAGACTTACAGATAATTTTAATTGAATGCATTCAACGTATAACGTACAACAGTCGACAGATCAACGCTTAAAACCATTAACCAAAGATATCGAAAAATTTTTCAAAATCAAGGAAAAATTATCAACTCTGATAGGTCATTCATTTATTGCCATCGAACAATCATTATTTCAAGCAGAACAGAGAAATGCATTTCAGGTAAACAATCATTATTTTAAATAGCATCATAAATTGCGACTTCTTAAAATTCCTCATTCATATTATGAGACAAAAAGGAATCCTCTGGAATAATGTACAGGCCACAATGCACCTTTTCGTAGTTTACTATTAGTAGGAACTAAGAACATTTGTCATGAAAGCTTTGTTATACTATCCCATTATTTTCATCATAATCATTCACAACAGTTCATTCTGTTCATTAACATTTAATTGATTTTTTAAACGAAGAAGTTCAAATTAAACCTGAGTAATTGTATACTTTTCGGACAGGTCAGAAAGACAATATGTATAAAAGTTGCAAACAAAGCAACAAAACATTAATCCATTTCTCCAAGCTCAAAAGCAGAAATCATTACATGGTATGGTGATTTGGAACTTTAAATGATGCGAGTTTTGAATATAGAAAGCAGTGGTGGATAGAGAGTATTGTTACGACAGATGAACGCGCTACAGTGACTTCACGAGTTAACGTGATTGTAACCCTCGTGTGTGCTTCTACGTGAGATTCAATTAGCCAACGATTTGGAACTTAGAACAGTTGAGAAGAAGAAGAATGAAACTATAGCAGTGTGCAGTGTGTTAAAGTTCTGAGATCTGAAAGGTTGTTCAGATGGTTTGAGTCTGTGCGCGATAAGTAAAAGTCAAGAAGTATCTTGTATTGGTGTGTGCACGGGCGGTAGTTATGTTTTGCTAGAGGATACGTCTAGTGATCTAACAAGAAGAAGGATTCTTTATACCTGGTATATAAGGTATTCAAGAGACACGACAGACAGTATAGAGGTAAAAGTTTAGTAGTATAGACTGAGCTGTGTTGTGTACTCTGTGCAGGAATGTTAATGACTTTTGCATGTTAGTAGTCGATTTGTTTATGAAAAACTACATCCATATTTTCTTTGTAACGATTTGCATTGTATTACATTTGGCTTTAAAATATAGTTATTATTACTCACGTCCAGTGCATATCCGTATTTTGTAATTCGCAACAGTATTTTAAACACCAATGATGATACAGAACAAGTAAAAATAAGCATTTTACGCACCGGTTATAAACCATAAAGGCCATCTGCTTCTTGCTGTTCCTTGGCAGCACCGGATATTTCACTGATACATAGAAGAGAAGGGTCTCTCAGTCGGAAGCGTGTAAGCCTCGTTATCTGCACTTCGTAGTTTCGACTATGAGAGCATTCAGAATTATCTTTGCTAATCCTCCCCCTCCCCAAGGTGAGAAAGGGGACATCGATGGGGTTGGAAAAGCCGCCGTTCGATGGGTCGGATCTAAAGTTACGCATTAGAAGTTAAACCACGCATTAGAAGCTAATAATCTTCCAAGATTTATCCAGGTCTCCTCTATAGGTCTTAAGGACCCCAATGGCTCCGAGAAGGACACAGGACAGCTCTTAGGAGACATATGGAAGCCCCCCGTCAAGACGGCGTGTTCCTTAACATGCACAGGAGATGGCTCTTTTGCTCACAGGGCCACCATATGTCTTCTAAGAGCTGTCTGGTGTCCTTCTCGGAGACTTTGGGGTCCTTAAGACCTATAGAGGAGACCTGGATAAATCCTGGAAGATCATTAGCTTCTAATGCGTGGTTTAACGGTAGAGCGCTCTGGCATGTATGTATCTAGAAAGTTACGGGTTAAATCCACCCCCCCCCCCGCGTGACCGATAATTTTTTTTTTTCAGATGAAAAATTACTGAAGTTTATTTCTACAGGCAATCTATGGTGTGTACTAATGTTGCCTATCATTATTTCAATAAGCTGCTCTATCAATCAGTAGCAAATGCAGAGATTTCCTGTTGCAATAGAATTCAAGGAATATTTTTGCGGAAGAATTGACTTCTGAGGATGCATAGGACCCGTACCAATCATTAGCAAAATATATTTGGCCGATGGCAATGGTTATACCATCATGCTTCATAACTATTGCATGAGATATCTGCAGGCTCAACGTACGATAAATCAGATGATCTTTGATGGGTGTACACACGTCAATACATTGTTCAACTGATAACGAACATAATGATGTTCGTTATCAGTTGAAAAATGATAGGTCGGAACGTTGTGAAGGGTTTTATAGTTAAATCCATGTTGCGCGCAACTCCGCGAGCTGTGAAATTACATCACCAGAATAACCTGTGTGGCCATTTGCATATTGTTATGTACAGGGGCGTAGCCACGGGGGGATGGGGGAAGGCTCCACCCAAAATAACTCGGAGTTGGTAAAATTCGAAGCGACTTCGTAAAATCTAGATGAGTTGTGAAAATTTGTGATCTTTTTTTGCAAAATTAAGGGGACTTGTCAAAATCGAGGCAATTTGGCAAATCTAGGGAGTTTGGAAAATGGAGAGACGTCAAAATTTAGAGCAGTTGGCAAAATTCGAAGCCACTTCGTAAAATACAGGTGAGTTGGAAAAATTGGGACAACTTGACAAAATCTTAAGGAGTTGGCAAAATTCGGAGTGACTTGGCAAAATCGTGGGGAGTTGGGTTGGTGGGTTGTTTTACCCCTGAGCGGCACTTTTTTGCACACCATAGGCTAAATGGCTAGGTCACATGGATCCCGAAGGCTCAGAGAAGGTTGGGAGAGGGGACCCACTGGAACAGTTGTGGGAGACAGATGATAGCCTTCCGTCAAGGCCATCGAGCGTGTTCTTTAACGTGCACACGAGGCCACGGCTTAACGTCCCCTCCGACGGACGGCGGCCTTTCCAAGCCCATCGGTGTCCCCTACTGACCGTGGGCAGGGCGGGGAATTTTGCGGAGATAAATCTCAACGCTGACCCAGCTGGGACTCGAACATGGGAAGTACAGATTACGAGCCTGGCGCGCTACCGACTGAGCCACCTCCGCCCACAAAATCGTGGGAAGTTGGCAAAATTCAGGTGAGATGTAAAATTGGGATTTTTTTCTGTAAAATTATGGCGAGTTGAGAAAACTTAGGAAGTTGGCAAAAATCTATGAAAAGTTGGCAAAATTCGGAGCGACTTGGCAAAATCGTGGGGAGTTGGCAAAATTCAGGTGAGATGTAAAAATTGGGATGTTTTATGTAAAATTATGACGAGTTGACAAAACTTAGGGAGTTGACAAAATCTAGGGAAAGCTGGCAAAATTCAGAGTGATTTGGTAAAATCGTGGGGAGTTGTCAAAATTCGGAGTGACTTTTCAAAATCGTAGGGAGTTGACAAAATTCAGGTGAGCTATAAAAATAGGGATTTTTTTCTGTAAAATTATTGCTAGTTGGCAAAACGTAGGGAGTTGGCAAAATCTAGGGGCAGTTAGCAAAATTCGGAGTGACTTGGCAAAATCGTGGGGGGTTGGCAAAATTCAGATGCGATATAAAAATTGGGATTTTTTTTGTAAAATTATGGAAAGTTGGCAAAATTCGGAGTGACTTGACAAAATCGTGGAGACGACAAAATTCAGGTGAGATGTAAAAATTGCAATCTTTTTTATATAAAATTATGTCGTGTTGGCAAAATCGAGGCAACTTCGCAATATTTAGGAGAGTTGGCAAATCTTGGGGGAGCTGGCAATATTCAGAATGACTTTGCAAAAATCAGGTGAGATGTAAAAATTTGAATTTTGTTTTCTGTACAATTGTGGCGAGATGGTAAAATCGAGGAAACTTGGCAAAATCTAGGGCAGTTGACAAAATTCGAATCCACTTGGTAAAATACGGGCGAGTTCCGAAAATTGGGATTGTTTTTGTGAAACTTAGGAGAGTTGACAAAATCGAGAAAACTTGGAAAAATTTTGGGGAGTTTGAAAAATTTGAAATGATTTGGCAAATTCAGGAGAGATGTAAAATTGGGATTGTTTTGCGAAATTAAGGAGAGGTGCTAAAACCTAGAACTCTTGGCAAAATTCGAATCCACTTGGTAAAGTACAGGTGAGTGGTAAAAATTGGGATTGTTTTGTGAAATTGAGAGTTGGCAAAATCGAGAACTCTTGGCAAAATTTAGGGGAGTTGGCAAAATTCGAAGCCAACTTGGTAAAGCACAAGGGATTTGTGAAAATTGTGCCTTTCTTGTGCAATTAAGGAGAGTTGATAAAATTCGAAGTGACTTGGCAAATACAGGGTAGATGTAAAAATTGCGATTTTTTTCTGTAAAATTATGGCGAATTAGGGGAGTTGGCGAAATTCGAATCCACTGGGTAAAATATAGGCGAGTTGGCAAAATCTAGGGTAGTTGGCAAAATGCGAATCCACTTGATGAAATATAGGCGAGGTATGAAAATTGGGATTGTGAAATTGTGAAATTAAAAAGAGTTGACAAAATAGAGAAAACTTAGCAAAATATTGGGAACTTTGAAAATGTTGAAGTCACTTGACAAAGAAGGAGAGATACAAAGATAGGACTGGTATTAGGTTTGTGAAATTAAGGAGATTTGGCCAAATCAGGCAAAATTCAAACTGGCTTGCTACAATTCCGACGAGATATGAATATTGGGATAATTTCCGTGAAATTATGGCTAGTTGGCAAAATTCAATAGAGTCGTGAAAATTTCCCCCCACCCCCACCGAGCAAAAATGTATACATTATTTGCTCAGTTGGCAAAATTTGATTTCCGAGTTGGAATTTTTTTTATTTTCATCCCCTCCCTACAACCATAGTCCTTCGCTATGCCCCTGCACAATAACACTGAGAGAAAATCAAAACAGTCAATAAAACTAAGTTTAACTAGTCTCGCCCAAACTTTCGACCGAGGTGATGCACTGCAACAGCTGACGCTGATCGCTGTCGTCTATCCAAGTTGTCTTCCGCTCCAAGGCGAGGTCATGATTCTTGCAGAATGAACTGTTCAATTTGCCGAAAGCCTCTTTGTTCCGGTCCTTTTTTTCCCCCATACTATAATTTAGGGAAGAATTGGCGGTTGGTGTCCCCCTTCGACTATATGTTCACTCATAGTAGAATTTTTTTTATGATTACAGCTCTCACTGCAACATTTATCTGCCGGATGGTTTAGTGAAAAGCTCTGACGCCACGTCAAGGCACCATCCATGTCAGAGTGTTTTGCTCTAACCCAGGAGAAAACCCCTCCACACATAGGCAGCTAATGTGGAAGGAAAAAGAGGGATCCGGCTCCATTAAATTTCATTACTGACATGTCAGAGTGTTTTGCTCTAACCCAGGAGAAAACCCCTCCACACATAGGCAGCTAATGTGGAAGGAAAAAGAGGGAACCGGCTCCATTAAATGTCATTACTGATATGTCAGAGTGTTTTGCTCTAACCCAGGAGAAAAAAAATCCACACATAGGCAGCTAATGTGGAAGGAAAAAGAGGGATCCGGCTCCATTAAATTTCATTACTGACATGTCAGAGTGTTTTGCTCTAACCCAGGAGAAAACCCCTCCACACATAGGCAGCTAATGTGGAAGGAAAAAGAGGGAACCGGCTCCATTAAATGTCATTACTGATATGTCAGAGTGTTTTGCTCTAACCTAGGAGAAAACCCCTCCACACATAGGCAGCTAATGTGGAAGGAAAAAGAGGGATCCGGCTCCATTAAATGTCATTACTGATATGTCAGAGTGTTTTGCTCTAACCCAGGAGAAAACCCCTCCACACATAGGCAGCTAATGTGGAAGGAAAAAGAGGGATCCGGCTCCATTAAATGTCATTACTGATATGTCAGAGTGTTTTGCTCTAACCCAGGAGAAAACCCCTCCACACATAGGCAGCTAATGTGGAAGGAAAAAGAGGGATCCGGCTCCATTAAATGTCATTACTGATATGTCAGAGTGTTTTGCTCTAACCCAGGAGAAAACCCCTCCACACATAGGCAGCTAATGTGGAAGGAAAAAGAGGGATCCGGCTCCATTAAATGTCATTACTGATATGTCAGAGTGTTTTGCTCTAACCCAGGAGAAAACACCTCCACACATAGGCAGCTAATGTGGAAGGAAAAAGAGGGATCCTAAATAAGCTTTCTTAACAGTTTTCTTTCCTTTCTCCATCCCATTTATTCGATGTCTTCATCATGGAGTCAACCGCCTTAACTGGAGCAAAGAGAGTTTCCTTCTTTTTTAATCTAGGAACCTGCTGGGACTTTCCTTTCAAGGGCACTGGGACGAATATCGACTTATAGAGTGCATTATAGTCCATTTCACTCATCTTACTTGGCCGTTTGACCTGTCCTCTAGTATAATTGTCTGAACTTTCCTGTCCTTTTCCCCACATATTCATAATTTTCTCCTTGGCACTCATTCTGCTGTATTCTAGGGTAGGAACTTCTATCATACCAGAAGGTACCTTTGGGAACTGTTGTGGAGGCGATTTAATAGGTCTCTTCGCAGAAGGGATTTTTTGGCAATGTTTCTCCGCTCCAGCTCTTTAAGATCTTCTCCTTGGCACTCATTCCTTTGTTATCACAGGCAGGAACTTTTATCGTACCAGGATACACTTTTCCAAGCTTTGGAGGAGGCTGTTTAAGAACTCTCTTAGTAGAAGGATCTGTTGACAATATCTCACTTTTCCAACTCTTCATAATCTTATCTTTTTCACTGTTTACACTGTTCTATGTTGCAGGACTTTGAATCCTACCAAGATGTCCTATTTCCAAATGTGGTGGTTTAAGAAATGTCTTGGTAGAAGGATCTGGAGACAATTGCTGTAATCTCCAAGTGTTCATTATATTCTTCTTCTTGTTTGAGTTTTCAAAAGGGCGGTGTTGGAAAGGTTCGATAGTGAGGCACCATTAGCCACCCGCCTACACAAATTCACAAGCTGTCAGCAAACGGCGAATGAGAGTGTCCGGGAGTATGCTGCCCGCATTCGGACCTGGGCCTATCAGTTTTTGGGAACAGCAGGAAGAAACATGGACAGCGAGGATCAGGGAATCGGCGATCAGATGCGCCTTGCCCAGTTTTTGGCGGGCCTGGCCCCGCGGCTCAAGCGGTTCGTACTGTCTCATAACCCCGGCACATTTGAGGAGGCTTTAGCAAAAGCTACACTGGAGGAGAGCAATGAGCGTGCCTCCGGACGAACGCCAGCCATACGAGCACTTGACGAGGAAACCCCTGCTAGGAACACAGAGTCGAACCCTCTGCCCCAGCTACAGGATCTATTGGCAGCCTTTCCGCTGTGCCAGATCCAGGCAGATCTAGTACGTTTGGGGGAGCGCCTCCACCAGATTGAGGGACAGCGAGAGAGGAGCCATACCAGTCAGCCCCAGCAACAGCGGCACCCCTGGGCGGATCGCCAGGGTGTCACGTGCTTTGCGTGCGGTGGAGTGGGCCATTACGCCTGTCAGTGTGCGTCGCCCCTGACCCTACGCCCACGTGACCCGCAATACCAAACAGGACGAAACCGGCAGCAAAATCGAGACTGAGCAACTCCACGGATTCCAACCTCGGACTTCAAGATAGTAAGACGTGTTCGCTAGTGCTCTCTGTTTTCCACGTGTTTGTGAATTCAGCTAACAATGGATATCAATAAGGACTCCAGATTAAATCGTTGTTTCAAGTTTTTACATCGTGATCTCAGCTATGAGACTTTCGTGACTATATTGGCCAACAATAAGGACCCAGCTGCTATTGAAGTCGCACAAAGTATTTCCAAAGATATCACCATTATTACTTTTGCCTCTGAAGACGCTGCGGATGATTTTGCCGCTGATCCGAACCTGGTGTTTCCCACGGACCAGCCCATCGCATTCAAGCGCCTAGGATATCCCCAGAAAAAAGTTTTCATCTCTAAACTACCATTCTTCATCCCTAACTGTGACATCGTGGACGCCCTCAAGCCATATGGCATTGTAAAAAGCATTGCAGGAGAGTTCCTGAACCTCCCGGGATTGGAATCCATCCGGACGGGTACGAGGGTAGTCCACATGGAGATGAAGAAAATGGTACCCAATTTCCTCCACATCTCTACCTTTTAGGCTACAATTAATTACTCTGGCATGATCCGGCTTTGCAAGTGGTGCAGGCTCCCAGGTCACATCATAAAGGACTGCGAAGCCTTCGCCAAGAAGAACCTGCCACCTCCCGCATCAAAATCGGTCATAATTTCGGACTCTATCTCGACCACCAACTCTTCGCAACTGCTGGCACCAACCTCCATTCAAAGAGAAGAAGTTCAGGATGCTCCAAAAGAAATTCCCGCTCCTGAAGAGTCAGCTCCTTCTACTCCCCTTCAACAAAAAAGAAAGCACCTTCCCTCTCCATCGGATTCACCTTCTGCCTCTGAGTCTACTGCCCATCAGAAGAAAAAACAGCCAGCTCCTGACTCGCCTTCCTCATTAATAGGTAATATTCAAAATTTCATCATAGATCGATCCACCTCCCCCTCTATAATAATCTCATAAACTGACAAACCGACAAATGTGAAAGCAAAAAGCAATAGGAAGATAAGTAAAAATAAATTATTCATTTCTCTCTGTAAAGCAAGAAAAGTTCGTCTTTCAACTCCTCTGTGTTCGAGGGCGCAAAACTTTGTCCATTGCACTCAAACTTCGAAACTTTACACTTTAAAGGTAGAAATTGTTACGAATTAGGAGAATAGAAAAAGATTCGTAACATTTCATTAGTACTTATTTAACCGAAAAATATTTTTCCTTTATTTCTGTAAAAGAAAAGTTTTAATATGTCCACAAGGACGACGCAGAAGCGCATTTTCCGAAAATTCCTTCCTTGCTAAACAATTAAATTAAAAATTCAAAACAGATTATTGCATCTCGCAATTGGGAAAAAATATCCTAATGATGTTGAAATATTTTCTTACATTCAAATTTAAATTCTATTAATCCATCGAAATTCGAGTGATAAAATTTTGAATTGAAACGAGAAACTGATGAGAAGGAAGAGGTTCGAAGTTTCAAAATCGTGTTCCATTTCAGTTCGTGCATTTCTAAAGCAACCAATTTTCTCTTCAAAATGAAATGTTCCCTTGAATTAAAAGAAATAGGAAAATGAAAGTTGCTTCGAATTCGACTCCTTGTGCTGAAAACCATAATTTTGGGCACAACATGATGAGCGAAGAAATCAGGCATCAAATCATGAAGCATTTGCACAATTACGAGTCGGGTGAAAAAATGGTAAGCGAAATATTTCAATAGTTCGAAACGAAAAAAAAAAAACCTATTCTGAGTTGTAAATCGCTTTTAATTATAAATAGGGAATGGAATTTTTAACTGTACATCAGGTGACACAAGGACACCTTCTGTACGAAAAAAAATAATTTTCAATATTTAAACATTGCAAACACTACGGAGTCGTCCTGTGGCAAAGTGCTTGGCCACTGATCAAAGAGACCTGGGTTCGATCCCCCAGTTAAGGGCAATGGATGTTGGTATTATTTTTCGCCTGATGTCCCACCATCCTCACACAGACCTACTAGGTCATATAAACTGACCTCTGTGCCAAGCACCTGCTTGAGGAATATTATTTTCTTTTGATTAAAACAATATGGAAATAAAAAGAATAATAAGAGAAATGTATAAAATATTACTTATAAAAATGTTGCATTTTTAAATAAATATATCTGTTATATTTCAGTTGTAATATGAATCATTGGCAAGCAAATAACCGTTCGGTCAAAAGACTGATCGTCTCCGAGACTGACTCGGAATGAAACGAAATGCTTTTTGTTTTCTTAAAGAGGCACTCGAAATTCGAACTGCTGATTTCTTGATTTTAACTAACAAAGCCTGAATGAGGAACACGGAGAGGAAAATCTCCTTTGTCAAATCACATCCTTTTCATAAAATTATTCTTTAGGCAACTTCTTCACCTAGAGATCTGGCGGAGAGCCTGCCAGCAGACATGTCGCAATGGGTTCAGCAGAAAAAATACGAAACAGCCATTCCTTATCCAGGGATCGAATTCGGTCCATCAGAACAGCCTTTCACAAACACTAGGAAATTCGAAAAGGAAGAATAAACCGCTGTTTTACAAAGGGAACTTAAAATTGTAAATCTGATTAATAACGCAATGTACTTGCAATTAATTTGTCTGAATATCTGAGAGATAGTTTGTCTGTTTGACATCTGCTCGTAGACGATGAGAGTTAGGAGCACCGAACTTCGTCTACAGATTCATGTCAACGTTAATGGGTGCAAGGAAAGGATTTCGACCCCAGATAATTAGGTCCACCCCAAAAGTTGCCGCGAAATATCTCTCCATTGATAACTTTGTCAATCGTTAAAAATGAGACTCTATTCATAATTTTGAATTCTCCTCTAATAAGTGGACGACGGCAGCGCCCCCAGCAACTTCTGAAGCTCACAGGGATTTAATCCCAACCCACCATAGCTAGGAACTCGATCTCTTAACCTTAGGGGGTCAGAACTAAGTGACACCACCACACGACATTTGGGAGGGATCGGTCCAGTAGGTGCCGAATTACAGGAAACTGAAAACTTCCGCCACCGGTGACGTCATTCCGGACGTGAAAAGGTGTCTGCGAATCCGTTACGAATAGCTCGCCACTATGTCAGTCATTACAGCGAGGCCCGAGGGACGCCGGGAAATTCCGTGTGGCATTCTTCCAATGAGTTCATGGATTTGCGTTTCCCTTGGCAACGGCTGAAGAGAGTCAAAGGCTCCGACCTTTGATCGACAGGTTGCGGCGCATCAATCGACGACATCAAAGAGACTGTCACTGCGCTCAGAGGAAACGAAAGCAATGCGCAACAGGGACTCTTTGATGAACCGCTTTGGGCAGACGTCTCTTCCGACGAAATGGGCGGAAGAAATTCGTTAGCATATTTAGCGCCAAAATATAGCTGTGTCACGTTGTTGGAAGCAGAACTATCAGCTATAATTTTGGCCATTAACTGGACTCTAAAATTTTAGAAAAAAGATATAGTTATTTTTACTGCCAGTAAAGCATCAATAGAAGCTCTATATAACTATCCTCTTAAAAGCAATTTTAAAAATTTTATTAGTGACATTTTAATATTAATAAAATAACACATTACACAACATAATATTATACATATACAATGGTTACCATCACACTCTGGAATTAAACACAATGAAATTGTAGATAAATCAGCCAAAAAAAACTAAATATTAATCCAAACTTAGAAACCCCCTTCCTCATATACATTCACCAAAAGCAATGCAAAAAACGGCTAATAACTGATATTCAAAATTGGTATGATTCCAATGTATCCAATACACACAGATACAAAATATCTAATGAAATTAATAAATTTAATGAACATGGCTTAAAAAAAATAAACTTAATTCTAAAAATAAAAACCAACTCTGCTCTAACTAAATCATTGCTTTGTAGGATGAAAAAATCTGATAATCCTGTTTGTTATAGATGCTCAATATATGAAAATTTAGATCGCATCTTATTTCATTGTAAAAATATACACATTAGAAAGGAATATATACTTTACAAAATTAAATCAATTTTATATTAAATCTTTTGACTTTAAAAACATTCTGGAACCAGTCAAAAATGCAGACAAAATTATTGTTACAATTATTTGTTGGCTTTTTTAAAATCTGTTGGTCTGTTTGATTCATTATAAAAAAATCTATAAGAAAAATATAAATATATAAATATAAAAATGAACCAAAAAAATGGAAAAATATATTTAAAAAAATGAATGAAAGAAAATGAAGAAAGAGAAAAAAATATATAAAATAAAATAAATTATAAAGAAATAATTAATTATGGTATCCGAAAGTTTCACTGAACGAGTTTGTGTTCGGGAGTTCTACAGAGCACAAGAATATTCAATTTGGAGATTTGAATCATCATCATCATCACGTTGTTGGAAACTGGAAATAAATTCCTCTCGGCGAAGAAAAAGTGCCAAAAAATTTCAGGGAAAAGGGGAAATTGGTTTCGAATTTGTTTAAAAAATATGATTTCTTAAAAAGATTGTAAAGACGCCTTAAATATATTCGAATTATCGAAATTAGGCTTCATGTTTCCTATATTACTTTCTCTTAATAGTTTTTATATATTCGCCCTAATTATTTACAGCGCTACCTATGGCACAAACGTAGAGATTATGTGCGATAACATTATGAATTTTTGTCTCTTTTTTTTTTCAGATGAAAATAGAAAGTTTCCTAAAACATTGCAGCAATGAAAGCAAAAACATAACTACTTCAATTATTTATTTCCTTATATCAATGCTAGACACCTTTTTCCTCTTCGTCGGTTGCTTTCTGTTTCGTAACACCGATGGTCCCATCCAGGTCTGGAAACGGTTGAACCCCCTTCCCCATGTCCAGAGGTTTTTTTCTCTCTTTGCTTTTCGATCCCGTATATTAAACGATAAAAAATTTATGCGCGGTATGTATGTTCACTCCTTTTTAACATTTTTAGTCAACTGATTCTGAATCGTCCCCTAGTTCTCAAAACCCATTTTTCACCCCTGGTCGCACCCGGATGTTACAGACCCACGACACGTTTCTCTAAGCACCGGCATGTCGATTGTTTTTCATAAAATATTTTTCTCCACTAAAAACATATCCTTACCATTGATGCACATATTAAAAAATTCTAGGTTATAAAATACATATTCTTAAACTTTTTTTAAATATCCCGTAGTTCACCCTTTTATACTTGAGAATGTCATCAAAGGCTATGGAAAGGTTTCAATTGGGCAGTGTTGTGCAGAACACAGAGCCTGCAAGTGCAAAGCAGGGAAAGCAATCCACTCCCTGTGTGAGAGCGTCTGCTTTCTGTTCCTCGGATTTTGTGCCGTTTTAAAAAAAAAAGATGATATCTGGCTATTCTTTTCAGAATGGCATATTTTAAAACATGGATCAGCTTTATGCCATGTGACCTTCACATTCGTGGGATTTTATGTCCTAGTTATATATATGGAGGAAAACTTTCTTGGCTTCTTATTTCACTAAGCATTACGCATTGCTACGTTGGATGTCGAACTTTCCGTCTGCACATATCAAATTGTGATGGTCAAACGCTTCCGACGCTCCCCCCCCCCTTCTTCTCTCGATGGACCACAGAGTCGTGATGAGGGTGTGAGGTCTGCGGGTTCCTTTCGCACCTGCAAAACATACACGTGCAGCTCCGTTTGGAAGTTAGGGAGCAACGCGTTCATGAAGGGCGTGAGTGTCTGCAGGAGCTGGTCGTTGCGACGGGGGCTGTGGGATTAACCCTCTCTGTGCTCTTTGGCCCCAAAAGATAAAAAGAACGAAAGAAACAAGGAATCGTGCCTCGAACGTCATAAGGAAGAGGCGGGCATGTGTGTGACTCAAGGAAGAGCCGGTTGATTAGAGTGGGGTGTGGCCGCTCTATGGTGACCCCGAGAGTGCAAGCATGTATTGTATAACTAAGATATATGTTCATAGATATATATATATATAATAAAAGTGTAAATAGAGATGCTGCGGACGTGAATCCTTGGGCTTATGCATATGACCTAACCAACGCAAATGACCACGACGACCACCGAGAGAAAATCCTTGACACATATTTATATTTTGAGAAAAATAAGAAAAAACAAACCGCTTTGGATTGGGAATAATTCACGATATTGGTGGTGGAATGTGAAGATCGGGAGGTTTGCTTTGGCAACAGTGAGGTCGTGGGTAGGAAAATGCAGCTTCTTCATTTTAAGAAATAAATGATTGATTTTAGACATAAGTTGAAAATTCTTTTTCTTTTGGAAAATCCTAAAAGGCAGAAGAGAATCCTTCGAAACAGCAACAGCTAGAATCACCTAATGACGTCTAGTGCTTCGTCTCATCATGGCTTTCAGCAATGCCAAGGTTTCACCAAGAATTTTATTTCCTCCCCCAGAATACTTGGGAAGAAATCCTCCCAAACGCTAAAAGCTACGATCACCGAATTCGGCATACAGTTTCCTTTCATCATGGTTTTAAACAATTTTTAGTTTTCAATGCAGCCTTTTCCTTACTTTGAAAAAAGCTCCTTCTCACTGAATACTGGGGGAGAATCCTCTTAATCATGGAATTTGGCCTACAGCTTCCTCTCATGGTCATTTTAAACAGAACAGGATCTAGGGGGGGGGGGGGGGGAAGAAATCATCCCCCAACGAGCAGTAAGGGAAATGCAGCCAAAAAATTATAAACTTTCTGAATACATTTTCTCGTGAAATCTTTTAGAAACCTCTACAACAGGAAGGAGGAGATATTCTACTGCAATAGAGAGCGAGGCCTGAAAGTCTGCAGATTTCATGTATTTTTCATGGCGCCTTTTCCAAATCTCTAAAATGAAAGTGAGTGGGGATAGGGGATAAAGTCTATTTCCCTTTTATGTATTTCCGGTTCGGTTTCGTCGTTTCCGTCGTCCAATGGCCAAGTGATTAGAGTGCTCGGCTACTGATCTAAGGGACCTGGGTTCGAGCCCCGGGTAAGGCATGGCTGTTTGTGTCGTTTTTCTGCAGAGGTCCTGCCATCCTCTCAGACCTTCTACTGTGGCATATAAATTGATAGGCTCCTGTCAGACCACTGTGGCAAGCAGCTGCTTGAGAGGGAATTTTTTTTTCGTCGCTTCCACCTTCCAACACACACACACTTTATTTCATTCATAGCTCCGGGCCTGCTGTCAGGTAAGGGACAGGAGGATCTAACCGGAAATGAACCAAGGTGAAGGAGTTGGGTGAAAGGTACTGAGAAGGAATGGGTGCGAGATAAACATTGTTGAGGAAAAAATTCTACTTACAAACTCGTTTGGGTCTGTGAGACCGATGAAGAGTTAATGGCAAACGAGTAACCAAAATTTTCTTTGAAGTGCCGTCATCTTCTTCTGAAGGGGATGATATTCTCTCTTCTCCATCATCCCACATCCATTTCATTGCTTTTAATATCAAGGGCAAATCTTAATATTGCTCGAAAATGTCTTTTGGGATCTAAATAGAGCGAAGTTAGGAGTTCCATTTCTCTACGATCATTATTAGGGAACGCATTGCTTGTGGACCTCACTGAATGACTCTTTCACCGCTCGCACAGACTCTACTGGAGCCTTGTGGAGCTCACTGGATGACTCTTTGACCGCTGGCACAGACTCTACTGTAGCCTACGTGTCAATGAAATGTCGTATTTTATTTAGTTGGTTTCTACGCGTTATTTCTTCCCTCTTATACAACCTATTCCTTGAATGTGCTTCATAAATGTATCTGACCCCTGAAATGATTCCCATTGGCCGCCAGTGCATTTGTAAATAGGAGAAGCGATCGCTCCCTCAATCAGAGAAATAATGTATTTCAGATGCACAAATGCACAATTCAACAGAATGCTTCAGAAGTGGAGTGAATTCCGCAAATGATTTTAAACAGAATCAGTGGATTTGGGTTCTGGATATTAATAAAAATAAAACAGTAAATATAATGATAAGAATATAACGATTAATCATCGTAATCGCAATGAACTACACCCATTCCCCGATTTGCACGGTAGATACGTTCCTTGTAATCACCGTGTATATCGAAACCGTGCAAATCGAAATCAACAAGTTATGGAAATAAAGGGAAGAAGTTCCGAAAAAAATCCTTGCTATGGAAAGAAAAAGTACATTGAAGGCTTGATTTAAAGATATTTATCTCCAATTTCCCTTCAGCAGTAATGACTAGAATTAATCATTAATATAACATTATTTTATACTTTATTTGCAACATCAGATAATCTTAGATTATATTTTCATACGTTTCATTTTGGTCGCGAAAAATACTCAACATTAATGTAAATGTACACTATCAAATTCGAAGATGAAATTTGAAAGAAATATTTATGAATTGAAATATTATGGTAACATAATATATTCATATTAACACACCCGTTGCGAAAAGATATTTTATGAAACAGTGGCTTACGAATCAACTATAATTAGCCTTTATAATTGTCTACAAAGTTAAATTTGTTGCCAAAAATGAGATAAAAAACAGATTATACTAGTCTGAAAAATTCAGTCTAGAAGAGTCAGATCTAGCTGACGATTCAAATCAGGTTTCATTTCATTAAGATGTCGCGAGAT
This sequence comes from Ryuthela nishihirai, assembly GCA_038380435.1. Lineage (NCBI taxonomy): Eukaryota > Metazoa > Arthropoda > Arachnida > Araneae > Heptathelidae > Ryuthela > Ryuthela nishihirai. The sequence continues at coordinate 42,653 of JAWZYU010000326.1, read as the reverse complement.
AGACTGCATTGAAATGACAAGAATATAATTTCAGCGAAAGAATATAAAAAAAATTGATGCAGACAACGCTAGACTTGGGCCTCATGAGGCCTTAAGCTACAGTAAGCTTAAGAGGCCCCAAAAATTCCAACGTCGAAATACATTTATCAATCAATAGTAAATACACAGATTACCTGTTGACATAGAATTCAAACTAACAAACAACTGGCTAATAACTGGGAGGCATTTGTTCGAATCCCACTCCTCGGTCAAACACAAGTTTGACGAATTGTATTTATTATTCTGACTGAAGGGAACTTTAAAAAAAATGAGAAATTTGTGTGGTGGAAATATTATATCAGCATTGGTATAAAATAATGACTGTGTAAAGTTGAAATGAACAGTGTTTCCCTAATAGATTAATTTAAATTGAAAAAATTCTTGATAAAGTAAACGTTAAACTTAATTTTTGAGGCCACTCATAATCGTGAGGTCTTCAGCTGTAGCTTAGTTAGCTTATGCGTAAGTCATCTCGTGGTTACAGATTATTAAATGTCTTTAAATAATTTCTTCTAAAAAGCACACATTTTTTAATATTTTGCTTCCATTACCCTTAATAGCATTCTGAAGCAGGGCGGGCGGGGACGGGGGGGAGGGTAGAGTCCCCCATATGCGGTCCTGCTTGGGAATAACATCAAAGACTTTAAAGAGGCTTCATCTGATCTCTACTGGTAACGCAAAAAATCTGACCAGGGGTCACCGGGTAGAGGTCATCGAGATCTAATTAAATAGCAAATTTCGTAAAGATCGGTCAGTAGTTTTTTTTTTAAAAGGCATTCAAAGTTCCCATAGAAATAACATTAAGGAAACCGTCCGAACACTAAGAAAAACCGAGGGAGAACAACCTTTTCAAGGGAAACAGCAACCGTGTTAACCGATGTTCGCACTTTACCCACAGTGCATTTCGCAGAGGTTCGAACTTTTCCCACAATGCATCAGTTTCTTGCAATGCACCATGGTAGAATCTTGTGTAGAAGTAGAAGATGTAGTACATGAGTAGGTAGCGGTGACGTCATAAGTTTAAAAATTTGAAACTTCAGACCCATAGCTTCTCCAACAGAAACTAAGAGCAAAGTAAGGAACAATTAAAAATTTTCCTCCTCCCCTACAATATCTTCCCCCACCCCGTAAAAAAGTGGTACGTAACTGAAGAACCAAATTCAGCATACAGTTTCCTCAAACCGCAACTTAAGGTAGCGAAAGAGTTTCGCCCTCAGTATTTCTTTCCCTTCAAAAACGTGGTTCTCTTCAAGCACATGAAATATTAAACTAAGAGATGTGGAAAGAAATTCGCTGAAAAAATGGTTTCTGGAAGTTTTTGTGAATTTCCTCGTGAAAAATATTGGGTTGAATTTCTCTTAAACAGTAAGAGTTATGATTACCTTATTTCACATATATAGCTTCCTGATGATTTGACTCCCATTATTACCCTCCTCCCCCCAAATCACCCCTTCATATTAAAACCTTCTGTCTCCTAAAATGGTAAGTAATGGCTCAACATAATATCGGAAAAAAATCGATACACGCAAATTATTGCCGCGCCTAACGAGTCATATTCAAATATTTTCAATATTATATTTTAATAATTTTTCTCCATGCAAGATAAAAACGTTTAATTCATCTCTTGAAAGAAAAGTTTTCATTTCTCTCAACCCTTCCGGTGGAAATCTTTGCTGCCGATTTAAACCTCTTGATCATTCTAACACCAAAAGATCAGATTTCTAGCGTAAACAGATCGTTTGCAATATTCATTTAAAGTTTTGGCATTTTCGAACTTTTCCACCGTTAGATGGCATTACTGTGGTTTTTGATTTTCGGCCTTTAGCTTTCTCTAGCACTCAAAATTCGAGCAAAACTTAAATGCAAAAATAATATTTTATTAGTGCCTATGTAGATTTGATTGTATTTTAAATTAATATGTAATTAAATTAATTAATTATAATCTGCATTTTACCACCCCCCCCCCACCTGGGGAAAATGTCAATTTTTTTCCGCAACGTAAACCTCTTAAGAGCCCTCCTCCCCCCTAAAAATACGGTGGTTTTATACGAAATTCAAAGCTTGTCTACCTCCTAAAACATTATCACAAAATTGGCGGACTTGACGGGGATTCGAACCCAGGCCTCTTACGCCCTAGACTACCGAGGGGGGTGACCTTCTTCTCTTTAACTAAGCGCCCTATAAGCTTTCCTGTTTTGATTCCACAGTGGCAGGAAAGCTTATCTGCCACTTAGTTGGACAGCTGTTCGGCTTCTTGTTGTGTAGCGGTTAACTCTTTTCGGAGACATGCATTCTAATGTCTCCCAGTTTTGTCACTTCCCAAGTCAAAACAGCAACTTCTTTTTTTTTTCAACTCATTATTTCAAGTTGTCTACCAGCTTTGAAATCCAAAACATTTGTTTTTGTAAAATTGTATTTAAGCCCCATAGCATATATCAGACACTAAAAATAGACTTAGAAACACTATAAAATATTTATTACATGCAGAATTTTAACCTTTCGTGTCAGTGGAATATTTCACTAATTAGGAAACCTTACTCAAGTATTATTCTCCGATTATCTTTTCCGCTCTTCCCGAAACGAAATCTGTCTCCGTTCCTTTCTCCTCACCACCACACTCAACCAGATAATCGAAACTTCACACACAAAAAGATCGTTTCAGATATGTTTAAAGTTTGCCCACTTTTGCTATTGGAAGATTTGGAAAATACGAATCGTAATATTTCATTAAATCCTATTCAGTTCGATAAAGAACACTTTTATCTCTATCTAATAATAAAAAAGTTGATTCTAAGTGTAGTGTAAATGAGTGTCAAAAAATTGATTTTATAATGTTATCAATTCCATGTTAGAAACTCTCGGAACTGCAAAGTTAATTCACGTGTCTTTTGATTGGCTGCCTACGGAAATGCATTGACCACATCAAACCAGTTCTTTTATTTCAATTGAAATGATCGCTTTTAGAAGCGCTGGTCCACTTTTTATTTGCACTGATTTTCATGTCGCAGTCTCCTTCTGCTGACGCTCAGGAACGAGATGTCGCCATCCTCACGGGTGCAATTCGTAACGCAGGCATTTATTCAAGGAACGAAACCTTCGAAGAAGAAACGTTGCTTGAAAAGCCCGCCAAAGGTGGCAATCAAGAGAAGCGGCAGAAAGATAAAAGTAGCTTTGCTATCAGAACTGGGTGTCCATTGGATTGGCACAACAAAGAAACCGTCTTCATGTAGCACGTGTTCCTGATACTTTCCTGGAAAATCCTTCATTTTTTAATACTGCTTAAGGTGTAGTTTTGAAACTGAAATCATTAAACACGATATTAAATTGTTTAAATTACGAAGATATCACTCTGCATTTAACGTGGATGAACTTTAGAGCAAAAATTGTGTTGAGCCGGTTGGGATACGAACCGACGACCTCCTGATAACATGTCAGGTGCTGTGGACCACTGAGCTCCCGGCCACTGAGCTCTGTCCTTGTCTCTTGAGGCTGAGAGCAGATGATACAAATACCTTCCTCAGACACGGAGAATTGGGCACTGCTGGTAGAAAGTTCGTAGCATCAATTAGAGGAGTCCGGAATCTTAGTGGTCAGAGCACTAAGGTTACGTCGGTCGTATCCCGCCCCCCCGGCTCAAGACAAATTCTTCTTTTAAAATTGATCGACGTTAGATTCAGAGTGATATCTTCTTAATACATGAATAAATACATCGGAAAAAATCTTTTCAGATCTAAGTTAAAATTTAACTTTACTAAGTTATAAGTCAAAGTTATTACATAACATTGCAGCACGGGGAAACTTTAGCATTTTTTTTTATTATTGTCAATTTTATTTATATTGCTGCAAGGAACTTCCCCTCATAGCATATTTCTATTTCTCGAAATGTTATAAGTATGCGATATAAGTTTATAACCTGGGAAAAATTACGAACTAGTTAAATAACTTTATTACCGCTGTTACTGTGTTGCCTGCAGCTTATAAGACACAGAAGGATTAAAATTCCAAATGATAGATTAATTTTGACGCTTCCGATGGCCGAATGGTTTGCATGCTGAGTCTATTTGGCAGAGAGGCACCTGGCGCATATCCCGATACGAAATCATCGATGTGGTCCTGATTAGTACCTTTAGGATGCTTCGGCTCTGTGGTCGTTTGAGAACGGATTTTGAAATAAATTGCTGCATTTGACTGGATCCAAAAACCAGAATAATAAATTTATGCAAAGGAAGACGCAACAGGGAGATTTCAAATTCTTTCGAATAATTCAACTCTATTATCACAGTCAAGGTCTCAGGTGGCTTTCACATATCTAGATAACGTCAATAGCAATAGTTAATGTACCTCCAAGAAAAAAACAATCATTCTTTTGATAAATGTAACGTTTCGTTTCCTCCGCATTCAGTTCTTAGAATTTTGATAAAATCATGGCCCCAAATTTCTGAAAACAAAACACGAATTTGGTCCATTGATCTCAGTTATCTTGCTGACAACACTAAAAGGTCTTAATCCATTTTTATTTCGTTTCTGCTTTTAAAAGATAGCATTAAAAATAATCCTATTTCAAAAAAACCTGGCTGCTTCAGGTAAATAAATATTCTACACCAACGACGTACTAGTAGAAGATGGGGGAGGACCACGGTTTTCAAATCACACGAAATCGGACACGAAATCCCGTCGTCGTTATATATCAATCGAGATTTTGATATATTTGATAAAAATCTTTATCTGCTGTCACATTAAAAAAATTATATAATAAGGAGCTTTTGACTTTAGCTTTTCACTTAGATAACATAACGTTGTTCTTTAACTTTTGGCAACCAATGCAGTAGAAGCAGTTAGGCCAGAGAATACTTCGCTCTAATGCGTGCTGCTAGGTTGGCTGCAAATAGGTAGCCCACAGAATAGACTGTGGTCTAACTATTCGCCCGCAAATGATGACGGACACTTGCCACATTGACCTTCGAGGATGTTTAAAAAATTCTCCAGTAAACCGAAGGATTGCTCTCGTGCTGCAATTTCTTTCAGGCCACAAATACTTCGCGTGATGAATTTCTGTTCAGTGAAAACCACTTTCAGTGGCTTCTTAGCACATCCGCAGTTTAATCCGCTTTCTGCGTTGCGATCAACATTTCTCCAGATATTTTATCCGCTATTCGCGTTAACGTATTTTTTCTACCAGCGAATCGCTTTTAAATGCTGATATCCTTACCGTCATGTACCAATATCCACAAACAGTGATAGTTCCCAGGTTCGAGTCCCAGCTGGGTCAGCGTTGAGATTTATCTCCGCGAAATTCCCCGGTCAGTAGGGGACACCGATGGGCTTGGAAAGGACGCCGTCCGTCGTATGAGAGGTTACGCTGTGGCCCCGTGTGCGGGAGAGCCATAACCTGTGCACGTTAAAGAACACGCTCGATGGCCTTGACGGGAGGTTACCATCCGTCTTCCAACATCTATTCCAATGGGTCCCCTCCCCTTCTCTGAGACTTCGGGGTCCTTGTGACCTGGCCATTTAACCCATGGTGTGCAAAAAGTGCCGCTCAGAGGTAAAACAACACTACCCAAACAGTGAGACGATGATCACCTAGGCCTGTGAGAACCATTCCTTTCAATTATGTATCATCACACACGAGACGAGAAACTAAGGGGGCCAACAGACTGATTTTCCATCAGTTTTACAGTCTTGATTTTTTTTTAATGCGTGATCTATGAATAAGTTTAATAACATTTTGCCTCTCTTTCCTTTGTTAGCATTCTGAAAGGAAATGGTCCCCCTAAGAACCGATCCTACTCTTAAGAAACTAATCGTCGATCAAAACGAAATTGAATCAAGGTTCAGTAAAAGAGTGGGCTGAAAGAAAAAAAAAACGAGCAAAATAATAACAAAGAGTGTGATCCGTCCATAATATATACATAGATTACCTGTAGAAATAGACTTCAATAATTATTAGAAACACCTGAAAAAAATTATCGCTGCTATCACAGTTGAGGGTTCGATTCCCGTCGTCGCAGCGATAATTTTTTTCAGATGTTTGTAATAATTATTGAAGTCGACTTCTCCAGGTAATCTGTGTGTTTATCATGGAATGATTTCTAATAAGGAACGCTTCATCGTGATGGATCTCGTCATTAACATCTAAATCATTAGCAACAATTGGAAAAGTTGCTCTCCTGAAGTGGCGATGGCGCAAGGTCCGTCCACATCTCACTGAAAGATTCAGAGGTCTTGTTCTGGGAAGTTTTAACTTCTGCCTCGTGGTTTAACGGTAGACATGTAGCTAGAGAGTTGCGGGTTCGATTCCCGCTGCGTCAGCGACAATTCTTTTTCCAGATGTTTATAACAAAGAGTTCGATGTCCTTGTTTACTTCTGACACGAGCAGACGATGGGTGTCCAACCTGCTTTTGCAATTTCCAAGGCTGCAAGGTCCCTCCTCAGAAAGTGATCAACCACGGATTTAATTCCAATGTATTCCGTATTATGCAGTACCGGACAATTCATACCAATGGACTATTCATCCAATACCCATTCTTCTAACGGTACAACACTTATTTTGGTACAATTCGTCAAACTGGATGATTAATCTGTAACAGATTATAAAACTGATGATAAATAAAATTAATATTAATAATTTTTTTATATAAATCAGCGAAAGGAGTGTCGTTGTAGAAAATTTCAAGATGCCAAATCATCTGTGTGAGAGCCAACGCTATCAATGGAGGATATGATCACCACATTGACGAAGTAAAAAAGTCTATGATTTTCAATATTTTCTCAATTGAATTTCTCTTGTGGCAATTTGTCCCCCCCCCTCCCTCACCCTTCCCCTCATGTCTTCATTTTATGGCAAATAATTTATTTATTCAGACAATTTCAGATATAAAAAAAAATAAAAAAATGCAAAAAATAATAAATTTTTAAAAATATACGTAGTAAAATTTGTATCTTCTGGAAATTTATCCACTCGTATCCCCCATCTTCCCTTGTCGTTCTTTGCAATCATTGATGCCAAAGGTGTATTTATTAAGCCAATTCCAAATGAACCCCTTCTGTTGCCAGATGTCCCGCAAAGCTCTCAGTTGATCTCCATAATTATGACTGAACTGCTCCTGTTAGCATTTCCCCCATCGCCATTAGCTCGAATTAGAGCTTTTAAGAGATGAAAAAAAAATTGCTAAACATAAAACTTCATTCTCTTCGAGAACGAGATTCCCAGATGCTCTAGTCTTGATATTCAATCTTTTGAATTTCATTGTATGAATTGACTGCGTGCCTTATTAATGCTGTTTAAAGAGCTCTTACAACTCAAATGCAATGTGATAAAATAACTGAACCCAAAGCTAGGAGAGTTTCATTTTGTTCAAAGGAATATCATTTTTTATATCCTTTCTTATGTATCATCCGATTATAAATCAAATGGAGATGTTTAAGGTAATTAATAGTTGGATATTTTTATAATATTTTTTGTTTGCACGTTAAGAGATTGTGAACATTGTTATTAAGGTTAAGCTTTATGCAATTAATGTGACTGCTAGGTCACGTGCTATTTTGAGTGAAAGAGTACACATCATTCCTGAAACTGATTTCACGAACGAAAATCAGTTCATTGAGGCATCGATGGATCCATGATTTCACCTTACTCACATTTCTACTAAGGCCAATGGACGCAAAGAAATGTTACACTTCTTCTGATTTCCCGCCACCTCCCCTGATTCGAAATGCCTCTAACGTTCCATTCCGTTCTGCTGCAATCACCGATTTATTATTTTTCCGATCGGGGCCTGCAGAGAGGAGTTAAGTCGAGCAAAGCGATTAGAAGACTTTGCAGAAAATAAAATGGATTTAACTTCAATGATTCTTGCAGCACCAAGATAATAATATTGGTGTAGATTTCTCCCTGGGTGGGAATGCTTGGTGACCGAGCGTGAATGCGAAATAAATAAGCAAACTGTAAATGAACTGATTTGATAACTAAGGCAATAAAGAATTACATGAATCATAAACAATTTCTTAACTAGTCACAAAACACCGTTATGCTATCCTTCAGCATAAAGTAATCCTAATAATCACAATTAACAGACTATTTTTTAAACCAAGCATATTTTTCCGCGATACAGATGAATTGCTATTTTGCTTGCAACCATGACCTTTTGTACCAGTTAAATAGGAGGTGGCTCATTCGGTAGCGCGCCAGGCTCGTAATCTACAGTTCCCAGGTTCGAGTCCTAGAGCTAGATCAGCGAGAGCTAGATCAGCGTTGAGATTTAGGTCAACAAAACTCCTCACTCGGTCAGTAGAGGACACCAATGGGATTGCAGAGACCGTCGGATGGGACGTTGAGCCGTGGCCCCGTGTGCGGGAGAGCCATACTCTGTGCACGTTAAAGAACCCGCTTGATGGCCTTAACGGAAGACTACCATAGTCTCTTAACAGTTGTTACTCTGGGTCCCTCCCCTAACCTTCTCTCAGCATTGGGGGTCCTTGTGACCTGATTATTTAGCCCATTGTGTGCAAAAAATTGCTGCTCAGAGATAAAACCCAACTAGTAAAACATCTATAACTTTTCACCGCCCTTATATAAGTTACACATGCATAAGTTATTTTCGTGAGCATTACCTTCAAAGCTTTGTTATACATATTTTTTACAGTATATAAAAAAATAAATTATTATTATTATAACAAAAATTTCAAATTTTTATCGTAATTGCAAAGGAAAACAGAAAATATATTTTGGTTATGAATTTAATCTTTTAATTGCTTGTTCGTAATAGAAATGAGATCTTTCAGAATGTCAAAAATTTCTCTGTTTTATTTCTAAATGGCTCTGGGCGCGTATAAAGATGTTGCTCACGATTTCCATTTCTTAGGAATTATTTACAGTATTACGAAATAACATTAAAATTGCAAGACGATCTTCAATATATTATTTTAAACTTCACAGCAGAATTATAAAAACAGAGTATCAAAAATTGGTTCAGAGACATTTTTATTTGTAGATATGTCTTAGGATGTGTAAAAATGATTTTTTTAATCTTAACTGGGCACAGTAATTATATAAATATTTCTATTATCAAATGATTGAATAATTTCGATCTTGACTCGTAACTTTGTGGCCCGATTTATTTCCATCCGGCAAACATCGCAAAAGAGTTACGTCCTGCAACATTTACAATTCTACGTAACGGTCAAAAATGTTTTCAACGAAAATTCCCAACGCAGCCTATTACTTTAATCAGAAGCTTTTCAGTTGATTGACAGTTTGCGGGAACATCAGAGAGATTATCCAACGGACACATGAGACAGTTTCTTCGGATGGCAACTTGCAGACTTTATTTGTAGAGACCAATGACATCGCGCGGTGAAGTGTTTGATGTGCCGCCTTTGCCTCGTGTGGTTTTCGAAACATACTGGCGGTTGTGAATCTGGCTAATAATGTATTCGTTTCGAAGAATATTTGATGGCTTTGAATTACCTGAAGCGAAACGTGATCATGTAAAAGTTGATTCCGTTTCATTTGCAAAGAGAGAAATATTATTTAAGGGAAGAAGCGTTAACAATATTTTGCACGTAATTAGACAAATAAAGATTTCTGAAACACTTTAATCCAAATTTTATGTTAGTTGATGGGTAGAAGTTTTATCTCTTACATTTATTTTTATTGGCACTGTTCGTTTAGGTATTTGGTATTTTAAGTCACACTAAAGGTGGAAAGTATTCTATGTAACTACTTTGCATTGGATCAAGGCCTCTACAAAATATATAAAGATGCGCATTTCAATTGTAAAAAGATAAAAGCGGGGGGGGGGGGGCGAAAAGACGGATTTTTTTCTCTAAATCGAACAAATATTTTTATTCGATTTGGAAATTTTGAAAAAAATTCCATGAATAGCTCGTAAGATATGTTCAGATTTAACCATTTTTTGCCATTCGTTTTTCCCTTGCTCTCCTTTTCAAAGGGGTTGCAATGTCCCTCCCTAGATAAGGCCCTGCTGCACATAATGAGAGGGACAATTCCAACAATTTGGTGAACTAATTTTCTTGATAGAATATAAAAAAGGATTAAGTGCGACAGCTCCCGTTCTACGCCTTAATACTTTTACAAATAAATTTCTTGGCAAATTAAAATTAATAATATATCTTATATCTGGTGATAATTGATATCTAAAGTTACATTGCAAGATACCATTGAGTTTGAAAAAGTTATTTGTTAAATGAAATTCATGATCATTTATTAGCTTTTTGAACTGAACATAAAAATGAATTGTTTGCGTAATATTTACAGAAGGGAGAGCCTCTTTTGCGAGTTCATCCGCTTTTTCATTTCCTGCAATATTACAGTGTGCTGGAATCCACTGTAAAATTATTTTATTTTTTAGGTATCTAATATTGAAATCAGTTAGCGTAATAGTTTGATGTATATATTGTGGATAGTAAGAATAGTATAAGTCTTGTTTTAAAATATTTAAAGCACACTTCGAATCAGAATATATTACTATATTTTTATGAGAAAAATGTTGAGTAATATAAATCAACGCCTCAATTATGGCGATGATTTCTGCTTGAGTAATAGATATGATGGAAGGAAATTTAAAAGTTTTGGAATAATCAATTGATGGTATGTAGAAAGCAGCTGATGCCGCATTAATTTCATTTTGTAATGAACCATCTGTAAAAATGCTAATAAAATTATTATATTTAATATTACAAAAGGAATTCGACAAAATGTTTAAAGCTTCCGTAGAAATAATTTTTTTAGATCTGATGCCTGGAATATTTTCAAAAATTGCCGGCTTGTGAAAGCTCCAGTCAGCAATATAAAAACGTTTCTCACCAGAGGTGGGGACATATATTATGAGTTTTAAAAGTGGGTCGTCATCCAATATAGCATGTTGTTTTTTAAAAATTCTTGAGTTAGTTTTGAAATTTATAATGAAGGGGTGCGATGGATTTTTGAGGTGAAGTCTTGAAAGATATTTTAACAGTAGAATTTTTGTTCGAATCAGAAACGGTGGAATCGCTGTTTCTCCGATTAAGGAAATAGTCGAAACTCTTTTATGCAGACCTAAAGCAGATTTAATGTATTGATTTTGTAATGTATCAAATTTTTTAAAGTTGATTTCTCCCACTCCTAATGTAAATTCGAAACCATATTCAATTTTGGCTCTAATTAAGTTTTTATATAAGGAAATTAAATAATTGGGTGGCGTACCCCAGTTTGTAGCAGATAAACATTTAAAGAAGTTTAATAATTTACACCCTTTGCTATGTTGATTAACAAAGTGTGTTTTCCAATTTAACTATGTATTAAGGTAGATGCCAAGATATTTGAAAGAGGTAACCTGTTTAATTAGCTTGCCAATGAAAGGGATATAAGTCATTAGAAACTTTCATTTGGTTAAACATTTCGCATTCACATTGTTTTATTGCAGAAAAATTAAATCGAGTGCATCAGTTTTACAAGAATATTAATGCTTATCATAACGATCAACTGAGCAGTTCATAAATGCTGTTGTGAGATTTTACATTATGTAATAATATATCAAATTAATATTTCGGTAAATATGTACCGAGGGACTGTTTCCCTCCCGCTGTTAATGCTCGTAGCGGGGAATGTTTCCTAGTGATTCCATGCGATGCGCGACCAGGCAGCAGTTAGGGATGTACCTGTGAGACTCCGGGGATCTTAAGCGAAACATAAAACATGTCTACCTGCTTTGATATCCAACACAGCTGTCATTGCATACTTTTATTTCAGCTACATATTATATGTCCGATACCGTAAACAGATATATAAAAACAACTGTAATGTTTTATTCCACGTTAAATTTCATTTTAACCTCTCTCGACAAGGTTACTTTTTAGTAAATATAAACCCTACTTAAGTTTTATTTTGAGACCCCTGCAATGTGAAAATCTCGAACCCTCCCTGACACTAAATTCTTGTCCCCCCCCTTCCCCCACCTCCAACACATACACAAAACTTCCCAAATCGAAATCCTGGATCCGTCCCTAGCAGAAGTAATTGCAGTTCTGTACATTTCAAGGAATCTTTGGATAGGATTTGCATTTGAAAAGGGGAATAGCAGAAATTACGTTGTTAGCTGAATCTAGAATATTTTAAGTTTTGGTCATTCAGCCATTAAGAAAGGAAGCAAATGACAATTAACAATATTGAACGAAATATGTGTAAGGAAATACAAAAGTTTTGGCTGATACTTATTTCGCTGATTCTTAAAAAGACGATTGCCCTGAAGGCATTTCATATGATTGGGTATTAAAACTAACATTAAAAAAATTGCAATTTAAGAGACATGGTCGTTACTAGATTGGAACAGTGGTAATTGATACTTAAATCGTGTGGTGTGAATACAAGTGAAGACATCAAAGCTTATTGTAATATGAATCCTTTAAAAAAATAACTCTGAAGAAATTTCAATTATTTAGAAATTGTAAGTTTATGAAAAGCATCGTAATGTTATCATGTAGTATTATAATAGTGCATTGGATAAGGATTAGTCAGCAATTAACGAAACTCAATAGATTTGGTGAGAAATAATCTCTTGTTTTATATGAAGGTATTTTATCACGAATTTATTCTCTTGTGTCGCAATAAACATTTCATTGATTAATTGTTACCTGCGCACTATAAATATACGAAGGATTTTAATCTACAAAACTTAAATTTCTCACAATTTCAAAATAAAAAATTACATTCCATTTCAACATCCATTCCTTTCCCATTCCAAAAAAAAAATGTAATCGTTTCCTCCATTGTTCTTTTTATATAGAAATGAAAACGAAAGTGAAGGCCAAGGGATAGTTTTTCGAAAGGAATAGATTTTCTCAGCTACATCTAATAAAGGAAATGAATTTAATTCTTCGAAATTGAAATTATACATTATATATTACATCTCAAACACCAAACGTAACTTATGATAAATGTGGAATTCTTAATTTAAACTCGTTCGAAATGGAAGTTTTATGTATTAAGATCAGTCGTCTCTTTGTAGTGCTCAGGACACACTTAATGAAATGTTTATTACGACAGAAGAGAATAACCTTCGCAATAAAGTAGCTTCCTATAAAACTCGCAAATAAGAGATTAATTTCTGATCTGAACCTCCATGACTTGAATATATAACTTTCCTTAATGTTAAGGATGCCACCCTTTTTATTACCTATCTTCCTGTTGCTTTGGGCTTTCACATTTGTCGGTTTGTGGATTTCATAAAATGTTGTTCCACCATATCTTTCGAATGCGATGGAGAAACTCAATAAATTATGTGTCAAATGAAAGCTTATGCCGCGGGGAGTGTCATAGGCTATAAAAATCCCCCCCCCCGAGACTTTCTTCCTCCCTAAAAAGGAGAAATGCGAAAATTATTCCTAAGCTATATATATCTCTAGAATGCGAAGGCCGAAAGTAACAAGCTGTGTGTCGAATGAAAACTTCTGACCCGGAAAATGTCTTAGGCTTTGACAAATTCATCCCCATGCATTCTTCCTCCCTAAAAATAGAAAGACAATATGAAAATGACGGTTCCTCTACATCTGCTGAACGCGAGTGTCCATAGAATCTTGAGTATCGCGAGTGTCCCTTGAATACTATAAGAGCAGCGCATGTGTCGAAATGACAGTTTATTTTACAAATTTTTAGGCGATTTCAGTGACCCCACATAACTTCCCAGAAGTTTTGTCATTGGCCCCAAATAATCCGCATGGAGTTCTTTTGGGAAATACCATACTGCGTTCGAAGATCAAGTCTCGATCTTTCATAGAACCCGAGATCGATATTTGGATGTCATATTTTGACCTTTCTCCTGTCCAGCTATAATAGAACCCGAAATGGATTTTAAGACTGCCAAATGAAACGCGCATTTTCATCTCTCCAAATGATTGCGTGCTAATTGAAGTCGTCGTTTAGAGTTGAAACTTTTTGAATGAATAAATCACCATAATTAATTATCTTCTGTTTTTACTTCGCTTTAGCTGTCTTGAATACTACATGGTTGGGTTAGGTTGTTTTATCTCTGAGCGACACTTTTTTTGCACACCATGCGCTAAATGACCAGGTCCCATGGACCCCGAAAGCTTAGAAAAGGTTAGGGGAGGGGACCCACTGGACAGCTGTTGGGAGACAGATGGTAGCCTCCCATCAAGGCCATCCAGCGTGTTCTTTAACGTGCACAGGGTATGGTTCTCCCGCACACGGAGCCACGGCTTAACGCCCTATCCGACGGACTGCGGCCTTTCCAAGCCCATCGATGTCCCCTACTGATCGTAGACAGGGCGGGAGTTTTGCGGAGATAAATCACAACGCTGCCGCTGGGACTCGATACTACATGGTGATCCCATGGGTAGGGTTACCATAGGACAACGTTAAAAAAAGAGGACAAAAGAACTAGAAATGGAGAACATGCTTTCATTTTTTGAAATAAAATAATTTTTTTCCTACTAAATGTTAAGTACCGACTCTAACTGTTGAGTCAAAAAAAAGGCATAATAATTAGTTTCGAAATTTGGAAACTGTTAAACAACAAATTATGGATTTAGATCCGAAAGTGGAAAGGAGCATGCTAGCTCGGAAATTGTGTCAATTGGAGGAAGAGGAAAAACGACGCTTGACAAATATTTTTCCAGAAAGTAGCATGTCGATTTTTCACTCATTTTGCAGCTCATTTATTTAATAAACGTTATTTTAGCTTACTTGCCTTTCATTATTATTTATGTCTTTCTACGTACGCATTAAAACTCATTTTAGAGACCAAAATTGTCTTCTGACAAATGTTTCAAGACATCATGGGTGAATTGCAATTTTGCCATTGGTTTCTGACTTCGTCATATACGGTTGCACTTATTCATAGCACATATAGAGGTTTACTTGTACTGTAAAATTGCAACATATAACTTTAAATTCTCATAATTCTGAAATGCAGAAAGTAATCCGAAGTTAACATTTAAAAATCGTTATTCTTCTCTTCGTAGTAACGGAAAACATGTAAAGTGGATTTAAAAGAAACTGCAGAACAGGAAACCTTTTCATGTGATTTTAATAACTGAGATTGATTAAAGATTACGAATTAACAGCGAATCATTACATAATAAGCGAAACGCTTATTGTTCTATGCAGCCTCTTTTTTCTTATAGTCATGATGATGTTAAATGTTTTTTCTAATAAAAGATATTTAAATTGTATGCAATGGGAATATCTATTTCCCATTACAATTCTTGGTCGCAGGCAGAGCGCATTTATTTTCATTTTATAATTTTTATTGTTACACGAGTAATTTTCCTGGATCAGAGCAATATATAAAATGCAGTATGCATCATTCGGATACCGAGTGTACATTGGAGGATATTTTTTCGTCTTTGCGTTTCCTAAAGTAACGCAGTCACTCAGTTTCAACGAAGCTGCACTGTTCGGCTAATCAACAGATCTTGCAACTTCACTGTGCAAAAGGGCACGAAAAACAGAACGTTTCACGAACTTGAAATTCTCTGCGCAGTAGACAAGTTGTTTTCACCCTTAAAATCGCTACTTACATTTTTAAAAAATGTTCGAAAGACATCCTGTTTTACTGTAGAATAATCCAAACTGTAGCGACACTTCGACGAGTTGCACGGAAATAAGAGGTGAAAAAAAGAATGTGACTTCCTATTTTATAAAACCGCGTTCGATATATCTTCGCACATTTTGCAATCGTAGAGATTTCGAAATATTGTTCTTCCGGCAGACGGAACCTTTCTCACGAAGTGCACGAATAGTTAAACTGACAGATCGTATCTTTCATTGGAGCTAAAACTAAAATACTGCCTCGTTTTCGGTCGCGCATGCGCGAGTAATTAACTAAGGTCGGATGTTTTAAATTTACTGCACACTCGTGGCCCTAAGAAACTTTCTCCATAGGAGATCAGAGACGGTTGGATTTGAATTCGAATTTCTGCACACGAAACCCTTTCAGTGCAGCTTTGTGAAGCAAATCCTTAAGAATGTGTTCCGAGCGACAGGTTGTGGAAAGGAGCGGCAACGTGTCATTCTCCTATTTCACTTTCGGCTTCATTTACTCTGAAAGCTTTCTTTCATCGTTAACAAGATAATTGTGTGAATCTTCTGGGATTTCTTCTCTAGGTATATTAATTTTGCTTATTTTAAAGTACGGGTTTTCAACATTGGGTACGCGGTAAAATTTTTTTGGGTTACGCCGTGAGAGCTCAAAAGTCGCCATATCTAGTAGGAAAGTAAAAATAAGTATTGCTATACTATAAATATAGTTTTATCTATTAAAGATATACGAAAGTTACATACACATTTCCACGGGGTACGTGAAGCATAAAAGGTTAGGAATCACAGTTTTAAAGCATCAAATCTTGACCGTGATATCAACCTACATTTGGTGAAAATTCTAATAAGGATTTCATTTCTATTAAAACTGTGGAGTCTCGTAAGTAATCATTTATTATTCAGTGATTAATGTCTGACAGAATTACATTAGAATATAAACGGAAAATATACTGTGTCGAACACTTCAATTTACATAAGCTATTACTATTTCGCGGTTAAATAATTTATAGTTTGCAGAAATGGCGGCAACTTATAGCTTAACCCTTTCAGGACCATAAGGTTTCTAAGAGTAAATATTAGTATGTAACTGTCTATTTTAGTTTGTTTAGACGTAAAATAAATAAAAATCATAAGAAAAATACATAAGTATGTGTAGTTTTTTTGGAATTTTATGGGAAATATTTTTCCCAATGGACTATAAAGGTAACACAAATTATAGTTAGGCTTATTATGCAATGTCTTTTATTTATTGGTTGATTAGAACAAAATGTTAACTAAAATAATACAAAACTATGAAATAAAATTACTATACAAAATGATGTGCTAATTACGATATTCTGCGAAGCAATTTCCTTTGGTATGAGGCAAAGATGGACATTGCACATAGTACATATATTATGCGTCCTGACAGTTCTGTTTTTGTTTTCTAAACGTTCCCGTTTACGTAATTGCGTTCGGCATACGTTCTATTTTGACATTCTGTATAAAAAATGCAGATAAGGTTATAATTAAATACGACAATCACCAATTTTAAAATGGGAAAAATGTTTCCCTTAGTCGTGAAAGAGTTAAGAATTTAATAAAAAACAATGTGCCTACAACAGAAGTTGCTAATGCTACATATATTATATACTCGTGCAATATTAATATAACCCTTGTGATTACGAATAATATTTTGTTTAGTTTGTTGAAATGGGATATTTTAATTTTTCGGTACATTAACTTTCAATATTTCAGGTAAGAGCGACTAATAAAACTATCATGTCAAATGTTTCGTGCTGTGAGAATATATAACGTTCATAATAGACTTTTTTTCTTGAAATTTCCGTCATATCTATCTATTCTACCAACGCATGGAACTCTAGAAGAGTTTATCAAATGTTGTTTTTGATCTAAATTGGGACTGATTTTGCTGTAGGAATCGTTTCGTCTGGCATAAACGTTAGAAAGGATCCAAATTAATATATTTTTGCCTTAACGAATAATGGAGAAAAAAATGTCGTTTATTTAAATAAAATATCTCAGCTATTATTGCCTAAATGAAACGGAAAAATTTTCTTCTTATTAAATTCTTTCATTTGCTACAGTAAATAAGCCATTCTAGAGTAAATAAGCTATTATATTAAGCTTATTTTGCTACAGTAAATAAGCTTTCATTTGCTAGAGTAATTTCTAACCGCTTGGGTGCAGTTACCTTTACGTTTTGCCCTGCTATGCTTGTTTGGGAAAAGCTTTTCTGAATATCCTTTAATTACTCTATATGATTTCGCAAACGTATATCAGTTTATAAGGGGAGATCGTATTTTGAAGTTTTCCGATTTATTGGTATATATAGTGTGAGGTAATTCTGTCGGAATAATTTTTCACTGCATAAGAAACTAACGGCTACTCACCACACTTCCCTTAATTGTCCGGATGATTTTAGAGAGGTATAAAAGTGTAAAACAGAAAAAATGAATCTAACACGGAAAAATCTAAATCTGACAACAAAGGACAACCTATATATGACGTAGCAACGGTCTGCCCTACGCAACAGTACTCTCTGAAGGCTTTCATATCGTATATTATTTTCGCTGCGCAACAATTGGAATTCGAAAAAAACAATTGTTGTTCCTCAATTGTTATCGGTTGGCTTCGAAAAACGATGCTATGGATTCGTGGTTGTTTTACTCGGCCTTTGATCAAACGGAGACTTCCATTCCCTTTCCTTCCTGTCGACGGAGAATTTCAGAGCAAGTGTGTTATGCGATCCCTTTTTTTTTTGTCACACTATCGTTTTATTTCTTTTAGTTCTTCTGTAGGAGAGGGTCTATGAGTTGTGCGATCCATTTAGAGGTTCGATCGTGCCCATACCTCTGCTTTCCACAGACGTGAGTTATATGCTGTTTCTCCTAGAGTAGAGTGATTCACTGGATTTTTTTTTTATAAAGGTTTTCTAGGTTTTTCATAGCAATTGGCATTATTCCTGGGATTTTATTTGCTCACTTGTTCCTACCGCTTGGGTCGTGTCGGTCTTTCTTACTTCTGAGCAGCACTTTTTTTGCACACAATGGGCTAAAGGTCCAGGTCCCATAGACCACGAAGGCTCAGAGGAGGTTGGGGGGTACCCACTGGATCACCCAGTGGGGGGACAAGATGGTAGACTCCCCTCAAGGCCATCCAGCGTGTTCTTTAACGTGCACAGGATATGGCCCTCCCGCACACGGAGCCACGGCCTAATGTCCCATCCGACGGTCATTCCAATACCATCGGTGTCCTCTACTGACCGCGGGTAGGGCGTAGATTAATGTAAACGCAGGAAGAGACTTGTGGGTGGAGGGTCACCAGCGTGTGAATTTACTTTTTAAGTGTTCTGACCTCCTCCTCCTCCAACCCTTCGAACAAAATAACAGGGAGGTGTTTTGTGAATTGGGTTTCGATGCCGTGTGAAAATAATTTAATGTTTGCTGTATTCCCCCGCTCTAAGAGGAAGTGGTTATGTGGTTAGGGTGTAGGTGTCGCGTGAAATTTTTTCGGTGTACTCTCCCCCCTAACAGGAAGGCTGTTATGTGGCTTGGTTTTAGGTAGCGTGTGAAAATTTTTTTGTGTATTCCCCCCCTCTAAGAGGAAGGGGTTATGTTGGTTGGGTGTAGGTATCGTGTGAAATTTTTTCGGTGAACTCTTCCCCCCCCCCTAACGGGAAGGGGTCATGTGGGTTGGTTGTAGGTAGCGTGTGAAAATTTTCTGGTGTATTCCCACCGTCCAATAGGAAGGGGTTATTTGGGTTGGGTGTAGGTATCGTGTGAAAATTTTTCGGTGTACTCTCCCCCCCCCCCCCCCCATAAGAGGAAGGGGTTATGTTGGTTGGTTGTAGGTAGCGTGTGAAATTTTTTTGGTGTATTCCCACCGTCCAATAGGAAGGGGTTATGTGGATTAGGTGTAGGTATCGTGTGAAATTTTTTCGGTGTACTCTCCCCCCCCCCCCTCCATAAGAGGAAGGGGTTATGTGGGTTGGTTGTAGGTAGCGTGTGAAAATTTTTTGGTGTATTCCCACCGTCCAATAGGAAGGGGTTGTGTGGGTTGGATGTAGGTATCGTGTGAAATTTTTTCGGTGTATCACCCCTCCTCTAAGAGGAAGGGGTTATGTGGGTTGGGTGTCAAGGACCTGTGAATTTTTTTTTTTTCTTTTGTACCTTATTAGGAATTGTCGGGTGACTCTCAACTTCCCTTCACACTTTACCCAGGCTTAGGACTGGCAGCGCATTGCGCTGGCGTGTTTAAAAGTTGTCTGTCTCTCTGGTGGACTTGGTATCATAGCACAATGTGCAGAGTTTTACAACGACATAGAAAAAAGAATACAATGCACAGCAAAAGTGACATACAAACAATACAAACATACAGGAAACAGCGAGAGTGTCTTCTCTTTGCTTTTAAGAAATTTTTTATATATATATTTTTTTTATTTTTGAACATTTAAATATTTTTTTTTTATTTTTGAACATTTAAATATTTTTTTTTTTTTTGGTTTTTTGATTTTCACTTAATTCTTTTTTCAGTTTTTCCTGTTTAGGATGCCAAACCCTTCCCGGACATGGCGGTCAGTCCCGGAAGGGGAGGCCGCTTCCCGATAGCTGCGACATCACACTGCGGTGGTGAAGACGTCGAGCCGTTCCTTGAGCGACGCTGCCGCCCGACCCCTCCTCTGGATCAAGACAGCAGAGACGTGCAAGGCGACGCCGAAGGCCGTGGCCACACACATCTTCGATCCCATGAAGAGCAGGACTGCGCGGTCGCCACCGGTGGACCGGAGCAGTCCTGCCACGGGAGGGTAGATGAGGTTGGCCACTCCCTGGAAGAGCCGCACCAGGGTGAAGGTGCCGTTCATGTTGTCGACTCCGTGATTCGAGCTAAGCAGGAGGGGGATCAGGATGGTCCACACTCCGGTTCCCACTCCTGCGGCGACGGAGGCAACAACAAGCTGCCAGTACTCGCGGCAGAAAGGCAGTGAGATGACGGCTGCAGCCGAGACGGAGACGGCCGCGATGTATTCGGCCGTCCTCGGCAGGGGAGAGCGGCTGGCGAGAAGACCATACGAGAGGCGCACGACCAGGTCGCCGGCAGCAGAGTAGGCGAGAAGCAGCATGGCACTGCTCTTCTCGATCCCCAGCGACTTGGCGTGCTGGGGAATGTAGTGCAGGAAGTGAGGGTTGCCCATACCCATCGCAAAGATGGAAGCGCTCGTGAGGAGGAACAGGCCGTCCGTGAGGAAACGGAGGGACAGCCTCTCGGCGACCACCTTCGCGCAGGATCTGGGTGCCAGCTCTCCAGCTTCCGCGGGGGTCACGACGACGGCATCGTTGCTGCCGCCGGCGGGCACCTCGCGGAAGCGGCTCTCGGGCCGAACGAAGAGCAGGCCGCAGACTGCGATGAGCGTGAAGCAGCCGGCCAGCACGAGGAACGTGTAGTGCAGGCCGACCGCCAGCAGCAGCTCGTTGATCGCAGTGGGCAGGGCCATGGC
The DNA here is from genome assembly GCA_038380435.1 of Ryuthela nishihirai. Lineage (NCBI taxonomy): Eukaryota > Metazoa > Arthropoda > Arachnida > Araneae > Heptathelidae > Ryuthela > Ryuthela nishihirai. The sequence continues at coordinate 21,557 of JAWZYU010000326.1, read as the reverse complement.
CCCGAAGCAGCCTCCCGACAGGGCGACGGCCATCGCTGCCGGCCTCCGTGTCGTGAAGTACTTTCCAGTGCACACTATGCCGGTGGTGATGGCAAAGGATGCACCGACCCCCATGAGGCCTCCAATGGTACCTATGAGGAAGGAACCGGAGGTGGCCAGGTAGCTGAGGGCAAGGCCAGCGCTGCACAGCAATCCGCCCAGACACACGAGCGGCCTGTATCCGAAGGTAGACATGAGGATCCCTGTCACCGGTGAGAAGACCAGCGAGAGGGTTCCTAGCAGCCCCGGGATCCAGGCCGCCTGGGACGGAGATGTATCAGGAAACTCCAGGAAGATCGCCACCTTCAGAGCGCTGAAGGACTTGACGAATCCTGAAAGGAGAAAGGTTATGAGAAAGCAGCCACCAGCGACGGCCCACCCGTATCCTCCATCGGGTGGAACCATCTTGGTGGCTGTGGTGGCGTTGGCACGCTCTTCCTCTACTCCCTTCGTCGCTGCAACTGGAACGGACATGGTGGAATCCGGCTCAGGTCACTGCAAAAGAAGGAGAAAAAAAATTAATAATTAGAATTGGTAGAGCTAATATAAATCAGTAGTGCGTCGACTAAAGACCACTACAGACTATGCTGAAGAATACTGAACCAAAGAGTAAGCGAAAAGGTTACTATGAGGTAAAGTCGGGAGCTGGAAAACGCACGTCTGTAGCTGTCAGTGGTCGCAGAGCAAAGGGACGGGCGTTGCACTCAGTGGCACGAGTTGTAAAACACGTTGGCGTCAGGGGGAAAACCCAGGGGATTTGCAAAACCCGTTGGCGTCAGGGAGAAAACCCAGGGGATTTGTAAAACCCGTTGGCGTCAGGGAGAAAACCCAGGGGTTTACCTACTACCGGTCGTACAAGGTTCGGGTTTCGCGCTGCCATCTATGTGCAAGCATGGGAACTAATTTTTCTTCACCTATCCCCATTTTTTTCCCTTGCTCCACCGAGTGGTACATATGTATATGTATATATTTTTTTTTATTTCATTTTTTCCAGCGTGACGTCACCTGCAAACGAGACAGTGCTATATATGCGAGAAGAATAAGGGGCAAGTAGAGTATACAAAAGTTTATTAAAGTTTATAAGATAATGATAGGAAATTTTAAAGTAATTTTCCTAATAAAATAAACAACCAGTACCAAATGTTTCTAAAATAATTCAATACCAGATGTTTACCGATCGTCAAACTACTCACGTGTTGACAATTCGATTTCGTTACCATCGTTGAAAGGTTCATAATAGACTTTTTTTCTTGAAATTTCCGTCATATCTATCTATTCTACCAACGCATGGAACTCTAGAAGAGTTTATCAAATGTTGTTTTTGATCTAAATTGGGACTGATTTTGCTGTAGGAATCGTTTCGTCTGGCATAAACGTTAGAAAGGATCCAAATTAATATATTTTTGCCTTAACGAATAATGGAGAAAAAAATGTCGTTTATTTAAATAAAATATCTCAGCTATTATTGCCTAAATGAAACGGAAAAATTTTCTTCTTATTAAATTCTTTCATTTGCTACAGTAAATAAGCCATTCTAGAGTAAATAAGCTATTATATTAAGCTTATTTTGCTACAGTAAATAAGCTTTCATTTGCTAGAGTAATTTCTAACCGCTTGGGTGCAGTTACCTTTACGTTTTGCCCTGCTATGCTTGTTTGGGAAAAGCTTTTCTGAATATCCTTTAATTACTCTATATGATTTCGCAAACGTATATCAGTTTATAAGGGGAGATCGTATTTTGAAGTTTTCCGATTTATTGGTATATATAGTGTGAGGTAATTCTGTCGGAATAATTTTTCACTGCATAAGAAACTAACGGCTACTCACCACACTTCCCTTAATTGTCCGGATGATTTTAGAGAGGTATAAAAGTGTAAAACAGAAAAAATGAATCTAACACGGAAAAATCTAAATCTGACAACAAAGGACAACCTATATATGACGTAGCAACGTCTGCCCTACGCAACAGTACTCTCTGAAGGCTTTCATATCGTATATTATTTTCGCTGCGCAACAATTGGAATTCGAAAAAAACAATTGTTGTTCCTCAATTGTTATCGGTTGGCTTCGAAAAACGATGCTATGGATTCGTGGTTGTTTTACTCGGCCTTTGATCAAACGGAGACTTCCATTCCCTTTCCTTCCTGTCGACGGAGAATTTCAGAGCAAGTGTGTTATGCGATCCCTTTTTTTTTTGTCACACTATCGTTTTATTTCTTTTAGTTCTTCTGTAGGAGAGGGTCTATGAGTTGTGCGATCCATTTAGAGGTTCGATCGTGCCCATACCTCTGCTTTCCACAGACGTGAGTTATATGCTGTTTCTCCTAGAGTAGAGTGATTCACTGGATTTTTTTTTTATAAAGGTTTTCTAGGTTTTTCATAGCAATTGGCATTATTCCTGGGATTTTATTTGCTCACTTGTTCCTACCGCTTGGGTCGTGTCGGTCTTTCTTACTTCTGAGCAGCACTTTTTTTGCACACAATGGGCTAAAGGTCCAGGTCCCATAGACCACGAAGGCTCAGAGGAGGTTGGGGGGTACCCACTGGATCACCCAGTGGGGGGACAAGATGGTAGACTCCCCTCAAGGCCATCCAGCGTGTTCTTTAACGTGCACAGGATATGGCCCTCCCGCACACGGAGCCACGGCCTAATGTCCCATCCGACGGTCATTCCAATACCATCGGTGTCCTCTACTGACCGCGGGTAGGGCGTAGATTAATGTAAACGCAGGAAGAGACTTGTGGGTGGAGGGTCACCAGCGTGTGAATTTACTTTTTAAGTGTTCTGACCTCCTCCTCCTCCAACCCTTCGAACAAAATAACAGGGAGGTGTTTTGTGAATTGGGTTTCGATGCCGTGTGAAAATAATTTAATGTTTGCTGTATTCCCCCGCTCTAAGAGGAAGTGGTTATGTGGTTAGGGTGTAGGTGTCGCGTGAAATTTTTTCGGTGTACTCTCCCCCCTAACAGGAAGGCTGTTATGTGGCTTGGTTTTAGGTAGCGTGTGAAAATTTTTTTGTGTATTCCCCCCCTCTAAGAGGAAGGGGTTATGTTGGTTGGGTGTAGGTATCGTGTGAAATTTTTTCGGTGAACTCTTCCCCCCCCCCTAACGGGAAGGGGTCATGTGGGTTGGTTGTAGGTAGCGTGTGAAAATTTTCTGGTGTATTCCCACCGTCCAATAGGAAGGGGTTATTTGGGTTGGGTGTAGGTATCGTGTGAAAATTTTTCGGTGTACTCTCCCCCCCCCCCCCCATAAGAGGAAGGGGTTATGTTGGTTGGTTGTAGGTAGCGTGTGAAATTTTTTTGGTGTATTCCCACCGTCCAATAGGAAGGGGTTATGTGGATTAGGTGTAGGTATCGTGTGAAATTTTTTCGGTGTACTCTCCCCCCCCCCCCTCCATAAGAGGAAGGGGTTATGTGGGTTGGTTGTAGGTAGCGTGTGAAAATTTTTTGGTGTATTCCCACCGTCCAATAGGAAGGGGTTGTGTGGGTTGGATGTAGGTATCGTGTGAAATTTTTTCGGTGTATCACCCCTCCTCTAAGAGGAAGGGGTTATGTGGGTTGGGTGTCAAGGACCTGTGAATTTTTTTTTTTTCTTTTGTACCTTATTAGGAATTGTCGGGTGACTCTCAACTTCCCTTCACACTTTACCCAGGCTTAGGACTGGCAGCGCATTGCGCTGGCGTGTTTAAAAGTTGTCTGTCTCTCTGGTGGACTTGGTATCATAGCACAATGTGCAGAGTTTTACAACGACATAGAAAAAAGAATACAATGCACAGCAAAAGTGACATACAAACAATACAAACATACAGGAAACAGCGAGAGTGTCTTCTCTTTGCTTTTAAGAAATTTTTTATATATATATTTTTTTTATTTTTGAACATTTAAATATTTTTTTTTTATTTTTGAACATTTAAATATTTTTTTTTTTTTTGGTTTTTTGATTTTCACTTAATTCTTTTTTCAGTTTTTCCTGTTTAGGATGCCAAACCCTTCCCGGACATGGCGGTCAGTCCCGGAAGGGGAGGCCGCTTCCCGATAGCTGCGACATCACACTGCGGTGGTGAAGACGTCGAGCCGTTCCTTGAGCGACGCTGCCGCCCGACCCCTCCTCTGGATCAAGACAGCAGAGACGTGCAAGGCGACGCCGAAGGCCGTGGCCACACACATCTTCGATCCCATGAAGAGCAGGACTGCGCGGTCGCCACCGGTGGACCGGAGCAGTCCTGCCACGGGAGGGTAGATGAGGTTGGCCACTCCCTGGAAGAGCCGCACCAGGGTGAAGGTGCCGTTCATGTTGTCGACTCCGTGATTCGAGCTAAGCAGGAGGGGGATCAGGATGGTCCACACTCCGGTTCCCACTCCTGCGGCGACGGAGGCAACAACAAGCTGCCAGTACTCGCGGCAGAAAGGCAGTGAGATGACGGCTGCAGCCGAGACGGAGACGGCCGCGATGTATTCGGCCGTCCTCGGCAGGGGAGAGCGGCTGGCGAGAAGACCATACGAGAGGCGCACGACCAGGTCGCCGGCAGCAGAGTAGGCGAGAAGCAGCATGGCACTGCTCTTCTCGATCCCCAGCGACTTGGCGTGCTGGGGAATGTAGTGCAGGAAGTGAGGGTTGCCCATACCCATCGCAAAGATGGAAGCGCTCGTGAGGAGGAACAGGCCGTCCGTGAGGAAACGGAGGGACAGCCTCTCGGCGACCACCTTCGCGCAGGATCTGGGTGCCAGCTCTCCAGCTTCCGCGGGGGTCACGACGACGGCATCGTTGCTGCCGCCGGCGGGCACCTCGCGGAAGCGGCTCTCGGGCCGAACGAAGAGCAGGCCGCAGACTGCGATGAGCGTGAAGCAGCCGGCCAGCACGAGGAACGTGTAGTGCAGGCCGACCGCCAGCAGCAGCTCGTTGATCGCAGTGGGCAGGGCCATGGCCCCGAAGCAGCCTCCCGACAGGGCGACGGCCATCGCTGCCGGCCTCCGTGTCGTGAAGTACTTTCCAGTGCACACTATGCCGGTGGTGATGGCAAAGGATGCACCGACCCCCATGAGGCCTCCAATGGTACCTATGAGGAAGGAACCGGAGGTGGCCAGGTAGCTGAGGGCAAGGCCAGCGCTGCACAGCAATCCGCCCAGACACACGAGCGGCCTGTATCCGAAGGTAGACATGAGGATCCCTGTCACCGGTGAGAAGACCAGCGAGAGGGTTCCTAGCAGCCCCGGGATCCAGGCCGCCTGGGACGGAGATGTATCAGGAAACTCCAGGAAGATCGCCACCTTCAGAGCGCTGAAGGACTTGACGAATCCTGAAAGGAGAAAGGTTATGAGAAAGCAGCCACCAGCGACGGCCCACCCGTATCCTCCATCGGGTGGAACCATCTTGGTGGCTGTGGTGGCGTTGGCACGCTCTTCCTCTACTCCCTTCGTCGCTGCAACTGGAACGGACATGGTGGAATCCGGCTCAGGTCACTGCAAAAGAAGGAGAAAAAAAATTAATAATTAGAATTGGTAGAGCTAATATAAATCAGTAGTGCGTCGACTAAAGACCACTACAGACTATGCTGAAGAATACTGAACCAAAGAGTAAGCGAAAAGGTTACTATGAGGTAAAGTCGGGAGCTGGAAAACGCACGTCTGTAGCTGTCAGTGGTCGCAGAGCAAAGGGACGGGCGTTGCACTCAGTGGCACGAGTTGTAAAACACGTTGGCGTCAGGGGGAAAACCCAGGGGATTTGCAAAACCCGTTGGCGTCAGGGAGAAAACCCAGGGGATTTGTAAAACCCGTTGGCGTCAGGGAGAAAACCCAGGGGTTTACCTACTACCGGTCGTACAAGGTTCGGGTTTCGCGCTGCCATCTATGTGCAAGCATGGGAACTAATTTTTCTTCACCTATCCCCATTTTTTTCCCTTGCTCCACCGAGTGGTACATATGTATATGTATATATTTTTTTTTATTTCATTTTTTCCAGCGTGACGTCACCTGCAAACGAGACAGTGCTATATATGCGAGAAGAATAAGGGGCAAGTAGAGTATACAAAAGTTTATTAAAGTTTATAAGATAATGATAGGAAATTTTAAAGTAATTTTCCTAATAAAATAAACAACCAGTACCAAATGTTTCTAAAATAATTCAATACCAGATGTTTACCGATCGTCAAACTACTCACGTGTTGACAATTCGATTTCGTTACCATCGTTGAAAGGTTCATAATAGACTTTTTTTCTTGAAATTTCCGTCATATCTATCTATTCTACCAACGCATGGAACTCTAGAAGAGTTTATCAAATGTTGTTTTTGATCTAAATTGGGACTGATTTTGCTGTAGGAATCGTTTCGTCTGGCATAAACGTTAGAAAGGATCCAAATTAATATATTTTTGCCTTAACGAATAATGGAGAAAAAAATGTCGTTTATTTAAATAAAATATCTCAGCTATTATTGCCTAAATGAAACGGAAAAATTTTCTTCTTATTAAATTCTTTCATTTGCTACAGTAAATAAGCCATTCTAGAGTAAATAAGCTATTATATTAAGCTTATTTTGCTACAGTAAATAAGCTTTCATTTGCTAGAGTAATTTCTAACCGCTTGGGTGCAGTTACCTTTACGTTTTGCCCTGCTATGCTTGTTTGGGAAAAGCTTTTCTGAATATCCTTTAATTACTCTATATGATTTCGCAAACGTATATCAGTTTATAAGGGGAGATCGTATTTTGAAGTTTTCCGATTTATTGGTATATATAGTGTGAGGTAATTCTGTCGGAATAATTTTTCACTGCATAAGAAACTAACGGCTACTCACCACACTTCCCTTAATTGTCCGGATGATTTTAGAGAGGTATAAAAGTGTAAAACAGAAAAAATGAATCTAACACGGAAAAATCTAAATCTGACAACAAAGGACAACCTATATATGACGTAGCAACGGTCTGCCCTACGCAACAGTACTCTCTGAAGGCTTTCATATCGTATATTATTTTCGCTGCGCAACAATTGGAATTCGAAAAAAACAATTGTTGTTCCTCAATTGTTATCGGTTGGCTTCGAAAAACGATGCTATGGATTCGTGGTTGTTTTACTCGGCCTTTGATCAAACGGAGACTTCCATTCCCTTTCCTTCCTGTCGACGGAGAATTTCAGAGCAAGTGTGTTATGCGATCCCTTTTTTTTTTGTCACACTATCGTTTTATTTCTTTTAGTTCTTCTGTAGGAGAGGGTCTATGAGTTGTGCGATCCATTTAGAGGTTCGATCGTGCCCATACCTCTGCTTTCCACAGACGTGAGTTATATGCTGTTTCTCCTAGAGTAGAGTGATTCACTGGATTTTTTTTTTATAAAGGTTTTCTAGGTTTTTCATAGCAATTGGCATTATTCCTGGGATTTTATTTGCTCACTTGTTCCTACCGCTTGGGTCGTGTCGGTCTTTCTTACTTCTGAGCAGCACTTTTTTTGCACACAATGGGCTAAAGGTCCAGGTCCCATAGACCACGAAGGCTCAGAGGAGGTTGGGGGGTACCCACTGGATCACCCAGTGGGGGGACAAGATGGTAGACTCCCCTCAAGGCCATCCAGCGTGTTCTTTAACGTGCACAGGATATGGCCCTCCCGCACACGGAGCCACGGCCTAATGTCCCATCCGACGGTCATTCCAATACCATCGGTGTCCTCTACTGACCGCGGGTAGGGCGTAGATTAATGTAAACGCAGGAAGAGACTTGTGGGTGGAGGGTCACCAGCGTGTGAATTTACTTTTTAAGTGTTCTGACCTCCTCCTCCTCCAACCCTTCGAACAAAATAACAGGGAGGTGTTTTGTGAATTGGGTTTCGATGCCGTGTGAAAATAATTTAATGTTTGCTGTATTCCCCCGCTCTAAGAGGAAGTGGTTATGTGGTTAGGGTGTAGGTGTCGCGTGAAATTTTTTCGGTGTACTCTCCCCCCTAACAGGAAGGCTGTTATGTGGCTTGGTTTTAGGTAGCGTGTGAAAATTTTTTTGTGTATTCCCCCCCTCTAAGAGGAAGGGGTTATGTTGGTTGGGTGTAGGTATCGTGTGAAATTTTTTCGGTGAACTCTTCCCCCCCCCCTAACGGGAAGGGGTCATGTGGGTTGGTTGTAGGTAGCGTGTGAAAATTTTCTGGTGTATTCCCACCGTCCAATAGGAAGGGGTTATTTGGGTTGGGTGTAGGTATCGTGTGAAAATTTTTCGGTGTACTCTCCCCCCCCCCCCCCATAAGAGGAAGGGGTTATGTTGGTTGGTTGTAGGTAGCGTGTGAAATTTTTTTGGTGTATTCCCACCGTCCAATAGGAAGGGGTTATGTGGATTAGGTGTAGGTATCGTGTGAAATTTTTTCGGTGTACTCTCCCCCCCCCCCCTCCATAAGAGGAAGGGGTTATGTGGGTTGGTTGTAGGTAGCGTGTGAAAATTTTTTGGTGTATTCCCACCGTCCAATAGGAAGGGGTTGTGTGGGTTGGATGTAGGTATCGTGTGAAATTTTTTCGGTGTATCACCCCTCCTCTAAGAGGAAGGGGTTATGTGGGTTGGGTGTCAAGGACCTGTGAATTTTTTTTTTTTCTTTTGTACCTTATTAGGAATTGTCGGGTGACTCTCAACTTCCCTTCACACTTTACCCAGGCTTAGGACTGGCAGCGCATTGCGCTGGCGTGTTTAAAAGTTGTCTGTCTCTCTGGTGGACTTGGTATCATAGCACAATGTGCAGAGTTTTACAACGACATAGAAAAAAGAATACAATGCACAGCAAAAGTGACATACAAACAATACAAACATACAGGAAACAGCGAGAGTGTCTTCTCTTTGCTTTTAAGAAATTTTTTATATATATATTTTTTTTATTTTTGAACATTTAAATATTTTTTTTTTATTTTTGAACATTTAAATATTTTTTTTTTTTTTGGTTTTTTGATTTTCACTTAATTCTTTTTTCAGTTTTTCCTGTTTAGGATGCCAAACCCTTCCCGGACATGGCGGTCAGTCCCGGAAGGGGAGGCCGCTTCCCGATAGCTGCGACATCACACTGCGGTGGTGAAGACGTCGAGCCGTTCCTTGAGCGACGCTGCCGCCCGACCCCTCCTCTGGATCAAGACAGCAGAGACGTGCAAGGCGACGCCGAAGGCCGTGGCCACACACATCTTCGATCCCATGAAGAGCAGGACTGCGCGGTCGCCACCGGTGGACCGGAGCAGTCCTGCCACGGGAGGGTAGATGAGGTTGGCCACTCCCTGGAAGAGCCGCACCAGGGTGAAGGTGCCGTTCATGTTGTCGACTCCGTGATTCGAGCTAAGCAGGAGGGGGATCAGGATGGTCCACACTCCGGTTCCCACTCCTGCGGCGACGGAGGCAACAACAAGCTGCCAGTACTCGCGGCAGAAAGGCAGTGAGATGACGGCTGCAGCCGAGACGGAGACGGCCGCGATGTATTCGGCCGTCCTCGGCAGGGGAGAGCGGCTGGCGAGAAGACCATACGAGAGGCGCACGACCAGGTCGCCGGCAGCAGAGTAGGCGAGAAGCAGCATGGCACTGCTCTTCTCGATCCCCAGCGACTTGGCGTGCTGGGGAATGTAGTGCAGGAAGTGAGGGTTGCCCATACCCATCGCAAAGATGGAAGCGCTCGTGAGGAGGAACAGGCCGTCCGTGAGGAAACGGAGGGACAGCCTCTCGGCGACCACCTTCGCGCAGGATCTGGGTGCCAGCTCTCCAGCTTCCGCGGGGGTCACGACGACGGCATCGTTGCTGCCGCCGGCGGGCACCTCGCGGAAGCGGCTCTCGGGCCGAACGAAGAGCAGGCCGCAGACTGCGATGAGCGTGAAGCAGCCGGCCAGCACGAGGAACGTGTAGTGCAGGCCGACCGCCAGCAGCAGCTCGTTGATCGCAGTGGGCAGGGCCATGGCCCCGAAGCAGCCTCCCGACAGGGCGACGGCCATCGCTGCCGGCCTCCGTGTCGTGAAGTACTTTCCAGTGCACACTATGCCGGTGGTGATGGCAAAGGATGCACCGACCCCCATGAGGCCTCCAATGGTACCTATGAGGAAGGAACCGGAGGTGGCCAGGTAGCTGAGGGCAAGGCCAGCGCTGCACAGCAATCCGCCCAGACACACGAGCGGCCTGTATCCGAAGGTAGACATGAGGATCCCTGTCACCGGTGAGAAGACCAGCGAGAGGGTTCCTAGCAGCCCCGGGATCCAGGCCGCCTGGGACGGAGATGTATCAGGAAACTCCAGGAAGATCGCCACCTTCAGAGCGCTGAAGGACTTGACGAATCCTGAAAGGAGAAAGGTTATGAGAAAGCAGCCACCAGCGACGGCCCACCCGTATCCTCCATCGGGTGGAACCATCTTGGTGGCTGTGGTGGCGTTGGCACGCTCTTCCTCTACTCCCTTCGTCGCTGCAACTGGAACGGACATGGTGGAATCCGGCTCAGGTCACTGCAAAAGAAGGAGAAAAAAAATTAATAATTAGAATTGGTAGAGCTAATATAAATCAGTAGTGCGTCGACTAAAGACCACTACAGACTATGCTGAAGAATACTGAACCAAAGAGTAAGCGAAAAGGTTACTATGAGGTAAAGTCGGGAGCTGGAAAACGCACGTCTGTAGCTGTCAGTGGTCGCAGAGCAAAGGGACGGGCGTTGCACTCAGTGGCACGAGTTGTAAAACACGTTGGCGTCAGGGGGAAAACCCAGGGGATTTGCAAAACCCGTTGGCGTCAGGGAGAAAACCCAGGGGATTTGTAAAACCCGTTGGCGTCAGGGAGAAAACCCAGGGGTTTACCTACTACCGGTCGTACAAGGTTCGGGTTTCGCGCTGCCATCTATGTGCAAGCATGGGAACTAATTTTTCTTCACCTATCCCCATTTTTTTCCCTTGCTCCACCGAGTGGTACATATGTATATGTATATATTTTTTTTTATTTCATTTTTTCCAGCGTGACGTCACCTGCAAACGAGACAGTGCTATATATGCGAGAAGAATAAGGGGCAAGTAGAGTATACAAAAGTTTATTAAAGTTTATAAGATAATGATAGGAAATTTTAAAGTAATTTTCCTAATAAAATAAACAACCAGTACCAAATGTTTCTAAAATAATTCAATACCAGATGTTTACCGATCGTCAAACTACTCACGTGTTGACAATTCGATTTCGTTACCATCGTTGAAAGGTTCATAATAGACTTTTTTTCTTGAAATTTCCGTCATATCTATCTATTCTACCAACGCATGGAACTCTAGAAGAGTTTATCAAATGTTGTTTTTGATCTAAATTGGGACTGATTTTGCTGTAGGAATCGTTTCGTCTGGCATAAACGTTAGAAAGGATCCAAATTAATATATTTTTGCCTTAACGAATAATGGAGAAAAAAATGTCGTTTATTTAAATAAAATATCTCAGCTATTATTGCCTAAATGAAACGGAAAAATTTTCTTCTTATTAAATTCTTTCATTTGCTACAGTAAATAAGCCATTCTAGAGTAAATAAGCTATTATATTAAGCTTATTTTGCTACAGTAAATAAGCTTTCATTTGCTAGAGTAATTTCTAACCGCTTGGGTGCAGTTACCTTTACGTTTTGCCCTGCTATGCTTGTTTGGGAAAAGCTTTTCTGAATATCCTTTAATTACTCTATATGATTTCGCAAACGTATATCAGTTTATAAGGGGAGATCGTATTTTGAAGTTTTCCGATTTATTGGTATATATAGTGTGAGGTAATTCTGTCGGAATAATTTTTCACTGCATAAGAAACTAACGGCTACTCACCACACTTCCCTTAATTGTCCGGATGATTTTAGAGAGGTATAAAAGTGTAAAACAGAAAAAATGAATCTAACACGGAAAAATCTAAATCTGACAACAAAGGACAACCTATATATGACGTAGCAACGGTCTGCCCTACGCAACAGTACTCTCTGAAGGCTTTCATATCGTATATTATTTTCGCTGCGCAACAATTGGAATTCGAAAAAAACAATTGTTGTTCCTCAATTGTTATCGGTTGGCTTCGAAAAACGATGCTATGGATTCGTGGTTGTTTTACTCGGCCTTTGATCAAACGGAGACTTCCATTCCCTTTCCTTCCTGTCGACGGAGAATTTCAGAGCAAGTGTGTTATGCGATCCCTTTTTTTTTTGTCACACTATCGTTTTATTTCTTTTAGTTCTTCTGTAGGAGAGGGTCTATGAGTTGTGCGATCCATTTAGAGGTTCGATCGTGCCCATACCTCTGCTTTCCACAGACGTGAGTTATATGCTGTTTCTCCTAGAGTAGAGTGATTCACTGGATTTTTTTTTTATAAAGGTTTTCTAGGTTTTTCATAGCAATTGGCATTATTCCTGGGATTTTATTTGCTCACTTGTTCCTACCGCTTGGGTCGTGTCGGTCTTTCTTACTTCTGAGCAGCACTTTTTTTGCACACAATGGGCTAAAGGTCCAGGTCCCATAGACCACGAAGGCTCAGAGGAGGTTGGGGGGTACCCACTGGATCACCCAGTGGGGGGACAAGATGGTAGACTCCCCTCAAGGCCATCCAGCGTGTTCTTTAACGTGCACAGGATATGGCCCTCCCGCACACGGAGCCACGGCCTAATGTCCCATCCGACGGTCATTCCAATACCATCGGTGTCCTCTACTGACCGCGGGTAGGGCGTAGATTAATGTAAACGCAGGAAGAGACTTGTGGGTGGAGGGTCACCAGCGTGTGAATTTACTTTTTAAGTGTTCTGACCTCCTCCTCCTCCAACCCTTCGAACAAAATAACAGGGAGGTGTTTTGTGAATTGGGTTTCGATGCCGTGTGAAAATAATTTAATGTTTGCTGTATTCCCCCGCTCTAAGAGGAAGTGGTTATGTGGTTAGGGTGTAGGTGTCGCGTGAAATTTTTTCGGTGTACTCTCCCCCCTAACAGGAAGGCTGTTATGTGGCTTGGTTTTAGGTAGCGTGTGAAAATTTTTTTGTGTATTCCCCCCCTCTAAGAGGAAGGGTTATGTTGGTTGGGTGTAGGTATCGTGTGAAATTTTTTCGGTGAACTCTTCCCCCCCCCCTAACGGGAAGGGGTCATGTGGGTTGGTTGTAGGTAGCGTGTGAAAATTTTCTGGTGTATTCCCACCGTCCAATAGGAAGGGGTTATTTGGGTTGGGTGTAGGTATCGTGTGAAAATTTTTCGGTGTACTCTCCCCCCCCCCCCCCCCATAAGAGGAAGGGGTTATGTTGGTTGGTTGTAGGTAGCGTGTGAAATTTTTTTGGTGTATTCCCACCGTCCAATAGGAAGGGGTTATGTGGATTAGGTGTAGGTATCGTGTGAAATTTTTTCGGTGTACTCTCCCCCCCCCCCCTCCATAAGAGGAAGGGGTTATGTGGGTTGGTTGTAGGTAGCGTGTGAAAATTTTTTGGTGTATTCCCACCGTCCAATAGGAAGGGGTTGTGTGGGTTGGATGTAGGTATCGTGTGAAATTTTTTCGGTGTATCACCCCTCCTCTAAGAGGAAGGGGTTATGTGGGTTGGGTGTCAAGGACCTGTGAATTTTTTTTTTTTCTTTTGTACCTTATTAGGAATTGTCGGGTGACTCTCAACTTCCCTTCACACTTTACCCAGGCTTAGGACTGGCAGCGCATTGCGCTGGCGTGTTTAAAAGTTGTCTGTCTCTCTGGTGGACTTGGTATCATAGCACAATGTGCAGAGTTTTACAACGACATAGAAAAAAGAATACAATGCACAGCAAAAGTGACATACAAACAATACAAACATACAGGAAACAGCGAGAGTGTCTTCTCTTTGCTTTTAAGAAATTTTTTATATATATATTTTTTTTATTTTTGAACATTTAAATATTTTTTTTTTATTTTTGAACATTTAAATATTTTTTTTTTTTTTGGTTTTTTGATTTTCACTTAATTCTTTTTTCAGTTTTTCCTGTTTAGGATGCCAAACCCTTCCCGGACATGGCGGTCAGTCCCGGAAGGGGAGGCCGCTTCCCGATAGCTGCGACATCACACTGCGGTGGTGAAGACGTCGAGCCGTTCCTTGAGCGACGCTGCCGCCCGACCCCTCCTCTGGATCAAGACAGCAGAGACGTGCAAGGCGACGCCGAAGGCCGTGGCCACACACATCTTCGATCCCATGAAGAGCAGGACTGCGCGGTCGCCACCGGTGGACCGGAGCAGTCCTGCCACGGGAGGGTAGATGAGGTTGGCCACTCCCTGGAAGAGCCGCACCAGGGTGAAGGTGCCGTTCATGTTGTCGACTCCGTGATTCGAGCTAAGCAGGAGGGGGATCAGGATGGTCCACACTCCGGTTCCCACTCCTGCGGCGACGGAGGCAACAACAAGCTGCCAGTACTCGCGGCAGAAAGGCAGTGAGATGACGGCTGCAGCCGAGACGGAGACGGCCGCGATGTATTCGGCCGTCCTCGGCAGGGGAGAGCGGCTGGCGAGAAGACCATACGAGAGGCGCACGACCAGGTCGCCGGCAGCAGAGTAGGCGAGAAGCAGCATGGCACTGCTCTTCTCGATCCCCAGCGACTTGGCGTGCTGGGGAATGTAGTGCAGGAAGTGAGGGTTGCCCATACCCATCGCAAAGATGGAAGCGCTCGTGAGGAGGAACAGGCCGTCCGTGAGGAAACGGAGGGACAGCCTCTCGGCGACCACCTTCGCGCAGGATCTGGGTGCCAGCTCTCCAGCTTCCGCGGGGGTCACGACGACGGCATCGTTGCTGCCGCCGGCGGGCACCTCGCGGAAGCGGCTCTCGGGCCGAACGAAGAGCAGGCCGCAGACTGCGATGAGCGTGAAGCAGCCGGCCAGCACGAGGAACGTGTAGTGCAGGCCGACCGCCAGCAGCAGCTCGTTGATCGCAGTGGGCAGGGCCATGGCCCCGAAGCAGCCTCCCGACAGGGCGACGGCCATCGCTGCCGGCCTCCGTGTCGTGAAGTACTTTCCAGTGCACACTATGCCGGTGGTGATGGCAAAGGATGCACCGACCCCCATGAGGCCTCCAATGGTACCTATGAGGAAGGAACCGGAGGTGGCCAGGTAGCTGAGGGCAAGGCCAGCGCTGCACAGCAATCCGCCCAGACACACGAGCGGCCTGTATCCGAAGGTAGACATGAGGATCCCTGTCACCGGTGAGAAGACCAGCGAGAGGGTTCCTAGCAGCCCCGGGATCCAGGCCGCCTGGGACGGAGATGTATCAGGAAACTCCAGGAAGATCGCCACCTTCAGAGCGCTGAAGGACTTGACGAATCCTGAAAGGAGAAAGGTTATGAGAAAGCAGCCACCAGCGACGGCCCACCCGTATCCTCCATCGGGTGGAACCATCTTGGTGGCTGTGGTGGCGTTGGCACGCTCTTCCTCTACTCCCTTCGTCGCTGCAACTGGAACGGACATGGTGGAATCCGGCTCAGGTCACTGCAAAAGAAGGAGAAAAAAAATTAATAATTAGAATTGGTAGAGCTAATATAAATCAGTAGTGCGTCGACTAAAGACCACTACAGACTATGCTGAAGAATACTGAACCAAAGAGTAAGCGAAAGGTTACTATGAGGTAAAGTCGGGAGCTGGAAAACGCACGTCTGTAGCTGTCAGTGGTCGCAGAGCAAAGGGACGGGCGTTGCACTCAGTGGCACGAGTTGTAAAACACGTTGGCGTCAGGGGGAAAACCCAGGGGATTTGCAAAACCCGTTGGCGTCAGGGAGAAAACCCAGGGGATTTGTAAAACCCGTTGGCGTCAGGGAGAAAACCCAGGGGTTTACCTACTACCGGTCGTACAAGGTTCGGGTTTCGCGCTGCCATCTATGTGCAAGCATGGGAACTAATTTTTCTTCACCTATCCCCATTTTTTTCCCTTGCTCCACCGAGTGGTACATATGTATATGTATATATTTTTTTTTATTTCATTTTTTCCAGCGTGACGTCACCTGCAAACGAGACAGTGCTATATATGCGAGAAGAATAAGGGCAAGTAGAGTATACAAAAGTTTATTAAAGTTTATAAGATAATGATAGGAAATTTTAAAGTAATTTTCCTAATAAAATAAACAACCAGTACCAAATGTTTCTAAAATAATTCAATACCAGATGTTTACCGATCGTCAAACTACTCACGTGTTGACAATTCGATTTCGTTACCATCGTTGAAAGGTTCATAATAGACTTTTTTTCTTGAAATTTCCGTCATATCTATCTATTCTACCAACGCATGGAACTCTAGAAGAGTTTATCAAATGTTGTTTTTGATCTAAATTGGGACTGATTTTGCTGTAGGAATCGTTTCGTCTGGCATAAACGTTAGAAAGGATCCAAATTAATATATTTTTGCCTTAACGAATAATGGAGAAAAAAATGTCGTTTATTTAAATAAAATATCTCAGCTATTATTGCCTAAATGAAACGGAAAAATTTTCTTCTTATTAAATTCTTTCATTTGCTACAGTAAATAAGCCATTCTAGAGTAAATAAGCTATTATATTAAGCTTATTTTGCTACAGTAAATAAGCTTTCATTTGCTAGAGTAATTTCTAACCGCTTGGGTGCAGTTACCTTTACGTTTTGCCCTGCTATGCTTGTTTGGGAAAAGCTTTTCTGAATATCCTTTAATTACTCTATATGATTTCGCAAACGTATATCAGTTTATAAGGGGAGATCGTATTTTGAAGTTTTCCGATTTATTGGTATATATAGTGTGAGGTAATTCTGTCGGAATAATTTTTCACTGCATAAGAAACTAACGGCTACTCACCACACTTCCCTTAATTGTCCGGATGATTTTAGAGAGGTATAAAAGTGTAAAACAGAAAAATGAATCTAACACGGAAAAATCTAAATCTGACAACAAAGGACAACCTATATATGACGTAGCAACGGTCTGCCCTACGCAACAGTACTCTCTGAAGGCTTTCATATCGTATATTATTTTCGCTGCGCAACAATTGGAATTCGAAAAAAACAATTGTTGTTCCTCAATTGTTATCGGTTGGCTTCGAAAAACGATGCTATGGATTCGTGGTTGTTTTACTCGGCCTTTGATCAAACGGAGACTTCCATTCCCTTTCCTTCCTGTCGACGGAGAATTTCAGAGCAAGTGTGTTATGCGATCCCTTTTTTTTTTGTCACACTATCGTTTTATTTCTTTTAGTTCTTCTGTAGGAGAGGGTCTATGAGTTGTGCGATCCATTTAGAGGTTCGATCGTGCCCATACCTCTGCTTTCCACAGACGTGAGTTATATGCTGTTTCTCCTAGAGTAGAGTGATTCACTGGATTTTTTTTTTATAAAGGTTTTCTAGGTTTTTCATAGCAATTGGCATTATTCCTGGGATTTTATTTGCTCACTTGTTCCTACCGCTTGGGTCGTGTCGGTCTTTCTTACTTCTGAGCAGCACTTTTTTTGCACACAATGGGCTAAAGGTCCAGGTCCCATAGACCACGAAGGCTCAGAGGAGGTTGGGGGGTACCCACTGGATCACCCAGTGGGGGGACAAGATGGTAGACTCCCCTCAAGGCCATCCAGCGTGTTCTTTAACGTGCACAGGATATGGCCCTCCCGCACACGGAGCCACGGCCTAATGTCCCATCCGACGGTCATTCCAATACCATCGGTGTCCTCTACTGACCGCGGGTAGGGCGTAGATTAATGTAAACGCAGGAAGAGACTTGTGGGTGGAGGGTCACCAGCGTGTGAATTTACTTTTTAAGTGTTCTGACCTCCTCCTCCTCCAACCCTTCGAACAAAATAACAGGGAGGTGTTTTGTGAATTGGGTTTCGATGCCGTGTGAAAATAATTTAATGTTTGCTGTATTCCCCCGCTCTAAGAGGAAGTGGTTATGTGGTTAGGGTGTAGGTGTCGCGTGAAATTTTTTCGGTGTACTCTCCCCCCTAACAGGAAGGCTGTTATGTGGCTTGGTTTTAGGTAGCGTGTGAAAATTTTTTTGTGTATTCCCCCCCTCTAAGAGGAAGGGGTTATGTTGGTTGGGTGTAGGTATCGTGTGAAATTTTTTCGGTGAACTCTTCCCCCCCCCTAACGGGAAGGGGTCATGTGGGTTGGTTGTAGGTAGCGTGTGAAAATTTTCTGGTGTATTCCCACCGTCCAATAGGAAGGGGTTATTTGGGTTGGGTGTAGGTATCGTGTGAAAATTTTTCGGTGTACTCTCCCCCCCCCCCCCCCCATAAGAGGAAGGGGTTATGTTGGTTGGTTGTAGGTAGCGTGTGAAATTTTTTTGGTGTATTCCCACCGTCCAATAGGAAGGGGTTATGTGGATTAGGTGTAGGTATCGTGTGAAATTTTTTCGGTGTACTCTCCCCCCCCCCCCTCCATAAGAGGAAGGGGTTATGTGGGTTGGTTGTAGGTAGCGTGTGAAAATTTTTTGGTGTATTCCCACCGTCCAATAGGAAGGGGTTGTGTGGGTTGGATGTAGGTATCGTGTGAAATTTTTTCGGTGTATCACCCCTCCTCTAAGAGGAAGGGGTTATGTGGGTTGGGTGTCAAGGACCTGTGAATTTTTTTTTTTTCTTTTGTACCTTATTAGGAATTGTCGGGTGACTCTCAACTTCCCTTCACACTTTACCCAGGCTTAGGACTGGCAGCGCATTGCGCTGGCGTGTTTAAAAGTTGTCTGTCTCTCTGGTGGACTTGGTATCATAGCACAATGTGCAGAGTTTTACAACGACATAGAAAAAAGAATACAATGCACAGCAAAAGTGACATACAAACAATACAAACATACAGGAAACAGCGAGAGTGTCTTCTCTTTGCTTTTAAGAAATTTTTTATATATATATTTTTTTTATTTTTGAACATTTAAATATTTTTTTTTTATTTTTGAACATTTAAATATTTTTTTTTTTTTTGGTTTTTTGATTTTCACTTAATTCTTTTTTCAGTTTTTCCTGTTTAGGATGCCAAACCCTTCCCGGACATGGCGGTCAGTCCCGGAAGGGGAGGCCGCTTCCCGATAGCTGCGACATCACACTGCGGTGGTGAAGACGTCGAGCCGTTCCTTGAGCGACGCTGCCGCCCGACCCCTCCTCTGGATCAAGACAGCAGAGACGTGCAAGGCGACGCCGAAGGCCGTGGCCACACACATCTTCGATCCCATGAAGAGCAGGACTGCGCGGTCGCCACCGGTGGACCGGAGCAGTCCTGCCACGGGAGGGTAGATGAGGTTGGCCACTCCCTGGAAGAGCCGCACCAGGGTGAAGGTGCCGTTCATGTTGTCGACTCCGTGATTCGAGCTAAGCAGGAGGGGGATCAGGATGGTCCACACTCCGGTTCCCACTCCTGCGGCGACGGAGGCAACAACAAGCTGCCAGTACTCGCGGCAGAAAGGCAGTGAGATGACGGCTGCAGCCGAGACGGAGACGGCCGCGATGTATTCGGCCGTCCTCGGCAGGGGAGAGCGGCTGGCGAGAAGACCATACGAGAGGCGCACGACCAGGTCGCCGGCAGCAGAGTAGGCGAGAAGCAGCATGGCACTGCTCTTCTCGATCCCCAGCGACTTGGCGTGCTGGGGAATGTAGTGCAGGAAGTGAGGGTTGCCCATACCCATCGCAAAGATGGAAGCGCTCGTGAGGAGGAACAGGCCGTCCGTGAGGAAACGGAGGGACAGCCTCTCGGCGACCACCTTCGCGCAGGATCTGGGTGCCAGCTCTCCAGCTTCCGCGGGGGTCACGACGACGGCATCGTTGCTGCCGCCGGCGGGCACCTCGCGGAAGCGGCTCTCGGGCCGAACGAAGAGCAGGCCGCAGACTGCGATGAGCGTGAAGCAGCCGGCCAGCACGAGGAACGTGTAGTGCAGGCCGACCGCCAGCAGCAGCTCGTTGATCGCAGTGGGCAGGGCCATGGCCCCGAAGCAGCCTCCCGACAGGGCGACGGCCATCGCTGCCGGCCTCCGTGTCGTGAAGTACTTTCCAGTGCACACTATGCCGGTGGTGATGGCAAAGGATGCACCGACCCCCATGAGGCCTCCAATGGTACCTATGAGGAAGGAACCGGAGGTGGCCAGGTAGCTGAGGGCAAGGCCAGCGCTGCACAGCAATCCGCCCAGACACACGAGCGGCCTGTATCCGAAGGTAGACATGAGGATCCCTGTCACCGGTGAGAAGACCAGCGAGAGGGTTCCTAGCAGCCCCGGGATCCAGGCCGCCTGGGACGGAGATGTATCAGGAAACTCCAGGAAGATCGCCACCTTCAGAGCGCTGAAGGACTTGACGAATCCTGAAAGGAGAAAGGTTATGAGAAAGCAGCCACCAGCGACGGCCCACCCGTATCCTCCATCGGGTGGAACCATCTTGGTGGCTGTGGTGGCGTTGGCACGCTCTTCCTCTACTCCCTTCGTCGCTGCAACTGGAACGGACATGGTGGAATCCGGCTCAGGTCACTGCAAAAGAAGGAGAAAAAAAATTAATAATTAGAATTGGTAGAGCTAATATAAATCAGTAGTGCGTCGACTAAAGACCACTACAGACTATGCTGAAGAATACTGAACCAAAGAGTAAGCGAAAAGGTTACTATGAGGTAAAGTCGGGAGCTGGAAAACGCACGTCTGTAGCTGTCAGTGGTCGCAGAGCAAAGGGACGGGCGTTGCACTCAGTGGCACGAGTTGTAAAACACGTTGGCGTCAGGGGGAAAACCCAGGGGATTTGCAAAACCCGTTGGCGTCAGGGAGAAAACCCAGGGGATTTGTAAAACCCGTTGGCGTCAGGGAGAAAACCCAGGGGTTTACCTACTACCGGTCGTACAAGGTTCGGGTTTCGCGCTGCCATCTATGTGCAAGCATGGGAACTAATTTTTCTTCACCTATCCCCATTTTTTTCCCTTGCTCCACCGAGTGGTACATATGTATATGTATATATTTTTTTTTATTTCATTTTTTCCAGCGTGACGTCACCTGCAAACGAGACAGTGCTATATATGCGAGAAGAATAAGGGGCAAGTAGAGTATACAAAAGTTTATTAAAGTTTATAAGATAATGATAGGAAATTTTAAAGTAATTTTCCTAATAAAATAAACAACCAGTACCAAATGTTTCTAAATAATTCAATACCAGATGTTTACCGATCGTCAAACTACTCACGTGTTGACAATTCGATTTCGTTACCATCGTTGAAAGGTTCATAATAGACTTTTTTTCTTGAAATTTCCGTCATATCTATCTATTCTACCAACGCATGGAACTCTAGAAGAGTTTATCAAATGTTGTTTTTGATCTAAATTGGGACTGATTTTGCTGTAGGAATCGTTTCGTCTGGCATAAACGTTAGAAAGGATCCAAATTAATATATTTTTGCCTTAACGAATAATGGAGAAAAAAATGTCGTTTATTTAAATAAAATATCTCAGCTATTATTGCCTAAATGAAACGGAAAAATTTTCTTCTTATTAAATTCTTTCATTTGCTACAGTAAATAAGCCATTCTAGAGTAAATAAGCTATTATATTAAGCTTATTTTGCTACAGTAAATAAGCTTTCATTTGCTAGAGTAATTTCTAACCGCTTGGGTGCAGTTACCTTTACGTTTTGCCCTGCTAT
>JAWZYU010000325.1:0-184633 GCA_038380435.1 Ryuthela nishihirai | reverse complement strand
TGCTAGTTTCGAAATGGCATAAAATATCTTACACTAGAAGCATTTTTCGTCAAAAAATAACACTTGTAGGAACTTGTCCAAAAATGAGGTGTCAGAATGCAATGGACAAAGTTCTTTGTAAGGGGTGACCACACTCCTATTAGGAATGCAGGCACTACAGCGATGTTCCATGCTGTTTATGATGTTGTGAATCATCTCGGTAGGGAGTAAAGACCATTGTTCCTTTAAGGCAGCAATAAGCTCCCCTTTTGTTTCAGGTGGCGAGTTGAGGGCAGCAACACGGCAGAGCATCCCGCACATGCTCAATCGGATTTAGGTCAGGAGATCGAGTTGGCCACTCCATACGCACAATGGTCTCCTTTTTAAGGTACTGTTCCACTAGTCGAGCTCTGTCTGGATGAGCGTTATCGTCTTGTAAGATGAATATTTCACCAATTGCACCAGCATAAGGACGTACGTAAAGGTCCAGGATGTCATCTCTGTACCTTTGAGCATTGAGGTTCCCACTCGTCAACACATAGAGGTCTGCGCGTCCATCTAAGGAAATGCCACCCCAAATACACGCGCTACCCCCACCATAACTGTCTCTTTCATGGATGTTACTGAGATGATAGCGGGTACCTCGTTGTCTTCATATCAAACAATGTCCGGAATCACTCTGCAAGCAATATCTGGACTCATCTGTGAAGAGTACGTAACTCCATTGCTCTTCTGTCCAGTTAACATGCGTGCGTGCCCAATTCAACCACTCTGTCCTGTGACGGGACATGAGGGGTAGAGAAATTACTGGCCTTCTAGTGTACAGACCTCCCTCATGAAGCCTTCTACACATAGTTGAAACTGATACAACACTCTCAGTGGCTGCTGCAAGTGAGGATCGTAGCTGAGAGGGAGTAGACGTCCTGCTCCTTCGTGCTGTTAATCGCAGATATCGGTCTTGTACAGCGGTCGTAACTCTAGCCCTTCTTCGGCTAAACCTCTGAGACGCGGAATCCGTGCTAAGAGATTGATTCCACAGTCTATGGTCCACAGAAGGACTCGTATTCAGCCATCGTGCCACGTCTGATAGCCATTTTGCCGACTCGAAGCAGGCCAAAGTCAATTTCGAATTTCTTTACTCACATTTAGGACACAAAATAACGATCCACTCCAAAAACCCGTTTTTATGCCGCTATGGCCGAGTGGTTAGCATGCTTGGCTTCTGATCTAAGGGACCTGGGTTCGAGCCCCGGGTAAGGCATTGGTGTATGTGTCGTTTTTCTGCTAATCCTGCCATCGTCTCAGACCTTCTACTATGGCATATAAACTGCCAGGCCCCTGTCAGACCTCTGTGGCAAGCAGCTGCTTGAGGGGTTATTTATTTATTTTTTATTATCCGATTACGCAAATTGGCGCAACCTAGACTAATTGCACTCCGCATTACTTTACTGGTTATATATGGGGCGGGGGTGGCTCAGTCGGTAGCGCGTCAGGCTCGTAATCTGTAGTTCCCAGGTTCGAGTCAAAGCTGGGTCAGCGTTGAGATTTATCTCCGCAAAATTCCCCGCCCTGCCCACGGTCAGTAGGGGACACCGATGGGCTTGGAAAGGCCGCCGTCCGTCGGATGGGACGTTAAGCCGTGGTCTCCGTTTGCGGGAGAGAGCCATACCCTGTGCACGTTAAAGAACACGCTGGATGGCCTTGATGGGAGGCTACCATCTGTCTCCCAACAGCTGTTCCAGTGGGTCCCCTCCCCCAACCTTCTCTGAGCCTTCGGGGTCCATGTGACCTGGCCATTTAGCCCATGGTGTGCAAAAAAATGCCGCTCAGAGGTGAAACAACCCAACTGGTTATATGAACAATTTTCGTCAGGATCGCACAATTTTTTGGCGAGTTATCGCGATTTTTCTAATTTTTCCTTAATTTATGGGAACTAGTGTAGCTTATCTGCAGGAAATATAGATGAGCATTGTTTTTCATATACAAAATGTTACGACAGTAGTATATACAGTATATATAAAATATTATAACAGTATCTCATCGAAATAGAACAATGGAAATTATTTGATAATGAAACTGTGCACAACGGTTAAAACGAGCATCTTTTTAAAAGCATTCGTGACATACATTAAGCCAATTCTTGAATACGCATCTATGGTATCGTCCCCTTACCTTGGGAGGCAGGTTTGGCTCAGTCGGTAGCACGCCAGATTCGTAATCTGCAGTTCCCAGGTTGGGGTCCCAGCTGGGCCAACGTTGAAATTTATCTCCTCAAAATTCCTCACTCTTCCCACGGTCAGTAGGGGACACCGATGATCTTGGAAAGGCCGCCGCCCGTCGGATGAGACGTTAAGCCGTGATCCGTGTTCGGAAGAGAGCCATACCCTGTGCACGTTAAAGAACATGCTGGATGGTTTTGACGGGAGGTTACCATCTGTCTCCCAACAGTTGTCCAGTAGGTCACCTCCCCTCACCTTCTCTGAGCCTCCGAGGCCCTTGTGACCTGGCCATTTAGTCCATTGTGTGCAAAAAAAAAAATGCCGCTCAGAGATAACACCAATCATCCACTTATCGTATGTCTGATATTGTCCCCGCCCTGCCCACGGTCAGTAGAGGACACCGATGGGCTTGGAAAGGCCGCCGTCCGTCGGATGGGACGTTAAGCCGTGGCCCCGTGTGTGGGAGAGCCATACCCTGTGCACGTTAAAGAACACGCTGGATGGCCTTGACGGGAGGCTACCATCTGTCTCCCAACAGCTGTTCCAGTGGGTCCCCTCCCCCAACCTTCTCTGAGCCTTCGGGGTCCATGTGACCTGGCCATTTAGCCCATGGTGTGCAAAAACAACCCAACAACAAGTCTGATATTGAAACTTGAAAAAACCAAGAGATCTTTTACAAAAAGATAATTGGGGTTTCGCAACAAATCGTATCAACAGAGATTAAATGAACTCTCATTTCATTCTCTGGAATGGAGACGACTTGAATACGATTTAATTGTATGCTACAAAATCATCCTTAGACTTTTGTACTTTAATCCCGAATAATCTTTCTTTTGCACAATGAATAGCAGTATCAGACAATTCACACCAGATATTTCAGTGAATAGCAGTACATACTAGTCAACACCCGCTGTGTATTCCCTTTTGGAAGAAGAGATTCCAAATACCATTTCTTTGCTTGTAGAGTGCGAAGAGAATCGTCCTCCGTAAGAATGATCTTCCGGAGGACATTGTAAACGCTTCTACAATAGCCGTTTTTAAAAAGCATTTGCGAAGCATGGACTTGTGTAAATATCTCAAATGCTATCAGTTTTAGATCTTCAATTGCCTTCATCTCAAGACTGCCAAAGGATTCATTTATCTGCAGTCTAATTTTTATATGTGATGTTGTACATAATCATTCGTTTCATTTTATGTTTGCAATGTTATATCTGTTTTTTTAATTCTTACAAATGGGATCAGTGTAAACATATTTACCTTTCATTTATTGCTATAAATTAACCTTCGAGCCGTGTTTTTTTGCACACAATGGGCTAAATGGCCAGGTCACAAGGACCCCGAAGGCTCAGAGAAGGTTGGGGGCAGGATCCCGCTTATCAGCTGTTGAGAGACAGATGGTAGTCTCCCGTCAAGGTTATCCAGTGTGTTCTTTAACATGCACAGATTATGGCTCTCTCACAGACGGGACCACGGCTTAACGTCCCATCAGATGGACGGCGGCGGCCTTTCCAAGTCCATTACTGACCGTGGGTAGGTCCATTACTGACCATACTGACCGTGGGTAGGGCATGGAGCTTTGCTGTGATAAATCTCGACTCTGACTCAGCTAGGACTCGAACTTGGGAACTGCAGATTACGGGCCTGGTGCGTTACCAACTGAGCCATTCCTGTCCCTCACGCTGGATGGCCTTGAGAGGATGATCTGTCTCCTAACAGCTGTCCAGCAGGTACCTATCATAGTCCGGTGGTAATGGAAAGAAGCAGGTTTTTACTTCGTCGCGTGATATTAGATTTTTTTTGAACTGCACCGAATGTTGTGTTGGACCAGATGACGAACGATTTACCCACTCTATAGAGGACAACCAATTTGTCCTTTGATTACCTTCACCCTTATTTTGGTGAAATGGCAGATTCGTGGGTTGTTACACCCGTACCGACGTATGCCTCAGACTTGCTGCGTCAAGTGATTTATAAAAATATGTCCAACGATTCAAGCACCAGATTTGTATAGGGAGACACAGTTTATTCACATTTATATACAGTCACGTGCTGGGGATGCTCTCGAATCCGTAGGCCTTTGCTGCTGCAAACAATTATGCAATGAGGTGGAGAACCGCACTTTGCAGATTCTCACTTTACCGACCTCAAACTCGGCGAAAGGATATTTAACCTTTGCCTACAATGTGGTTCACACAGAACTCACTTCAGTTCCACAGAACCGTATTTGATTCACCAAGAATCTTGACTCTCACCTAGAATCGAACCCTCTCCTTAAGGGTTTTTCTTTGAGTAAGAGTTCTTGACGCATGTTCAAACGTCCATCCCGTTTGGGCGGGGGTGGCTCATTCGGTAGCGCGCCAGGCTCATAATCTGTAGTTCTCAGGTTCGAGTCCCAGCTGGGTCAGCGTTGAGATTTATCTCCGCAAAATTCCCCCCCTGCCCATGGTCAGTAGGGGACACCGATGGGCTTGGAAAGGCCGCCGTCCGTCGGATGGGACGTTAAGCCGTGGCCCCGTGTGTGGGAGAGCCATACCCTGTGCACGTTAAAGAACACGCTGGATGGCCTTGACGGGAGGCTACCATCTGTCTCCCAACAGTTGTTCCAGTGGGTCTCCTCCCCCAACCTTCTCTGAGCCTTCGGGGTCCATGTGACCTGGCCATTTAGCCCATGGTGTGCAAAAAAGTGCCGCTCAGAGGTAAAACAACCCATCCCATCCTGTTTGACAGCGACACTCAAGACTGCCCTTTCCTTATTGGCCGGCTCGTCTCTAGTGCTCACACTCGCGCACCAGGTTAGTTGTAAAAGGCCATGAAAGGGCTTTTGGGACTCATCTCGTGCAGTCGGGCAGCTCAGACGCGAAAACAACATCATGAGTCACATCCCCAAAATAGCACTTCCAAAAACACACTTAATACATAAAATATTTACAACAACAAAAATACAATAAAATGCAACAATAAATAAAAATAAAAAAATAGAGGGACATTGCAGTAACCTTTCCCCCAACCTTCTCTGAGCCCTCGGAGTCGTTGTGACCTGTCCATTTAGCCCATTTTGTGAAAAAAAGTGCTTGATTTCAAAGATAAATCAACCCACCTTCTCAAATTTTAACCCTACTTAGCAAGCGAACTTCAGAACGCAGCAATAATTCACCATATTTATGTGGTGAGTTGGGTTGTTTTACCTCTGAGTGGAAATTTTTTGCACACAGTGGGCTAAATGGGCAGATCACAAGGACCCCGAAGGCTCAGAGAAAGTTGGGGGCAGGAGACCCACTGGAACAGCTGTTGGGAGACAGATGGTAGCCACTCGTTAAAGCCATTCAGCATGCTCCTTAGCGTGGACAGGGTATGGATCTCCCGCACACGGGGTCACGGCTTAGCGTACCATCCCATGGACGGCGGCCTTTCCAAGTTCATCAGTATCCCGTTTCTCAATATGACAGAAACGGAAATTCGAGGAGCAAATTCTCAACGCAGGCACAGTTGGGCTAATGGGAAATAGAAAATTTTGCACATCATGGGGCATAAGGAAACGGCCAGGTCACAAAGGCCCTGAAGGCTCAGAGAAGGTTGTGGGAGCCACTGAACAGCTGTTGGGAGACAGATGGTACCCTACCATCATGGCCATCCAGTGTGTTCTATAACGTAAATAGGGTATGGCTCTCCCACACATGGCATCACGGCTTAACATCCCATCTGACGGATGGTGGTCTTTCCAATCCCATCGGTATCCTCTACTGATCGTGGACAGGACGGGGGAATTTTGCGGAGGTAAATCTCAACGCTGATACAACTGGGACTCGAACTTGGGAATTGCAGATTACGAGCCTGGCGCACTACCAACTGAGTCACCCCCCCCCCTCCCCGCCCCTCGAAATTCAAGGAATAATTATTATATCAAACCATTTAACTAAAATAACCGTAGGGTTTAGAAGTTCGTCTAATAATTCCTATGTCACCAGCAAAACGAAATTATTCATTTGAATAATGCATAATTTTCTGCTCCTTCGATGTCGTTTGCTTAAATATATTCCAGAGCATAGACAGCTTTAAGGTTCTACCAAAAAATTGAATTTCTGAATGCAAATTTCTTTCGAAAGTTTAACTTGTAATGTTATATGTACGTAGACGGCAGAGAATTTTATTTTAAAGTCTTGTTTAAGTCGAGAATAACAAACGTTAAAATGTCAGACAACGCAATCTTTACTAAATTAATTGGTAATGTAAACAGATTACAATTGCATCAGCTGTTCTGCCAAGTGATCTGAAATGAACGGAACTGTTATACTATAACTGGATAGTCGTCATTTTTACAATTGACGATCATAGGACAACTCGGAATATTTTTATGTGAGGCAGCCGTTTCCATGAAAAGGTCTCATTTTTTGCACTCTGGTGATAACGAAGTTTCGTACAGCTGCCGAATTTTTGAAGCGTAACAGACGAAATTATTGACGAAAGACTTTGTGTAGTGTTTATGTGTGTATAGTCTGAAATTTTTCATTATGTACAGTCGCTCAAAAAAGTATCCGAACATTATGGTTGGTTACAGAGTTCAGAAAAAATATTTGGCACCGATTTTTTTTAGAAATTAGTGATCTGGCAACCTTCTGTCACGTGACACGAAGGTTGCCAGATCACTAATTTCTAAAAAAAATCGTTGCCAAATATTTTTTCTGAACTCTGTAATCAACCATAGTGTTCGGATACTTTTTTGAGCGACTGTACTTGTTTGGACTCGCATCGAGTTATTGAACACTTTTGGTGTCCTCATAGGAAAAAATTTCGAACTCATACCCCATGAACTGTAGATGCGGAACTTTCATATGCGTCATTGTCACATGTCAGTTTCAGCTGATCTGATTTCTTTTATGACGAAGTGCCGAAGAAAGTTGTCAAAGCCAAAATTATTGAATTTATTTCACAGAACTTTATGTATAAAAACTTTTTAATGATATTGATATTTTAGACGACCAGTTAAAAGTTTTTGAAAATGCTCGGCGCTTTGAAAATATTCCTACAGTTTTTATTAGTGATGCCAGACAAGTAGCCATTATAGGTCGGGTTGGGTTGTTTTACCTCTGAGCGGCACTTTTTTGCACACCATGGGCTAAATGGCCAGGTCACATGGACCCCGAAGGCTCAGAGAAGGTTGGGGGAGGGGACCCACTGGAACAGTTTCTGGGAGACAGATGGTAGCCTCCCGTCAAGGCCATCCAGCGTGTTCTTTAACGTGCACAGAGTATGGCTCTCCCGCAAACGGGGCCACGGCTTAACGTCCCATCAGACGGACGGCGGTCTTTCCAAAGCCATCGGTGTCCCCTACTGACCATAGGCAAGGCGGGGAATTTTGCGGAGATAAATCTCAACGCTGACCCAGCTGGGACTCGAACCTGGGAACTACAGATTACGAGCCTGGCGCGCTACCGACTGAGCCACCCCCGCCCCAGCCATGATAGGAGTAGCGTGAATGGTAGAACGAACTTGCTTGAAGATGATCCACCCACCTTACTGCCTTCATTAGCACTCGAAAGAAGAGATGACTAAATCAATGGAACATTAACGCGATAATCTCGTCGGGATGATGGCAGAAGAATATTGAATCAACACTTGTTGTGCACTATTCGCATACTTTTGTCTTGGCTACTGATCTAAGGGACCTGGGTTCGAGCCCCGGATAAGGCATGGTTGTGTGTGTTGTTTTTCTGCTGAGGTCCTGCCATCCTCACAGACCTACTACTTTGGCATATAAACTGACAGACTCCTGTCAGACCTCTGTGGCAAGCAGCTGCTTGAGGGGGTATTTATTTATTTTTATTTTATTTACTAAACAGGGCGATATTCAGTTAAACCTGGGCCGGATCTGTGTAGAGGGGTAATGTTAAGGGGGCCATGCTGAGCCTTTAAGAATCGTAATACAGGCAAAAATTATTAAACTTGTTTATATTTCGGATTTTTGAAGAAATTTTTTAACTACCTGTAAAATGGAAGGGGGGGGGGGGACATGTTTATACTGCATTGCAAATCCAGTCTCTTGCCCACCTTTACATTTAGCACCCCCAAGCTTCTACTTAACAGAAAGGGGTGGGGGTGGCTCAGTCGGTAGCTCGCCAGGCTCGTAATCTGTAGTTCCCAGATTCGAGTCCCAGCTTGGTCAGCGTTGAGATTTATCTCCGCAAAAATTCCCCGCCCTGCCCACGGTCAGTAGGGGACACCGATGGGCTTGGAAAGGCCGCCGTCCGTCAGATGGGACGTTAAGCCATGGCCCCGTGTGCGGGAGAGCCATACCCTGTGCACGTTAAAGAACACGCTGGATGGCCTTGACGGGAGACTACCATCTGTCTCCCAACAGCTGTTCCAGTGGGTCCCCTCCCCCAACCTTCTCTGAGCCTTCGGGGTCCATGTGACCTGGCCATTTAGCCCATGGTGTGCAAAAAAGTGCCGCTCAGAGGTAAAACAACCCAACCCAACTTAACAGAAAAACAATCGAGAGCTGCAGTTAGGAACAGTACAAATATCCTCTAGGGTATTCCAAGTTTAAGATATAACTTTCAAATAGCAAACTTATTGCCAAACTATCTCTATTATAAGCAAAGTGTTTGCCAATCATCTGCACTATAACAAGATTACTTTCCTCACTAAAGAGATGTGTACACTCCGACGAAGTCACTTCCCAACTCTCGTTGTTTGATGATGCAAAATTATTAGCCGCCAGTGAAAACGAAATCGGTGTGAACAAAACAAAAACAATACAGAGACTCCATTTAATAATGATGTGTAAAACTCTTGAAGTTTCAACGTAATCCGCTGTAATTAAATGCCGTAGAGAAAAGTGTTGATTTAATGTTGTCTGTTAATTAGCTGGACTAACCGCTAATTTAGTTTATCTGGTTCACAGATAAATAAATGAAAAATGTAATGTGGGTGTTGAGAGTTCGGTTAAAGGAGATTTAACTTTGCTAAACTCTTAGTGCCTCTTTCGTGCGCAGACGGATTTGGTTGTGTTTGTTTTCATGTTTCCGATAAAATGCGTTCTCCCTTAGAATCCCATCCTGTCCCATTTCTCGTAGAGAATAATGTCCCAATTAGTGCAGAAAATCCTGCCTCCTTTCTGTCGAGGATCTTTCTGGAAAATTACCTTATATTTTTCCCAGAATATCGTGTTATCTTTTGTCATGTCCCTCTAATTTATTTATTATTGTATTTTCCCGTGGCCGAGTGGTTAGCGCGCTTGGCTACTGATCTAAGGGATCTGGGTTCGAGCCCCGAGTAGGCATGGTTGTGTGTGTTGTTTTTCTGCTGAGATCCTGCCATCCTCACAGAGCTTCTACTATGGCATATAAACTGACAGGCTCCTGTCAGACCTCTGTGGCAAGCAGCTGCTTGAGGGGGTATTTATTTTTAGTTTTATTGTATATTTCTATGTTAAGTGTATTTTCTGAAGTGTCCGAAATGGGAATGTGGCTCATTAGCATTGGGGCCGAGCTAGCTGTGATCCATGCGCTCACGAAGCAAAAGCGCTTTTAGAACTCTGCTGTCGCTAGCTGGAGGCTCTGGTTCGGGTGACGGAGAGGAGCGCGTAAAAAAACTTCGGACTGAGCATTGCTGGAAAACGGGAAGGTCGTTTGTGAAGCGCATCAAGGGACGTAGCTCTTTCTCAAAAAGTATCCTAAAGAACCAGGGTTCTGTGTGAACCAAGGTATGATTCTGTGTGAATCAGGTGGTTTAGGCAAGGATTAAATATCCTCTCGTCGAATTTTGAGATCGGTAAAGAGAAATCTGCAAAGTACAGATTTCCACCTCATCATCTGATGAATGCTTGCAGCAGCAAAGCAGCATTCGGATTAAAGAAAGTTCGGTAAAGAGAAATCTGCAAAGTACAGATTTCCACCTCATCATCTGATGAGCAGCAGCAAAGCAGCATTCGGATTAAAGTTGAGTGGAGGAAGTCTATCCGAACATCTGTAAAGCCATTTTATTCTGATCGTGAGTGCACCTGAGGCCCACGGAATCGAGCACATTCCCATATCTGCATATATATATATGTGGGAATGTGAATAAACTGCGTTGTCCTTTACTATGATGCATTAGTTTGTTTCATCTTTCTACAAGACCTTTAGAACAGCAATATCAGGCACACCTCAGCAAGGGTGTAAAAACCTACGAACCTGTGGTTTCACCTAGATCAGACGTCGGCAACCTTTTTTGGCTGCGGGTCAAAATAAACCAAAATGTGATTATTAAGAAAACAGTTCGGGTCAATGGGTATTTTCATTTTAAAACAGTCCGTTAGTGAATAATAAGATAAATTTTATTGAAAAAACTATTACAATAAGCTTTTAAACTCAAAACATAAAAAAAAAACAAAATTATAATTCTGATTATTATAAAAACAAATATAATTGTCAAGTTTTAGTTCATTAATAATTTATGAACTTTATAAGTGTTCTCTTCGTTATCAATGGCTCCCCTGATGCTGAATTTGTGACGTCAATTTAATCGTCTGGTTCATACTTAGTCACCTTAAGACGAATACAAGCTTCTGAATTTTCGGTAGTTAATCTACTCCTGTTTTTATTTAAAATAAATTTCGTATGTGAAAATATTTGTTCACATTTATAAGTAGAACCGAACGCGGACAAAATGGCAAAGCCAATTTTTTTCAAAATGAAAACTTCGTAGGAAGTGATGCCCAACACGATGATATCATGAGAAGCTGATTAGCTTCCGTGTTTTCTAAATCTTTCCGCAATGTCTTGAATTTGTCCGTCCACAACGTTGAACTTTTAAAATAAATCATTTCTAAACTTAAATTTTCAATTTTAAGATATTCAAAATACTGCAAATCTAAAACATTTTCCTCTATTTCGTCGGGCTTTATTATAAATGTAAACATTTCGCCGTGCTTCTTAAAACTTTGAAATCTACTTTCAAATTCACTTTTAATCTTCAGAATACAACTTTCGAACATATTTAGATTGCTTCCATCGATATTTTCTTTCTCAAGTTGACTTTTTAGTAAGGGAAAGAAAAGAAATATTTTAGTTTTTATGTCAGTTTCAAATATTAATTTCGAACAAAAACTCTTCCATTCCTTGTACATTTTCAAAATTGTGTGGTTATTTCCTTGGAGTCGTACGTTGAAATCATTATAACAGTTCATTATGTCTGTTAAGAACAAAAGTCTTAAAAACCATTGTTTGTCATTGAGCTCGAGATCATTTTCACCGATTTCGTAAAGAAATATTTGTATATCATCAAAGCACTCTACAAATCTATTAAGACCTTTGCCTCGACTTAACCATCGTACTTCAGCATGTAACAGTAAACCTCCATATTTCGATTCAATTTCCTCCAAAAAAGCTTTGAAGCGCCTGTGTGTTAATGCAGATCGTGCTACTATTACGTTTACGATCTTAACAACCTTTTCCATTACATCCTTAAGTTGTTGCTTAGATGTCTTTGCAAATAAATTTTCTTCATACGATACAATGGAACGATGAAAGTGGGCGGCCAAGTTCATTTTCCATTAGTTTCTCAAATCCAACATTTTTTCCTCTCATAGCTGGAGCACCATCAGTTGTTATGGAAAACAATTTACTTTTTAAATCCAATATTTTCCCATTTCTGAAATTTATAAACTCTTGTACTTGACGGAAAATATCAATGCCTTTGGTCATGTCATTCATTGAAGCAAGAACGCATAGTTCTTCATTGACGTTCGAACTATTTATTGATGCAAATCTAATAATAATTGCCAGCCTAACTATACTATTTACATCGGTACTTTCATCGAGTGCAATGCTAATTACGTCACTAGAAAACAAATCATTTTTGACCTGTGCGTCAATATTTTTTGCCATATCTTCAATGCGACGCTGAACTGTTCTGGCCGACATGGCATTTCTTTAATTCTCTCAATTATTTGTTTTTTATTCGCGAAGTCATTGAATAAGTGTTCGGAACAATTTATGAATGCGTTTTTTAAAAATTCGCAGTCTGTAAACGGTTTTCCGTTGGTACCAATACTAAGAGCTGCAATAATGCTGGCAGATGTAGCGTAATTGTGGCTGGTAACAAATCTCTTCAAAAATTTATTTTAGCATAATTTAATACACGTTTAGCAATGTATTCATATTTTTCATCATTTGGCATTTCACTCACATCTTTATGTTTTGAAGAAAAGTGTCGCTCAATATTGTAAGTCCTGGCGGTAATTTATATCTGTACATAAAGTACATATCAATTTGTCACCATTTTCCATACATCCATACTTTTCAGTCCACACATCTTGAAATAATCTCTGTTTGTCCATGGTAATAAAAATAATAATTATTTCGCTTAGGTAACTGTTCTCGCGCTTCTGAACTACTGTTTATTCACGTTAAAGACGAAGTAAACGTAGACAAGAGTAGATGCGTGATCAGCAGGTGGGCAGGGCTCCTATTGGTCAGCTACAGGTGGCACGCAGTCAGAGAGCCCAGCCGACCAATAGGAGCCCTGATCACGTGCTGAGCACACATCTACTCTTGTTTACATCGTCTAATAAAGATGAGATTCGTTCGGACAATGTCGCTGTATTCCGCCTATGTTCATTTCTGCAACTTTGTAATCAAACCAAAATGTTAATCTTATTATTTATACTTTCTCAAAGTGTTTGTTTCGTGTTTATGTTTTATAATTTATTTTTATATATTTTATTTGCGGAACGCAAGTGGGTCACTTGAAATTATCAAATGGGTCACTTGGTGACCCGCGGGTCATAGGTTGCCGATGCCTGACCTAGATAATGGTGACTATTGATTAAGTAGAACAATTGATCGTCCTCTACGAAGTGTAATGTGCAGGGAAGAGTTTTACATCTCTCTTACATCTCCTCCCCCTGCGGTTCATGACATCTTTCTCGCAGAATATACTATTCCGTTCTCCAAGATAATCCTGTCTCCTTTCTCGCAGTTTATTCTGTCTCCTTTCTCGAAGATTATCCTGCGCTCATTCTTGCAGATTACACTGGTTTACAAGGTTTTTTTTTTATAACATGAACAATTGTAGCTGCCTTTAACTATTTTTCAGGTGCTGATTTCAGATCTGGCCTTAACAAATGGCTAGCACGTAATGTTTTTATGTTATTGGTCATTTTGACTCCTATTAAGATCTTCTTACAACACCTTCAGACAACTGGGAGGAGACTAGATATTTTACTTTTTGTGGCTGGCAACACTGATTGCCAAGTAGGAGAAAACCTGTAACAGTAACCTAATCTCAGACCGCCATTTTTATTGTTTTCATTGTAGGAGAAACACGTGCTGTAGAGGGAATTTTGGCGTTTAAATGGCAAAAAGGCAGCGTCGAGGATATGTTAATGTGCCAGATAAGTTTTGTTATGTGTGTGGAAATTATATTTTAAAATCCCAGGGCCGTTCTTTGACTTGCCTATAACTTGTATTTTGGATGTCATGTTGGAGATCAGGACAAAACATGGGTTCCACATATGTGCTTTGTTGGCACGAGTGAATGGTTGAAAGGTTAGATAAAATCCACGCCCTTTGCAGTTTCAATGGTTTGGCGTGATCCAACTAGTCACTTGCATGATTGCTATTTTTGTTTAAAAGCAAAATTGCAATATCAAAATGTGCCTTCAGCCATAAGGCCAGTTCCTCACGGAGAAGATCTTCCTATATCAACGGGACGAGGGTGGCTCAGTCGGTAGCGCGCCAGGCTCGTAATCTGTAGTTCCCAGGTTCGAGTCCCAGCTGGGTCAGCGTTGAGATTTATCTCCGCAAAACTCCCCGCCCTGACCACGGTCAGTAGGGGACACCGATGGGCTTGGAAAGGCCGCCGTCCATCGGATAGAACGTTAAGCCGTGGCCCCGTGTGCGGGAGAGCCATACCCTGTGCACGTTAAAGAACACGCTGGATGGCCTTGACGGGAGGCTACCATCTGTCTCCCAACAGGTGTTCCAGTGGGTCTCCTCCCCCAACCTTCTCTGAGCCTTCGGGGTCCATGTGACCTGGCCATTTAGCGCATGGTGTGCAAAAAAAGTGCCGCTCAGAGGTAAAACAACCCAACCCAAATCCTGTATCAACACCTTCAACCAACTGGGAGAAGGTGGATTGACATTCATCAGAGGAAGACAGGCACATACAGATCCTGATCCTACATACACCCCTAAGAAGTTAGACCAGCCTGATCTGATTCAGCAAATTGAACTAAATGAATTTGTTTGTAAATAATCTTTCCAAACAACAAGCTGAGGTTTTAAGTTTAAGAGTGGAATCTTCTGACCAAGGGTACCAAAGTTTCTCTGTTCAGAAAGAGTTGGGTTGGGTTGTTTTACCTCTGAGCGGCACTTTTTTGCACACCATGGGCTAAATGGCCAGGTCACATGGACCCCGAAGGCTCAGAGAAGGTTGGGGGAGGGGACCCACTGGAACAGCTGTTGGGAGACAGATGGTAGCCTCCCGTCAAGGCCATCCAGCGTGTTCTTTAACATGCACAGGGTATGGCTCTCCCACACACGGAGCCACGGCTTAACGTCCCATCCGACGGACGGCGGCCTTTCCAAGCCCATCGGTGTCCCCTACTGACCGTGGGCAGGGCGGAGTAATGTGAGGTATTAGCCTCTAGTTCACCCCTCTAATGTTCTGCTTCCACCATTAGACATCAAACTAGAGCTTATGAAAAACTTTGTAAAGGCTATGGACAAAAACTGGTAAAGGGTTTTTGTGGGTGAAAGAAAATTTTCCAAACCCAAGTGATGTCAAACTCAAAGAAAGGATCTTTGTTGGTCCTCAGATCAGGAAGCTACTGAATGATACTATCTTCGAAGGAAAACTGAATATGAAGGATGGAAATCTGGAACGTCTGTGGTCTAAGGTTTTCTGCGGAATCACAAAGAGCTCTCTACTCATTCAACCATCACTACCATCAACTCATTCAGGATCTTCTCAAAAACTATGAAAATCTTGGCTGCCGAATGTATTTCAAGATCCATTTCTTGCATTCGCATGCAAAAGGATCACTTGCATTGCATTTCTTTCCCAAGAACTTATGAGCTGTCAGTGATGAGCAAGGGGGGAAGATTTTACCAGGATATCCGAACCATGGAGGAGAAATACCAAGGCAGGTGGGACCCAGCAATGATGGGTGACTTCTGTTGGCTCTTGCAGGAGGAAGATACCTCAGCAAATAAAAGACAAAAATGAACTTCTTGTAAGTATTAAAGATCCTTACAAATGTTTTCATATTTTTGCATTTCAATATTCTTTCATTTGTTACTTTATATTCAGCGGTCTACAACTATGTTTCTAATTTTTCACTGTAATAATGTAATTAATTCATAATTTTTAAGTTGCAATTTAATAAAATAGTCACATTTATTTTCATTTCCCAGATACGTATTTATTGTAATTTAAAATACATCAATCCATAATTGAAAAAAAAAAAACTGTACGTGCTGTAGATTTTTCACAGCCATATTTGAATTCAGCACCCCAAAATTAGTTAAAACATCCTATTTGCGATGTTATAAAAAAAAATCAATTTGTTGTCTAGTGTTATCTGTACCCTTTCTCACAGATTATCCTGCGCCAACGTATTATCCCATCCCCTTTCTCTCAGATTATTCTGTGTCCTTTTTCGTAGATTGCCAAGTTCTCTTTCTTGCAGATTATTTTTTCCCCTTTCTCATAGATTTCCTGTCACTTTTTCATAGATGATCATTTCGTAGATACAGATTATCCAGTTCTCTTTCTCGCAGATTACCTTGTTCCCTTTCTCACAGATTATCAAGTTCTTTTTTTTCTTGCAGATTATCCAGTTTCTTTTTTTTTCGCTTGCAGATTATCCAGTTTCTTTTTTTCGCTTGCAGATTATCCAGTTCTCTTTCTCGCAGATTATCAAGTTCTTTTTTTTCTTGCAGATTATCCAGTTTCTTTTTTTTTTCGCTTGCAGATTATCCAGTTTCTTTTTTTCGCTTGCAAATTATCCAGTTCTCTTTCTCGCAGATTATCAAGTTCTTTTTTTCTTGCAGATTATCCAGTTTCTTTTTTTTTCGCTTGCAGATTATCCAGTTATCTTTTTCGCAGATTATTATCCCCCTCCTTTTCACAGATTATCCAGTTCTCTTTCTAGCAGATTATCATCCCCCTCCTTTTCACAGATTATCCAGTTCTCTTTCTAGCAGATTATCATCCCCCTCCTTTTCACAGATTATCCAGTTCTCTTTCTAGCAGATTATCATACCCCTCCTTTTCACAGATTATCCAGTTCTCTTTCTAGCAGATTATCCCCGATATTAAAATCTCGGACTCCCCAAACTAAATTCTTGCTCCCCCTCCCCCAAAACTAAATCCTGGGTACGTGCCAGTAACCAATCATTATAGAAGGATTGAACCAGCAAGGTGGTCTATAGAGCCATCTATCTGCCTTGTGAAAAAATCAGACTTTCTTGAATACGATGCATTTCTTTTTTTCCAATTTCTGACGTTCTGGGATAGTTTTCGTTTTATAATAAGATGAACTGCAGGTAGTCAATCATGAAATGATTTAACAGAAATGATGTAAAAGACCTAAGAAATTTTCTGATTTGGCTGTTGAGCAGATCCGTCGCAGATAACCGAAGCCAATCACTGATTTTCCAGTACCGAATGCTAATAAGCCCAGCAGGGCAGTTTCCAAAAATAAAAGATTTAAAAACTCTTTAAATAATTTTCCACCTTAGCATCCACCTGAAATATTTCCGAAGGAGAAAAAAAAACGCCCTTTTTCGGACTTCAACGATAAATCGCTTTCCAAACATCACCAATAATTACAACCAAATTAACGGTTCCCAAAGATTAATTTCCAAAATCCGACACATATCGACGACAATAGAAAAAAAAAATCCTACCGGATGGGTTCCATAATTAAACTTCGAGTAATCAAAATGTTAAAGGTTCTCAAGAAGTCGAATCGTGTGATTAATATAACATTTTACCTGCGAGGAAACGGAGTTTATTACTTAAGTAATTATATTCCTAACTCTTTTCGATAAGGAAAGTTTGTTTTTCCCCAACTTTTCCCCTTTTTTCTTTCCTACTAACTGACCAGCATTTCGTAGACGCCATGCAGCACAAACCGCAGATTGAGAGCGACGCCGAACGCCGATGGAGGACTAATTACTCCGCTAATGAGAGGAATAAGTCCAGAGGGAGAGAGAGAGAGCCCTTTGCTGAAACAGAGTCGGAGGAATATTGATTCACTTAGAGTTGTTCTTTGCTCTTCAAATTGCAATTCCTCTTTTTTGCGCTCTTCAGGCGATGAGGTTATTATCGGCAATATAAGATATAGCAAATTCAATCAATCGTGGTAAAAGTGAGAACGGTTCTCGAAGGCGCAGAATTTATTATTGGGCAGTTTTTAGTCCGGATTGATTAAATTCTTTCCTAAAATGATCAAAGAGGTTTACTTTTTAAGTTCAGTTGGTTTCTGTTAATGAGGGATTCGCTGATGAAATAGGATTTTTTCCATTTTAATTTCAACTGTGGAGATTCCATTTTTCTCTCAGGGATATGAAATACAAATTCTGGATGAGCAAGGGTTGGGTTGTTTTACCTCTGAAGCGCACTTTTTTTTTGCACACCATGGGCTAAATGGCCAGGTCGTAAGGACGACGAAGGCTCGGAGAAGGTTTGGGGGAGGGAACCCACTTAACAGCTGTTGGGAGACAGATGGTAGCCTCCCGTCAAGATTATCCAGCGTGTTCTTTAACGTGCATAGGACATGGCTCTCCTGCACACAGAGCCACGACTTAACTCTCATCCGACTGATGGTGTTTTTCCAAGTCCATCGGTGTCTTTTACTGACCGTGGGCGGGGAGTTTTGTGGAAATAAATCTCAACGCTGACCCAGCTGGGACTCGAACCTGCAGATTACGAGCCTGGCGTGCTACCGACTGAGCTACCCTCGCTACTTTGAGTTAGGATAATGAGAGTGAACTTAAATACTAAATTTATGACAACTACCGATAGTATGGAAAGGCTCCGATCCTGTGCAGTTCATGCTTCAAAAAGTAGTTGAGGTGTTTTACTTCTGAGCGGCATTTTTTCACACAGAAATGGACCAATTAGCCAGGTCACACCCTAATGGCTTAGAGAAGGTTGGGGAGAAGGGAACCCACTGGACAGATTATTAGGAGAGAGATGAAATCTCCCCCTCATCCAACAAGGCCATCTAGCATGTCCTTAACATGCACAGAGAAATGTTCTGAAACGCACTGAACAACGGCTCAACACTAATTTTACGGAACAGTGCCTTTCCGATCCCCTCGTTTTGTCCGACCTCACCGAGGGCAGGATGTGGTTGGGTTGGGTTGTTTTACCTCTGAACGGCATTTTTTTGCACACCATGGGCTAAATGGCCAGGTCACATGGACCCCGAAGGCTCAGAGAAGGTTGGGGGAGGGGACCCACTGGAACAGCTGTTGGGAGACAGATGGTAGCCTCCCGTCAAGGCCATCCAGTGTGTTCTTTAACGTGCACAGGGTATGGCTCTCCCGCACACGGGGCCACGGCTTAACGTCCCATCCGACGGACGGCGGCCTTTCCAAGCCCATCGGTGTCCCCTACTGACCGTGGGCAGGGCGGAGAATTTTGCGGAGATAAATCTCAACGCTGACCCAGCTGGGACTCGAACCTGGGAACTACAGATTACGAGCCTGGCGCGCTACCGACTGAGCCACCCCCGCAAGGGCAGGATGTGGGTAGAGCTGAGATAAATCTCAATGCTGATACAGTTAGAACTGAAAATAAGGAGTAAAAATGGAGATATTAGTGTTTGATAGAATATTAACTTAAATTCGAATAAATTAAAAAGATAATATATACATTGCTGGCCATTAAAAGTGCAACACCAGGAAGAACACATTAGATTGTTCCGAAATATGCAAGATTAGTAGACCGTGGCAGAAATATGTAAATGATTCAAAGCGCAGCATATACGCACACCAAGGGTGACAGTAACGCCCCCTGGAAGTGGTATAAGAGGAGATTACAAAGAGCCAGTGTAAAGCACTGGAATTGTGTTTGTTCGCAGTTCTTGCGCACTAAAGGATCAAGTATGCCTCGTCGAAGAACACGGCATCCATACGACCAGGTTTCCGACTTTGATCGAGGGAGAATTGTGGGATTACAGGAAGGTGGATTATCGTATTAAGACATCGGTGCTCATGTTGGATGGAATGCTGCCGCAGTGATGAGAATGTGGCATCAGTGGGTAGAGGGGGATCTCAACGACCCTGTCACACAAACGAACGAGAGGACCGACATTTCGTGCGCATGGCTATGAATGATCGTACAGCCACATAAAAACACCTTTGCTCAACAGTTAGGGTGTGTTGCACATCAACCAGTGTCTGTACGTACGGTTCGACATCTCTGCAGCGTCGGGATGCATCTTTGTTAGGCGGCCATTGCTTCGACTATCATTGACTCTACAACACAGGCGTATGCGACTGCAATGGTGGCAAGAAGGTCGCGCATGGATGTGCGAATGGCATCGCATCGTCTTTTCAGACGAATCCCGCTTCAGTATGCAGCACCATGATGGACGAATCCGTATCTGGCGGTAACAGGCTCAGTGAGACATGCATGATGCAGCGCCATACAGGTCCGACCCCTGGTGTTATGGTATGAGGTGTCATTGGACTCCATTCACACACGGGCCTCGTACGCATTACCAGTATTTTGAACAGCCATCGTTACATCAATTAGGGTTTGGAGATCAATTAGGGTTCATACCATATCTTCAGGGGTTCTCTGGTGCCATTTGCCAACAGGACAATGCCCGACCACATGTAGCATGCATTGTCCAACAATTCCTGGATAGCTATCATGTGACTTCTTCCTTGGCCTGCGCATTCACTGGATCTGTCCCCAATTGAACGTGTCTGATCTATGATCTCACGACGACTAGCACATCAGACACCAGCAGCTGCTACAGCAGATGAACTTTGGCTACGTATCGAAACTACATGGACTGACATTCCCCAAACACATATCCGACGTCTCATCCTCTCAATACCGGACCGTGTAGCAGCGGTTATTGCCGTTCATGGTGGCTACACAAGATACTGATTTCTTTGTATCCCACAAGTCTAACCGAGTTGTATTTGTAATCATTTGATCCCGTAACATCCCCCCCGATAGGGGACCACCTTGGCGTGGTGGGGGGCTTCGGGTCCAGCAACCCAGTCGAAGGCTGTGCCGACCGGAATGGTCCCCCTGTTGGACATAGCCAAGACCAACCGAGGCCGACGACATCGCCGACCGGTCGGACGGTGACGGTGTCTTAGGCCTCAACCTCAGGTGCTCTGTGTGAGCAAGTTCAAGGGCTCTGCCGAACGGTCTGTTCCCGCCTAGTAGGCACGAGCCCTATTAAAAGTCTGGGCCTTACTAAGAGTCTCCACCCCGGGTGCCGAGCGAACTTGGATTTACATATCTTTGTTCATGGCTAATCGGGATAACAGATTAAACAATAGGTTTCTTCCGGTGGTTAGCTTTCCTTTTGTAGGACTGCTGCCATGTGAGGTCGGGGTTGAGGTGCGTCTATATGGCGCATTCTTGCCCCCGGCTCTAGATAAGCACGGCTTTTCATAACTGGTAGTGCTGTCAGGCGGAATCGGGAATTGCCGTGGTTGCTTAAGATTGCAACAAAATAGAACGATTCCTGTAACATACCTCCCCCCCAATAGGGGACCACCTTGACGTGATGGGGGGGGGGGGGGCTTTGGGCCCAGCAACGCGGTCGAAGGCTGTGCCGGCCGGATTGGGTCCCCAGTTGGACATAGCCAAGACCAACCGAGATCGAGGATGCTGCCAACCGGTTGGACGTGCCGGTTGGATGGTGATGGTGTCTTAGACCTCACCTATCAGGTGCTCTGGGTGAGCAGTTCGAGGGTTCTTCTGAAAAGGGTTGCGCCCCAATAGGTCGAGCCCTCACAAAAGACTGGGCCTCACTAAGAATCTCCACCCCGGGAGCCGAGCGAACTTGGATTTACATATCCTTGTTCATGGCTAACTGGGGAATAAATTAAATTTAGGTTTCTTCCGGTGGTTAGCTTTCTTTTTGTAGGACTGCTGCCATGTGAGGTCGGGGTTGAGGTGCGTCTAAATGGCGCATTCTTGCCCCCGGCTCTAGATAGGCACGGCTTTTCATAACTGGTAGTGTCGTCAGACGGAATCAGGAATTGCCGTGGTTGCTTATGATCGCAACAAAATAGAACGATCCCTGTAACATAAGCTACGTATTCACTAAATATTGCGTTGGAACATCCCATCCTATGGACGGCAGTCTTTTCAACCCCATCTGTGTCCCCTGCCAAGGGTTGATGAAGAGTTTTGCAGAGATAAATCTCAACATTTGCCCAGCTTGGTCTCGAATTTGAAAACTGCAAATTACGAGCTTGCAACACTTCCGACTAAGCCACGCGCTGTACAGGAGAGCTATATCCTGTGCACGTTAAAGAACACTATGGATAACCTTAATGTAAATCTTCCATCTATGTCCTAACAGCTGTTAACTGGGTCCCTTTTACAAAATTCTCTGAGCCCTTTGGAGTCCTTGTAACTTGGCGAATGGATGGAGGTAAAAGAACCCAACTCTTCATAAGTTCAACAAGTACAGTTCAGTCCGGGTATACACCTGAGACAGATTTCTTTATTTGGTGATTTTTTTTAAATTAATATAATGAATTTGTGAAAACCCCTTTTTTTTTGTTGGGAGGGGATTGACTCGATCTGTAGCTCTCCAGGCTCTTACAGCTCCCTGGTTCGTGTCCCAACTGAGCCAGGGTTGAAATTTATTTTCACTACACCCTCACCTTTCGGTGAGACAGGAACACCGATGAGTTTAGAAATGCCGCTGTCCATCGTGCCCCCTTATGCAGGAGAGCCATACCCTGTGCATGGA
The DNA here is from genome assembly GCA_038380435.1 of Ryuthela nishihirai. Taxonomy (NCBI): domain Eukaryota; kingdom Metazoa; phylum Arthropoda; class Arachnida; order Araneae; family Heptathelidae; genus Ryuthela; species Ryuthela nishihirai. The sequence continues at coordinate 162,484 of JAWZYU010000325.1, read as the reverse complement.
GATAATTCAGTCGGTAGTGCGCCAGGCTCGTAATCTACAGTTTCCAGGGTTAAGTCTCATCTGGGATAGGGTTCAGATTTATCTCCGCTAAACTCCCCGCCCTCTCTTCCGTCAGTAGGAGACATCGATGAATTTGGAAAGACCGCCGTCCTTCTTATGGGACGCAAAGCCGTGGTACTGTGTGTGGGAGAGCCAAACCCTGCACACGTTAAAGAACACACTGGATGATCTAGATGGGAGGCTACCAGTTGTCTCCTAACAGCTATCCAGTGGGTCCTCTTTCCCCAACCCTCCTCAGCCCTTGGGGTTCTTGTGACCTGGCCTTGACGGGAGGCTACCATCTGTATCCCAACAGCTTTTCCAGTGGGTTCCCTCCCCCAACTTTCTCTGAGCCTTCAGGGTCCATGTGACCTGGCCATTTAGTCCATGGCATGCAAAAAAGTGCCGCTCAGAGGTTAAACAACCCAACTCTTGTTCTTTTAGGGTTAATCATTTTTCCCTAAGCCAGGGGTTCTCAACGTGAGGTACGCGGTGCAATTTTTTGTGGTACGCAGTGACAGCTCAAAAGTCGCTAAATCTAGTAACAAAGTCGCTAAGTTGGCAAAAGTGTTGTGCAAAAATGTCAGTTTTTGTGTTTATCGATATATGCAATTTATGAATACAAAATTTAATGTGTGTGTGTATATACTGTATATATGTTTTATTTTATTCCCAATGTTATACTATAACTATAGTTTTATCTATCTATACAAGGGGTACGCCAGTTACATACACATTTCCAAGGGGTACGTGAAGCATAAAAGGTTGAGAACCATTGCCCTAAGCAATATATGGCTCTTTCGAGATCTTGGAAAATATGTATTAAATGCCACATGGAAATTAGTTAATGGTTGGTATCTGCTTAAACATAAACACAGCAAACAAAAATTGTTGGGAAACTATATTTGTTTAAATATGAATAAGAACCTTTTTTCATCTACTTCGACTTAATACGCTACTGACATTAAAAACTATATAAAAGGAAGTTTTTTTTGGAGTCAGATAAAAGTAACCCTATATGATGGTCGATTAATAGTTTTTTGAACCAGTTGCCAACGTTTACGAATTAAAGCCGAGACGGTTACGGTTTGCATCACAAACACTATAAACATATCATCAAATTGTTTATCGTCTGGTGACTGTCTGGACAAACTCAACGTATTTAAATGTCGGTAAAGAAATCTTTGGCACGATTTAATAATTTATTTTTGCTCTTCGGAGTAAGTTTTCAAAAACAAATAGATCTGACCTCCCTCTCTTCTTTAAAAACGTAGATTTTTTAAAATTAATTCTGTTATGGATATTTACGACCCGCTTCTGGCTGCAAGTCCAATAAAATCGATCGTTAAACGTGTGAAATGTCTAGGTTAGAAATATGGGCGTTAGAAGAAATTTCTTCGGAGAGGGGAAGCAAAAATGTTTGAAAAGACTATTGCTATTTTTTTTTACACGATAGGCCTGGCTTCTTAGAATGTATTGAATAGTTTGTAGTGTCGTTTTTATTAACCGTATTTGTTAGAAAAGAAAAAAACAGTTTTAGGAAATATTTGTTCAAATATTTGTTATCGAACTGGATGTAAAATTCAAACGTAGAAATGTTTAACTTCGCCAAAATAGGATAATTTTCATGCTTATGGGAAAAGAAAAACCTTTTTTTTGCGGATTGTGCTGGGATTCTCGAACCTACATCATTCCCCATACATGCGAGAGTATTCTAACTGCTAAACTAACCGCCGTCTCTGTCATTCATTCCGCAATGTGAGGTGTCTTTAACCCGAATGTGACGGACCTAGCGCCATCTGTAATCGGGAAAGATAACTTAATTTCGTAAAGTTGTTTTGAATAAGAGGTAAAATCAAGTCACACCAAAACATTATTAAGGAAAAAATTCGATCCACAGTAAATAGACAGATTACCTGTAGATACAGAATTCCCGATTATAGTTTGCGCCTTGTCCATCACATTCGATTTAAAGATATACACAGTCATATCAGAATAATACGACCACCTACCGTACATATACCATAGTAGGTGGTCATATTATTCTGATGCGACTGTATAAGTCACATTGCGGAAATGAAAATGCCGGCGGTTTGTTTAGTGGATAGTCTGCCATGCATCAGGAAAGACTTGAATTCGAGTCTCGCATCATCGGCAAAAATTCTTTTTATGTGCATAAGTATTTATTGAATTCTATACCTACAGATCATCCGTGTGTTAATCTATGGATTAATTTACATGTTTCGAATAATAATTTAATTTTATTTAAATACAACTTTATAAATTTTTTAATGATAACTTCATAATAATAACTCGACAGCTGTTAGGAGATTGATGTTAGCCTACCGTTAAGGCTATTTGAAGTGTTCTTTAATGTGCAGAGAGTATGACTCTCCTGCACTCGGGGAGAAGTGGTGGTGGTGGTGGTGGTGGTGGTGGGGGGGGGGGGGGGCTCAGTCTGTAATTCCCAGGTTCGAGTCCCAGCTGAGTCAGCATTGAGATTTATCTCCGCCAAACTCCCCGCCCTGCCCACGGTCAGTAGGGGACACCGTTGGGCTTGGAAAGGCCATCGGATGGGATGTTAAGCCGTGCTTGTGTGCGGGAGAGTCATACCCTGTGCACGTTCAAGAACACGCTGCCCAGTGGGTCCCCACCCCCAGTCCTCTAAGCCCTCGGCGTCCTTGTGACCTGGCCTTTTAGCCCATTGTGTGCAAAAAAGTACCCCTCAGAGGTAAAACAACCATACAAACTGCGCTTAAAACCACGACTTGGCGTTTCATCTGACTGACGGCGGCTTTTAGAAGCTCATCGGTGTCCCCCATTGACCGAGGGCAGGATGAAGATTTAGCAGATGTAAGACTATTATAAATAGGCTCATGTCAACAAGCAGTCAGATGCGGAGCTCACTTTCTGAAATGAGCTTTTAATGCAAAGATATGAATTAATATAAATTAAAGCTCTCAGCGCGAACGAAGACGTTAACTACTTAAAATTTGTTTCTTGAAAAACAGAAGATGTTAAAAGCTATGTATTGGAAAAAATTTTCCGCCCTTTTGGAGCAGGGGACCCACTGGAACAGCTGTTGGGAGACAGATGATAGCCTGCCGTTAAGGCCATGTAGCGTGTTCTTTAACGTGAACAGGGTATGGCTCTCCCGCACACGGCGTCATGGCTTAACGTCCCATCCGACGGATGGTGGACATTTCAAACCCATCGGTGTTGCCAAGGTCCTACTACCCACGGTCAATAGGGGACTTCAATGAACTTTTCAAACTCGTCGGTCTCTCTTACTGACCGTGGGCAGGATGGGGAGTTTTGCGGAGATAAATCTCAACGCTGACCCAGCTGGGACTCGAACATGGGAACTGCAGATTACGAGCTTGGCGCACTACTGATTGACCCCCCCCCCCCAGATGACCTAGAGTCACCAAACTTTTCATGAACGTTCCCTTCACTCGGGGGAAGAATTACGATTGACGAGATGGAATTTTTCAAAATCCCCATAGATTTAATATTAGCAGTTAAACATCGGTGTCTCTCATAGATTTAGCATTAGCAGTTATTCAAAATCACGTGGGGCTTGCCATCTACTACAACTTTAGAGTTTCAGACTTTCCCTAAAAAGGAGGAGAAAAATTATATCAAGGGAGGGGGGGATGAATCGATTGTAATGAATGTTATGCCAAATGAAACCTTGTATGATGGAGCATACCATGTCACATGATAATTTCACACCCGAACAACGCTGGATAAATCTGCTAGTGATCTATAATTTATATTCAGTCCCATTTTCCCCGTAAATGCATATTTAATAAGCTTCGAAATCAGATTTCCAGTGACATAACATGGAAATTCTCTAGTACGAGTTTTTTGGTAGGGTAGTGTATTTCTCGCAAGTTGGGTTGGGTTGTTTTACCTCTGAGCGGCACTTTTTTGCACACCATGGGCTAAATGGCCAGGTCACATGGACCCCGAAGGCTCAGAGAAGGTTGGGGGAGGGGACCCACTGGAACAGCTGTTGGGAGACAGATGGTAGTCTCCCGTCAAGGCCATCCAGCGTGTTCTTTAACGTGCACAGGGTATGGCTCTCCCGCACACGGGGCCACGGCTTAACGTCCCATCCGACGGACGGTGGCCTTTCCAAGCCCATCGGTGTTCCCTACTGACCGTGGGCAGGGCGGGGAATTTTGCGGAGATAAATCTCAACGCTGACCCAGCTGGGACTCGAACCTGGGAACTACAGATTACGAGCCTGGCGCGCTACCGACTGAGCCACCCCCGCCCCATTTCTCACAAGTGTAGTAACTGATATTGCAAAACTATAAGCTGAGACTTTATCGCTTCCAAGGGTATATGAATAATATAAAATGAAGCAGATAGAATCTTCTGTGTCTCCAGTTGTTTTTTTTCCCTTATTATTGCAACCTCTCAATGAAACGTTTCTCCGAAAGCTTCAGGGAAATCTTTTGTCGCCTTTGTTGATTCTGTTGGGAATATTACAGAAGAAGGTTCAGTTTCATCATATGGCTTTTTTTGCGTCTGATCCTTGTGACGAAATATCCGCGTTTTTTGTTCTCCTTACAGTCTAGTGCATCGATTCACTTTGCAAGCTATCACGTGAATCTGAAATAGAGTTGTTTCCTAACAAAAGAGCATTTTTTTTTCGAGTCAGAACTATTGAAGAGAGAGCGTTTCTCTCTGGCCCTCAGCAACTGGATCAAATACAAGGTGATGTTTACATTCTTCCCTAAGTTAACATTTTTTCAACAGGGTGAAATGCAAAATGATTGCAACTCTCGTCTCTAACCAACTTCTAGCGTATTTTTTAAAACCTCCAGAAGACCTCCTCAAGAAGATTTCTTTGTGGTTAACAGGCCTCTGGCCTGTTTACATTAATTAGTTTACACAAATTAACAGGCCTCAGGCCTGGCCAATTTTATTTTACATCCTTGCCTCACGCGCAAAATTAGCTAATTACGACACCACTACTTAAGAAATAAAAAAAATTCTGTTTTGGTCATAATTGCGGAATGAATGACAGAGACGGCGGTTAGTTTAGCAGTTAGAATACTCTCGCATGTATGGAGAGTGATGAGGTTCGAGAATCCCGCACCATCCGCAAAATCCGCATCCGCATTTCCAGATATTTCACCACCACCAACGTCTTGGTGGTGGTAAAATATGAGCTCTGTTAACGAGGATTCTTTAGTGTTATAATATCGACAAAGCGCAGCTTTCCCAGTCTGAGGACCGAATCTTTGTAGCAGTGCTTTCTTATCATGAAATCGAAATGTTCTGGAAAGGGATTGCATTTATTATGCTAAATTCTAAAGCTATTAGGATTAGGATATAAATCCGCAATTATTGACTGTTGGGGTGGGGGAGGGGGCGTAATTCAAGAATTTTTCTAATGGGGGACAAAATACCTAATTTCGACACTGCAGAGGGGCGGGGGTGGCTCAGTCAGTAGTGCACAAGGCTCGTAATCTGCAGTTCCTAGGTTCGAGTTCCACCTGAATCAGCGTCGAGATTTAACTCCGCAAAACCCCTCCCTCCCCTCGGTCGGTAGGCGACACCGATGGGCTTGGAAAGGCCGCCGTTCTTCGTATGTGACGTAAAGCCGCTGCCCCGTGTGCAGGAGAGCCATACCCTGTGCACGTTAAAGAACACGCTGGATGACCTTGACGGGAGTCTACCATCTGTCTCCCAACAGCTGTTCCAGTGGATCCCCTCCCCCAACCTTCTCTGAGCTTTCGGGGTCCATGTGACCTGGCCATTTAGCCCATGGTGTGCAAAAAAGTGCCGTTCAGAGGTAAAGCAACCCAACCCACTCCAGAGAGTGCTGTGAGAGTTCTTTTAGTCTGTTAATACGATTTATTGCAAATGGTCTCTGAGCTTTTTCAACAGTTTCAATATCAGTCACACGATAAGGGGACCATACCGGAGATGCGCATTCAAGAACGGGCCGAACATTATATAATGAATCTTTTTCCAAGGGTGCTTGTGTTGCACTTGCTGTGGCATTTCCATATCATTTTCATTTTTTTTTCCGAATAACCATTCGTGCACATGATTTTGAAATTCAAGACCTTCAAAGCGACGAAATTGCAATGTTGTAAAGAGGTTAGGTTGGGAGTTAGAACTCGACACTGCAGACAACTTTCATTAACCTGTGTCTGCAACAACATTTTCATATGCGCAACACTAAATATTTTGGTTTCATGACAAATTAAAAAATTTTTGGGGGGGAGGGGGATTTTGAGGGAGCCGCAATTTTATTTTACATCCTTGCCTCACGCGCAAAATTAGCTAATTACGGCACCACTGCTTAAGAAATAAAAAAAAATATTATGTTTTGGTCATAAGTAATAATGAAATATTAATATTTACCTTTTTTCGAATGATCCATTAATACGAATTTCCTCCGTTAGAGGGTGCTAAAGTCGGAAGAATGACAAGATTAATTTCTTTAAAAAAAATTAGCATCATTTAAAACAATTCACCAGGGGGCGCGATCTGTACTTTTCAGTTCAATTTTTAAACTGTTTTGAAACCGAACTATTTATTCAGGCGCAGTTTCAAAAACTGACTCCTCCTGACTCAGATTTAAAGATGAATGCTTCCAAAATTTTATTTTCCGTGCTAAAGAGCAATCTTTCTGAAATGTCGAAAGTTCGTCATATGGTAAATAAAAATCTACATTCGCTTTGAGAAAAAAAAATGCGGAATTTATGCGAAAAACCAAAAAAAAAAATCTTGCATGCTTTTAGAAAAATATGCGCCGGAATCACGACTGTTTTCTGGGTCAAGTTTTTAACAACAATTATATTTCTTTGGCATTGCGAGCAAGACAGACCTTTTTAAGTTCACTTCAAGTTTTTTTCATAACTTGATTCTTTGAATATTTCTTTTTTTTGGAACTGAAAGAAATATTGGCTTTAATTCAAAAAGAAACTTGAATTCGGTTCATTTTTCAGTATTCTGAAAGACAGACACCAGAGATTCTTACAGTTCACGCGGCGGGGGTGGCTCAGTCGGTAGCGCGCCAGGCTCGTAATCTGCAGTTCCCAGGTTCGAGTCATATGTCCGAAAAACTTCCCGCCTTGCCCACGGTCAGTAGGGGAAACCGCTGAGCTTGCAAAGCCAACCTCCGGCGGATGGCACGTTAACCCTTTCAGGACCATAAGGTTTCTAAGAGTAAATATTAGTATGTAACTGTTTATTTTAGTTTGTTTAGACGTAAAATAAATAAAAATCATAAGAAAAATACATAACAATGTGTATTTTTTTTGGAATTTTATGGGAAATATTTTTTCCAATGGACTATAAAGGTAGCACAAATTATAGTTAGGCTTATTATGCAATGTCTTTTATTTATTGGTTTATTAGAACAAAATGTTAGCTAAAATAATACAAAATTATGAAATAAAATTACTATACAAAATGATGTGCTAATTATGATATTCTGCGAAGCAATTTCTTTTGGGAGTGAGGCAAAGATGGACATTGCACATAGTACATATATTATGCGTCCTGACAGTTCTGTTTTTGTTTTCTAAACGTTCCCGTTTACGTAATTGCGTTCGGCATACGTTCTATTTTGACATTCTGTATAACAAATGCAGATAAGGTTATAATTAAATACGACAATCACCAATTTTAAAATGGGAAAAATGTTTCCCTTAGTCGTGAAAGGATTAAGCAGCGGCTGTGTGCGGGAGAGCCATACCCTGTTCACGTTAAAGAACACGCTGGAGGGGAGGTTACCATCTGTCTGCCAACAGTGGGTCCCATCCCCCAACCTTCTCTGAGCCTTCGGGGTCCTTGTAACCTGGCCATTTACCCCGTGGTGTGTAAAAAAGTGCCACTCAGAGGTAAAACAACCCAAACCTTACAGTTCACTGTTGGGAACCAATGGCATAGCGGTCAGATAAAAGTGTCCTAACAGATGTTGTAAGGGAGGCAATATCAGGTGGTTTGATGAATAGAATTCTGCTCAGAAGACTCGGTGAGGGGAAAAAGAAGGAGAATAGGCGAGTGACGAAAAGACGGAAATCGTAACTTTGTTTTCCAATCTACTTGTCTGCGCATTTTTTTTTTATCTCGTTTTCAAACAAAAAAAAAAGGAGAAAACGAGATAATGTGTGCACTTTTGGGGTCTGTCTCTAGACATCGAACTTTTTTTGCTTTTAGAGATAAATAAAAATTTTTTTCGGGTTCGATACGTATTGATGTAATACTATGATTCACGCATACCGGATCCTTCGAAAGCTATAATTTTGAAAATTTAAAGATTTTAGACGAATATTGCAAATTGTGTATTTATGTTAGGAATATGAAATTTTGGTGGTGGAATGTGAAGCCATTTATTTATAACAATGAGTTGACCCTTTACTCCAAAAGTGGGTGGAAAACGCAACTTTTTTGTTTAGATAGATAACTGTCTGTTTTTGGAGATAATTAAAAATTCTTTTTCTGGTTGGATAGGTATTGATGGAATATAAAATTCGCACTTTCTGAATCTCCCAAAAGCTATAATTACGCCCTCTATTGGTGGAAAAAGCTGATAATTAGAAAATTTTAAACGAATGTTGTAACTTATCTGTTTACCAAACTTTCAAGTTTCTTTTTTAATGCGAAGAAATATTCTATTGACATCAAATGAGGGTTGTGGCTCAGTTGGTAGCGCGCCAGGCTCGTCATCTGCACTTTCCAGGTTCGAGTCCCAGTTGGGCCAGCGTTGAGATTTATTGTTGTTGTAGTTGAGCACACAGTCTCTAGGGGACACCGAAGAGTTTGGAAAGGCAACCGTCCGTCGGATGGGATGTTAAGTCATGGTTTCGTTTACGGAAGAGCCGTTCCCTGGCTATCCCGCACACGGGAGGCTACCATTTGTTTCCTAACAGCTGTCAAGTAGGTTCCCTCTTTAAACCTTCTCTGAGCCTTTGGGAGTCTTTGTGACCTGGCCATTTAGCACATTGTGTGGAAAAAAACAAACAAACAAACAAAAAAAACTGCCGCTCACAGATAAAACAACCCAACAGACAGAAGCAATATGCTCTCTTTTCTCAGATGGATGTGTGAAAAGCAACTTTTTATATTGAAGGAATAAAAAAACTAATACTTTTTAATGTTATATAAGTACTATTAAAATACTACTATTTGCATCTCCCAGATCATCTCTATTAGGGCGGGGGCGGGGGTGTTCAGTCGGTAGCGCGTCAGGCTCGTAATCTGTAATTCCCAGGTTCGAGTCCCAGCTGGGTCAGCGTTGAGATTTATCTACGCAAAATTCCACGCCCTGCCCACGGTCAGTATGGGACACCGATGGGCTTGGAAAGGCCGCCGTCCGTCGGATGGGACGTTAAGCCGTGGCCCCGTATGCGGGAGAGACATACCCTGTGCACGTTAACGAACACGCTGGATGGCCTTGACGGGAGGCTACCATCTGTCTCCCAACAGCTGTTCCAGTGGGTCCCTTCCCCCAACCTTCTCTGAGCCTTCGGGGTCCATGTGGCCTGGCCATTTAGCCCATGGTGTGCAAAAAAGTGCCGCTCAGAGGTAAAACAACCCAACCCAACTCTATTAGAGCGAATTAAAACTTTTAAGGAGTGCAAAAGTAGACAAACGAAAAAAACTATTCTCTTTGAAGACGAGATTCCCATATTCGACAGAAGGGATATCCGTTCTTCTAGTTTATTCGTGAGTTAGGTACCTTGTAAGAGTACCTTCACATTTAAATTAGAATAATAATTTTTTTCCTAAACACTATTGCATTCATGAATATGGAATGATGAGCTCTCAAGAGTACTATCGTGACTAAATTTTCAGTATTGAAAATTTATAAATTCACAAGTATAAAAAAATTTGAAATAGGAGAATCTAAAATGCATGTTTAGGAAGATAAGGATCACATGTGCAGAAAAATTTAAATAGCGGAAAAGAATTAATTAATTAATTCAATTCAATCAGTTAATGGGGGCGCCACGTGATCTACAGTTGCAAGGTTTGAGTCCTCCTTGCGCCATCGTTAAGATGGTCCCGCCTTACCCTCGGTCAGAGCTTAAGGTCAGTCATTAATGTGTACAGGTATGGTTCTTCTGCACATTGAGCCACGGTTTAACGTCCCATCCGATGGACGGCGGCTTTTCCAATCCCACCGGTGTCCCCTACTGACAGAGGACAGAGCGGGGAGTAGTTGTGGAGATAAATCTCACGCTAGCCCAGGTGGGACTCGAACCTCGGAACTACAGATTACGAGCCTGCCACAATACTGACTGAGCCATCCCTGCTCCATTCGAGAGAGTGCAGAGGGCGTTAGAGAGTGTTAAAGGGTAGGTTACGAAAAGTGAAGGTTGGGAACTGTTGGATAAGTAGAAATTATTATTATACTGGATTCGTTATAAATGCCTATATAAAAATATAATTGCAACAGCATGAACCCCCGATTTCAAACATTTGGACATTTCCCTGCGAATCGGGCACGAAATCCTCCAGAAATTGGGGCGGGGGTGGCTCAGTCGGTAGCGCGCCAGGCTCGTAATCTATAGTTCCCAGGTTCGAGTCCCAGCTGGGTCAGCGTTGAGATTTATCTCCGCAAAATTCCCCGCCCTGCCCACGGTCAGTAAGGGACACCGATGGGCTTGGAAAGGCCGCCGTCCGTCGGATGGGACGTTAAGCCGTGGTCCCGTGTGCGGGAGAGCCATACCCTGTGCACGTTAAAGAACACGCTGGTTGGCCTTGACGGGAGGCTACCATCTGTCTCCCAACAGATGTTCCAGTGGGTCCCCTCCCCTAACCTTCTCTGAGCCTTCGGGGTCCTTATAACCTGGCCGTTTAGCCCGTGGTGTGCAAAAAAAGTGCCGCTCAGAGGTAAAACAACCCAAATCCTCTCAACAGAAAAAAATAAATAAACAAACTAATAAGTCCATGGATACGGTATTGAAAAAAAAAACACACACGCAAATTTACATATACGTTACATGTTACTTCAAAACAAGTATTAAAGGAAAAAATATTTTTCAAGAGAATTATTATTTAGAAATTAATTAGAAAGAAAAAAATTAGTTAGAAAGAGAACATTAGAGAGAGTTGGGTTCGATTGCTTCACCTCTGAATGGCACTTTTCATCTCCCGTCAAGGCCATCCAGCGTGTTCTTTAACATGCACAGGGTGTGGGGCTCTCTCGCACACGGTGCCACGTCTTTAACGTCCCATCAGACAAGGACGGCCTTTCCAAGCCCACCGGTGTTCCCTACTTGACATTGAGCAGGGCGGGAAATTTTCCGTAGATAAAGCACTGGCCCAGATAGGACTCGAACCTGGAACTACAGATTACGAGCCTGACACGCTACCGACTGAGCCATCCCCGCTCCATTCGAGAGTGTAAAGAGGGCGTTAGAAAGTTTTAAGGGTAGGTTACGAAGAGTGAGAGTGAAGGTTGGGAACTGCTGGATTACCCGAACTTAAATAAATGCCTATATAAAAACATAATTGCAACAGCATGAACCCCCGAGTTCAAACATTCGGACATTTCCCCAGGAATCGGGCACGAAATCCTCCAGAAATTCATATTACCCCGATCTTTCGAGTAACCTTCGCAAATATGTATAATCACTTCCCATTCCATGTATCAGCAAACACATCGAAGCGCAATTTCGTCCAATATTCTTTTCCAACATCGATAAATGGAAAAGCAATAAAAAATATATTCGCCTGTTGCTCGAATTTGCTAAGTTAAGCAAAACTAGAAGTGTTCCATCATTTTGCCACAAATGTGTTCCCAGTACAAGCAAGTACAGTCTGCCAAATCAGCAACACGTGTTGACTTCGCAGCGTAAAATGTGAAGAAGTGTTATTAGTTTACGAGTTGCAGCTTGAAGTTAGCAGCCTTTTTCGGAGAGTCCTGAAACACTTTAGAGCAAGATATCGGGTCTTTCGCAGATGGTTTTAGCATTAGCATCTGAGTTTCTTAATCATTAATTAATTATGCTTAAAAACTCAATTTTTGAGACTTCTAGTTGCGTATCGGAATTTTCTGTCTATTTAGTTCGTTTTTTGTTTTTGCGAAATGTGCACCGCTGGCTACAAAATTGCAGAATACTGATATTTGAACGAAGAACAACATCTAATATTCATATCAACATCTAATTATTCAGCGTGTTTGGACGATTATTAATTTACTGAAAAAAAATTGGGATATTTTACCCCAGACAGGCACTTTTTTTTGCACACGCTAGGATAAATTTCCAGATCATGAAGAACCGAAGAGCTCAGAGAAGGTTGGGGGGGGGGGGGTACGAAGGGTATTCAGTGGACAATTCTTAGGAGACAGATGGTAGCCTTCCGTCAACACTATCAGCATGCTCTTTAACGTGCACAGAACATGGCTCCTCTCCACACAGGGAAACGGCTTTAAGTCCCATCCAACGGACGGCGGTCTTCTCAAGGTTATCGGTATCTCCTACTGAGCGAGGGCGGGGTGAGGAGTTTTGCGACGATAACTCTCAACATTACTCAAGGTGGGACTCGAACTTGGGAACTGCGGATTACAAACCTGATGCGCTACAGATATGAGCTCCCCCCCAGAAAAACTCAGAAATAGCATGTATCATTAACGTAGTAATGATCAAGAAATCAACAGGAGCCAATTGATTTCGCGTCAGTTTATATTTGTGAGAATAATCCGGTTTCAACGCTTATTAATCATTCATTACAATACACCTGATTTACAAGTGTGTGCTCTAAACTGGCATTTAGTAATTGAACAGTAAAACATTAAGATTTTTAGTATTGCCTCCGAACTTTAGCAAAAGCTCTCAGTGTATGGAACGAAATTTTATCCCCTTCTTGATCACAAAGGTTGAAAAATTTAAAAATGTAAATTAATTGTTGAATTAAACAATCACGGAGAATATTGGAGGTGTGCGAAACAATAGTGAATGATTTTATATTGTTAGGCAATCAAAAAAGAGTTGTTTTCAGCTATAAATATTTGAGAGATTAATTAGCATTTGAAGATTTTGTCAGAAAGCTCTTAGGTGCTGGTACAGAACACTTAAGCTTTTGAAACCTTAGCTTTCTATTTTGTATTGCTTGATTTTGAGCATATTCTATCCATTGCAGTTGTTCTTATATTTAGCTTCCTAGTCTGCTTTTTATTCCGAAATACCTTACGTGTTATTTGTCGTTTGGGGAAAACTAAACTTAGCTCCTATAGTGTGTGCTTTCTAATTATGAAGGAATATTTTCCTTGTTCAAAAAGCCCGCCCATTCGGAGCAATAATGGTTTGTGATCATACGGTTAAATGAAAGGAATTGAGAAACTTTTCCAATAAACACGTTAAGCAATTCCATAACGATTTGAGGAAGTTTAGCCAAGAAGAAAGCTGTTGAACGATCTATCTATTTATTATAGTAAAGCCAATGGTGAGGCTAGACCGACAACCTAGAACCTATGGACAGGCATAAATGAATCATGATGTCGGCTTGACATGAGCCTGGACTTAAGGGTATTCTGGGGAACACTGGCTGAATTTTTTTTTTACTCTTGCTTGGTAGTCTGCGTCTTTTGCTACCGTTGGATAATGGATGTTAAAAAATCACCTCTCCAGTGATCCCGTCAAACGATAGGGGCGAAATCCCAACTTCATAACTGCCACCGAGGGCAATTTTGCTACTCGGTGAACGTGTCGACGGTATTCTCAAAAAAAGAGAGAGAGCAAGTCTCATTTTGAAAATGACCTTTCTTCGTCTCAAAGGGTCGGTGACGATTTTGAGGCGACGATCTATCGAGCCCAACGATAGCGGTTGAGGGAGCTTTACGTCATTAACTGAATTGGAAGCGTCTGTGTCTTGTTTCCGATCGGAAATGGCGTTGGCGTTGATCTCCAGCAACAAATAAGGGTGATGCCGAAGGGTATATATCCAGGAAGTGAAGTTGAGCTAGCAATAGAGTCGGAGACTATCGAGTCAGAGTCCTAGAGAAGGAATGTTTTTTTATAACCAAAATGTGAATAATAAATATTTAAAGGTAGCAGCAAATGTGTTTTGAATGTTAATCCACGTGCAATCATCAAATGTGCTTTTCTTGTGAATTTTGTACAATTTCAAGCATAAAACTATTTTAAAGTCGCGAACTTTGTGTCATAGGCTAAAGAGTTGTGTTGTTTTACTTAGAGCGCACTTTTTATGCACAAAATGCGCTAAATGGCTAGGTCACAAGGACCCCAAGAGAGTTGGTTAGAGGAAAGGGACCCAATGGGGAACTATTAGGATATAGATGGAAGCCTCCCATTAAGGTCATAAAGCGTATTCTTAACAATTACATAAACGACTTGAAATTGAAACTAAATAGTACCATGATTTATGTGCCGATGAATATACACACACACCGGCCACTTAATTTGAAACCTTTATGCAGATATATGTAAACGTCAATTTGCATCACCACGTGATGTGGGCAACTATTTGATGCTCGTCAGTAATCGTCAGTAGTGTTGATCACAATGGGAAAAACAAAGGATATTTCGGGGGGGGGGATTTTCGATAAAGGACTTATTTTGGGTGCCAGTCTGGTTGGAGCCACGATTTTAAAACCAGCATAGCTGACTGGTTTCTTAAAAGGTGAGATATCTCGGGTCTTTAATTAGTGGAAAAATAATTGACATTGCTTGTCTAAGAGGCGTAGGGGCGGGAGTGTCTCAGTCGGTAGCGCGCCAGGCTCGTAATCTGTAGTTCCCAGGTTCGAGTCCCAGCTGGGTCAGCATCGAGATTTATCTCCGCAAAACTCCCCGTCCTTCTCATGGTCAGTAGGGGTCAGCGATGGGCTCAGAAAGACCACCGTCCGTCAGATGGTCCGTTAAGCCGTGGCTCCGTGTGCGGGAATGCCATACACTGTGCACGTTAAAAAACACGCTGGATGGCCTTGACGGGAGGCTATCATCAATCTCCCAACAGCTGTTCCAGTGGGTCCCCTCCCCCAACCTTCTATGAGCCTTCGGGGTCAATGTGACCTGGCCATTTAGCCCATGGTGTGCAAAAAAGTGCCGCTCAGAGGTAAAACAACTCAACCTAAGAGGTGTAAGTGTGGTGCGACAACAATCTGTCAGGAACGAGATCGCCGTCGTCTGAGAAGGCTTGTATGGAGAAACAAGACTTCCTGTGTGCAGCAATTGACCGAAGCATTCAATGAAGGCTTTTTCCGACCCATATCTCACCGAACTATGGGCAGGGATTTGACGAGGATCGGATTAGCAGTCGCATGCCTATACGGAAACCACTTATTTCTACGAAGAACCGGAAAGTTTGTCTACAGTGGTGTCAGGAACACCGTGAGTGGACACTGGAAAAAAGTCAAACGAGTCGCGGTACACCTTGTTCTGTACCGACGGTAGGCAGAGAGTTTGGCGGGATCCCCATGAAGCAATGGATCCAGCTTGCATTGTAAATACAACTCAAGGTTCTGGAGGCGGTTTCATGGTGTGGGGCATGTTCTGTTGGTACGGAACGTGTCTCCTGATATTGCTGGAAGGTCGGGTGTCTTCTAAGGATTATCTGAACATTGTTGCCGATCAAGTCCATCCTGCAATGCTGACTTTTTATCCAACAGATGACGCCTGTTTCACGGACCACAATGCTGATTTTTTATCCAGCAGATGACGCCTGTTTCACGGACCACAATGCTGACTTTTTATCCAGCAGATGACGCCTGTTTCACGGACCACAGTGCTATTGTCCATCGTGCAAGATGTGTTCAGCAGTGGTTCAGCGAGCATGACAGGCGACCAGTGGCGGCTCGCGTATAGGCACTGTGGAACTGCAGCACCCCCAATTTCAACTTGATATTATCGATAACATTTAATATAATGAGTCCTTTTTACTTTAATTCTTTCTTTATACTTGTACAATATATAATCCTTAAGCTTAATGTCAGTAGCCATCCCGCAGTTTATGAAAAAGATACCAAAATCTTTGTATGGAACTGTGCGCTTCACAGTATTAGCGGCGAAGTGTTTGACTGTTGTGCGCATGCGCACATAGGAAGCTACACGCGAGGCTGCAAGGGAGAGAGAGCACTGTCGTTCCCGCAGTACCGACCCTGGCCTGCTGGTTGAAGGTAGTTTTTTTTCACTCGGCGTGTGTTGTGCTTAAAAACCGTGTACCATATTCTTGAATGTGATAAAGTGTAGAATTAGATTATTATCCTGCTTCCAGCTATTTTATTTGATTCATTTTTTTTTCGCGCAAATTAAAACAAGAAGAATGGATTTCATTTTTAAATGAATAGATTAAGCTTGAACTGTAACAATTTAGGTTAAAGTAAGTAAAAAATGTTTGATTTTGTTCTTTTAGGATTTTATCAAGTTTGTGAATAAATTTTCTTTTTATACAGGTTTGTTTTCTTTTGCAGAATTTTAAAACAAAGGCTAAAAAATTTCTGGAGCAGCACCCCCACTAATTTTAGCTACGAGCCGCCACTGCAGGCGATTTCCACCATCTTCCCTCTCCACCGTAAAGCCCGGATCTGAATCCCATTGAGAATGTATGGGACACGTTAGATCAGGGAGGAAAGTCCTCTTCCGTCTGGAAAGGCCGCCGTCCGTCGGATGGGACGTTAAGACGTGGCCCCGTGTGCGGGAGAGCCATACCCTGTGCACGTTAAAGAACACGCTGGATGGCCTTGACGGGAGGCTACCATCTGTCTCCCAACAGCTGTTCCAGTGGGTCCCCTCCCCCAACCTTCTCTGGGCCTTCGAGGTCCTTGTGACCTGGCCATTTAGCCCATGGTGTGCAAAGAAGTGCCGCTCAGAGGTAAAACAACCCAACCCTCTTCCGTCAAATCTGAGCCAGTTAAAGGACTGTCTGGTGAATGCCTGGTATGCTGGAGATGCAAAGGCACTCCAACACCTTGGGAATCTATGCCAAACCGCATACGTGCTGTAATTCGGGCTAAAGGATGTTCAAATCGGTATTGAATAAAGGTTTCTAAATCAGTGGCCTGTGTGTGCAGTTTTAGTTTAATATAAACAAATTGGAAAAAGATGAGTAATTATTTTGACAAATTGGAAGTTATACGTAATTTTTTTGACAACACACATAAAAGTAAAGTCCAACATGATAAAAACATAAAATTTAAAGAAAAAAATTATTTACAACTACCGCGGCTACAAAATTCCTTTCATTTTCAATCTCTTACCAAGGGAACTGCTAACCGTAAATTCTTTCAGAGAATTAAAACGCGAATTAAACAGATTTTCATTATGAAATTAAATAATTAATATTAACACCTACCAACAAATTATGTAGTGCTGAATGTGAATATAAAAATCCCAATGTTATTCTGAAATATTCTAAATGAAAAAAGGTAAAAATTTTAGTAAAGAGAGCACAATGTTTAAATTTTCAACTGAAATAATATTATGTCAATGCATTATTCTCTCTTGTATATAAGCTGTTAGATTTGCGGGACATTTGTAAATAGAAATGATTTAGTTGAATTTGTCTGAATAAATAAATGATTTTAAAAAATATTCTATGTCAGAGTACAGTCGCTCAAAAAAATATCCGAACACTATGTATGGTTGATTACAGAATTCATATTTTTTTTGAGCGACTATACCAGAGATAGAAGACCCCAATCCCCCTTCTACTTTTATCACCCTAAATAGGAGGGAGTGTTTGACAATAACAAATATCACATAATCAAATTTTAAAACGTTTTTTCACGGGACCATTATTAAAATTTTTGTTTAAGCAAGTTTAAATCACTAAGTCAGCTTATCTGGATGAGGGCCGGGGAGGGGGGGGGGCACTAGAGAGTGAGCCCCCACTCTCTAGCGCGCCTAGCTCGTAATCTGCAGTTCCCAGGTTCGAGTCCCAGCTGGGTCAGCGTTGAGATTTATCTCCGCAAAATTCTCCGCCCTGCCCACAGTCAGTAGGGGACACCGATGGGTTTGGAAAGGCTGCCGTCTGTCGGATGGAACGTTAAGCCGTGCTCGAGAGTCATACCCTGTGCACGTTGAAGAACACACTGGATGGCCTTGACAGGAGGCTACCTTCTGTCTCCGAACAGCTGTTCCAGTGGGTCCCCTCCCCCAACCTTCTCTGAGCCTTCGGGGTCCTTGTGGCCTGGCAATTTAGCCCATGGTGTGCAAAAAGGTGCCGCTCAGAGGTAAAACAACCCAACCCAACCCTCCCATCATCTTTTTCTGAGCCTTAGGGGTCCTTGTGACCTGGCCATTTAGCCCATGGTGTGCAAAAAAGTGCCGCTTAGAGGTAAAACAACTCAACCCATACAGAAGAGCAACTGGCGTGAACCAGGAGCTCCCATTTTGAAGTTCGAGAAATGAAATGGTAGATGTTTAATATAGTTCATTTTTGTTTGATATTTTCTGAAGCTTAACGTTAACCACGGCTCGTTAACGTAACAAATGCAAATACAACTCAAGGTTCTCGAGGCAGTTTCATGGTGTGGGGCATGTTCTGTTGTCAACACGTTAACAGATCACGGCTTAACGTTAACATTTTCTTCTTTCATCACAGTTATACACTTAGTGGTCTTAGAATTATGACCGGCCCTTCTCCATGTTATGTCAGTAGAAGCTAACGTATAGAGCTATACGAGCAATAGATTAAATCGTTAGGTCACCAGGACCCCGAAAGTTGGGGGGAGGGGCCCCCTGAATAGTTATTGGGAGGCAGTGGAAGCCTCCCGTTAAGACCATCCAACGTGTTCTTTAACTTCCAGAGGGTATGGCTCTCCCGAACACGAGGCGACGTCTAACGTCCCATCTGACGGACGGCGTCCTTTTGAAGCCCATCGGTGTCCCCTACTGACAAAGTCAGGGAGGGGAGTTTTGCGGAGATAAATCTAAACGCAGACGGGACTAGAACCTGGGAACTGCTAATTACGAGCCTGGCACGCTACCAATTGGGCCACCCCCGCCTCGTTCTATCTAAATCTCGATTTTTAACATTATTCCCTTTGCGTTTAAAGAGTTATGGAAGATGGCATATTTAACAGCAAGAAAATTTAAAAATATTGAAAGAATTTTGTATAAAAAACCTTTTAACTATCCGATGGGCTTGGGAAGGCTGCCGTCCGTCGGATGGACGTTAAGCCGTGGCCCCGTGTGCAAGCGAGTCATACCCTGTGCACGTTAAAGAACACGCTGGATGGCCTTGACTGGAGGCTACCATCTGTCACCCAACAGCTGTTTCAGTGGGTCCCTTCCCCCAACCTTCTCTGAGCCTTCGGGGTCCATGTGACCTGGCTATTTAGCCCATGGTGTGCAAAAAAGTGCCACTCAGAGGTTAAAACAACCCAACCCTTTTAACTATACGTCTTTTGTATTAGTTAGTTAGAAGTAATGCTTCTCATTCAAATTATCATAATGTTTGGCATTGCTGTTGTTCAAATATTCACACTTCCATAACTCTTTAAATGCGGAACAAATATTGTTAAAAAATCGAGATTTAAATAGGATTGATTGAGATCTAACTCTGTCACATTTTCTCATAAAAGCTTATTTTGAAAGTTAGCTTCCGCTGACGTGGTGGTGGTGTGTCTAAATCCCCACTTCGGGGCGGGAGTGGCTCAGTCGGTAGCGCGCCAGGCTCGTAATCTGCAATTCTCAGATTCGAGTTCCAGCTGAGTCGAGAATTATCTCCGCGAAACTTCCGCCCTGCCCAAGGTCAATAGAGGGCACCAATGGGTTTGGAAAAGCCGCCGTTCGTCGGATGGGACGTTAAGCCGTAGTTCCGTATGCGGAAGAGCCATACCTCGTGCACCTTAAAAGAGACAGATGGTAGTCTCCCGTCAAGGCCATTAAAAACTGCCTCTGAGCGTCACTTTTTAATGGCCTTGACTGAAGACCACCATCTGTCTCCTAACAGCTATTCAACGGGTTCCTTCACCCAAGCTTCTCTGAGCTTTCGGGGTCCTAGTGACCTGCCCATTTAGCCATTGTGCAAAAAACAATACATCACAGCTCAAATCCCCATTTTTTTTCTTTTTGCATTTTTCTTCAGCTCTTGTCACAGTTTAGCAGTCAGATTTTAACCTTTTCAGCCTTTTGATACATGTATATTTGTGTTTATAAATACGCATGCTTTAATTTCTACTTTAAAGTTGCCAATTCTCATATACACTGATGGCCATTAAAAGTGCAACACCAGGAAGAACACATTAGATTGTCCCGAAATATGAAAGATGGGTAGCCCATGGGAGAACATGTAAATGATTCAAAGCGCAGCACAATACGCACACCATGTGTGACAGTAACGCCCCCTGGAACTGGTATAAGAGGAGATTACAAAGAGCCGGTGTAAAGCACTGTATTGTGTTTGCTGGCAGTTCTTGCACACTAAAGGATCAAGTATGCCCCGTCGAAGAACATGGCATCCATACGACTAGGTTTCCGACTTTGATTGAGGGAGAATTGAGGGATTACAGGAAGGTGGATTATCGTACCGAGACATCGGTGTTCGTGTTGGATGGAATGCTGCCGCAGATGAGAATATGGCGTCAGTGGATAGAGAAGAAACGAACTCAGCGACGTGAGGGATCTCAACGGCCCTGTCACACAAACGAACGAGAGGCCCAACATCTCATGCGCATGGCTATGAATGATCGTACAGCCACATCAAATACCTTAGCTCAACAGTTAGGGTGTGTTGCACATCAACCAGTGTCTGTACGTACGGTTCGACATCTCTGCAGCATCTTTGTTAGGCAGCCATTGCTTCGACTATCATTGACTCTACAACACAGGCGTATGCGACTGCAATGGTGGCAAGAAGGTCGCACATGGATGTGAGAATGGCATCGCATCGTCTTTTCAGACGAATCCCGCTTCAGTATGCAGCACCATGATGGACGAATCCGTATCTGGCGGTAACGTGGCAACAGGCTCAGTAAGACATGCATGATGCAGCGCCATACAGGTCCGACCCCTGGTGTTATGGTATGAGATGTCATTGGACTCCATTCACACATGCGCCTCGTACGCATTACCAGTACTTTGAACAGCCAGCGTTACATCAATTAGGGTTTGGAGATCAATTAGGGTTCATACCATATCTTCAGGGGTTCTCTGGTGCCATTTGCCAACAGGACAATGCCCGACCACATGTAGCATGCATCGTCCAACAATTCCTGGATAGCCATCATGTGACACTTCTTCCTTGGCCTGCGCATTCACCGGATCTGTCCCCAATTGAGCGTGTCTGATCTATGATCTCACGACGACTAGCACATCAGACACCAGCAGCTGCTACAACAGATGAACGTTGGCTACGTATCGAAACTTCATGGACTGACATTCCCCAAACACACATCCGACATCTCATCCTCTCAATGTCGGACCGTGTAGCAGCGGTTATTAGATATTGATTTCTTTGTATCTACAAGTCTAACCGAGTTGTATTTGTAATCATTTGATCCTTGTAACATAAGCTATGTATTCACTAAATATGGCTTTGATTTCTCTTGTGTTTCCTGGTGTTGCACTTTTAATGGCCAGCAGTGTATTTATATTCGTATGTTCTGCATTCACCTATTAACTTCGAAATGTTTGCATTTTCTTAAAAGTGGTGAGCGTGATAGTTACATATGAGAGAAGTATACATCAGTAATTATTTCACTTAAGCTGAAAACGTATTTTTTTCGCTCTCCCTCTCTGGGAACTACTTGAACAACATTTCTCATCTAACCGTTGGCAACTCACTGTAAACTTTTTTTTTTTGACGCCACGTCACAAATTTGTTCACATCACATATACTTAAAAAACGTACCTTGTCGAAAGACTAAAAATTATTTTGTTCAGTCAATTAGCGAACTAATATTTTCACGAACTCCTCCATAATAATAAGTGGCTCTTAAAAGAACTCCCATCTGAACGAACGAACCAGCTCCATCCGTTTCACAAAAGTCCCCAGTGAAAACCTAATATTTAAAAAGAATCTTTTTCCTACAGGAAAAAAGACAATGTACTAAAATAAAAATTAGGGATTTCGTGGAGAGTTAATCAAAACCTGCTGACAAATGAGCACTTATTTGCCTCGCAGTAAATAAAATCTTGTGTCATTCCGCAGAATCAATAGAACCCTAATTAAAGATATATTTTATCCTCGGCACGTTGTGACGTAGCAGTTGCGACAGCAGCGAGGTCTGCAGACGACTGAACGACGCCTGTAATAACACGTGAGTTCAAGGGTAGACGTACAGTCGCTCAAAAAGAGCGACTGTACGCCGAAGATAAAAAAAAACGTTTTGATATAGTTTTGACACTAGGTTTTTTTTACGTAATGTTTCGATGCGTTTTGTTTTAGGAGAGAAATTTAGCGAAATTATCAGTAGATTTGACTAAAAGGCAGTTTTTATTTTCGTTAAGAGTTGTCTGTTCGAAATATGCTTACAGAATTTTTGTTATGGGGACGGGGATGGCTCAGTCGGTAGCGCGCAAGGCTCGTAATCTGCAGTTCCCAGGTTCGAGTCCCAGCTGGGTCAGCGTTGAGACTTATCTCCGCAAAAACTCCCTGCACTGCCCACGCTCAGTAGGGGATATCGTAGTTGGAAAGGCCGCCATCCGTCGGATGGGACGTTAAGCCGTGGCCCCGTGTGCGGGAGAGACATACCCTGTGCACGTTAAAGAACAAGCTGGATGGCCTTGACGGGAGGCTACCATCTGTCTCCCAACAGCTGTTCCAGTGGGTCCCTTCCCCCAACCTTCTCTGAGCCTTCGGGGTCCATGTGACCTGGCCATTTAGCCCATGGTGTGCAAAAAAGTGCCGCTCAGAGGTAAAACAACCCAACTCTTTTGCTATGACATGAAGTAGGTTGCTGAAAATATTCTCTCTGTGTATTGACGTTACTGTAAATTTAAGGAAAGAGGAGAAGGTAAAACGATAAATCTAAGGGGGAAATCCTGTCAGGACTGGTACTAGGGATCGAAAGGGAGGAGTTCTAGCATCTTATGGATAGATTGGTTCTAAGGGTGGAAAGAGAGGAATTCCTAACATCCTATCAGGACTGGTGCTAGTGGTGGAAAAAGAGAGAGAGTTCTAACTTCTATCAGGACTAGTTCTAGGGATGGAGAGGTGGAAACCCTAATGTCATATCAGGATTGGGTTGTGTTACCTCTGAGCCGCACTTTTTTGCACACCATGGGCTAAATGACCAGGTCACAAAAGAATCTGATTATGATACGCCTCTTCTTTCGAATCATAATCAGATTCTTTTGTGACCTGGTCATCGAAAGCTCAGAGAAGCTCAGAGAGAAGTCACCGAAAGCTCAGAGAAAGTTGGGGGAGAGGACCTACTGGAACAGCTGTTGGGAGACAGATGGTAGCCTCCCGTCAAGGCCATCCAGTGTGTTCTATAACGGGCACAGGATATGTCTCTCTCGCACACGGGGCCACGGCTTAAAGTCCCATCCGACGGACGGCGGCCTTTCCAAGCCCATCGGTGTCCCCTACTGACCGTGGGCAGGGCGGGGAATTTTGCGGAGATAAATCTCAACGCTGACTCAGCTGGGACTCGAACCTGGGAACTGCAGATTACGAGCCTGGCGGGCTACCGATTGAGCCACTCCCGCCCCCATAATATCAGGACTGATTCTAGGAATGGAAAAGGGGAATCTTAACTTTCTATCACAAGTTCTGGGTGGAAAGGAACGAATCTTAACATCTTACCAGAACTGGTTCTCCCGGTGGAAAGGGGGAGTCCTAACTTCCCATTAGACATGCTCTAGGAGTGGAAGAGGGGGAATCTTCCTTTCAGACCAGTTCTAGGGAGAAGTCCTACTTTCCTATCAATACTGATTCTAGGGGTGGAGGGGGGAACTGCAAAAGGACCATGGTATCCTTCAATAGAATGTCAACAATCGGAAAGAGCTCAAAAATATTTGAAAATACTGAAACGAAAGAAAAGGCGTATCATAATCAGCTTGGTCGCTGGTGCAAAATTTCTTTATTGGTTTCCCATCCATAGGCGCCGAATTGTCAGTTGTCGGTGGTTACAGGAACAGAAGTATCTCTTCGCCCCGTGCCATATTTTTGCTTTCTTTTAATTATAAAATATTTTGTGCAAAACGAAATCCAAATCGGCACGCGTACAATAGTGAACTTTGAAAGACGGTAATTTTTATTTCCAGGTACAATTATTGCTTTATTTGAGGTTGGCAACGCTGAATAGAGAGGTAGAAGTGCAGTCTGTGCTAGCTCAGCTTGAAGTATCAAGGTCTGCTTCGATGGTTCGGGTGTGTTCAGTTAATGCAACATGAGAGAAACATTTAGTTCAATATTTTCTCTGATTTTTCCTCGTCACAGCTGTATTCGAAACGAAAGATAATTTTTGTTCCATTTTTCGTGAAAAGCTATATAAACCTTCTAATATAATCAAGCTCGGATCTAGAAAAAATAGGACGGGGTGGTCGTCCCCCCTATTTTAGTCGAGTCGGAAAATGGATGGGGAGGCAATGGATTGGATTCTATAGCTATTATCTTTCCAATTTTTCATTATCAGATTTCTATAGCAGTATAACATTTGAAGTTTGAAGTTTGAAGTTTATTTCACCTAAACATACATATATTGGTAGATAAAACACAGACAAATTCACAGATGAAAAAGGAGAACATAATAAGCCGTAGCTTTTGAATAAATGTTTCCTGAAATACACTTAAATTTAAAACAATGCAGGTGACCTTAATTTATACATTTATACATTTATTTGAGCACATGAATTTTTGTGGTCTGACTCTATCATTGACTTGATAATAAGTGTAGTTTATATTTAAATTTAAAAGTTCTATATTGTTCCATTGCAGCAGTATCCTCTGGTATCTCGTCATTCCAAATCTTAATGCCAATGTACCGTATTGATCTCTGGCCTATAGATTTCTTATAAAGGGGCAACATGATCTTGTTCTTAAGGCGAGTATCATAACTGAAAGTCTTCGTTCTTTCTAAGCAGCAGTAAAGTTCCGAGTACTCTGTCATTTTATTCTTCACTCTGTATACAAAATTCCCCATAACATACTTGTAAATATTATATATATTTAGTATTCCATTTTCTGCCATCAGGTGTTGTACCGGATTTCTGAAATTTAATCTTAGAATATATCTCATAATTCTCTTTTGCAGACAAAATAAACTATTCAAATTGGCTGAACTAGTATCTCCCCAAACACTAATTCCATATATTAAATGTGGGTACACTAATGCATAATATAAATTTATCAAAGTTTGTTGATTTACATATTTTTTAATCCTCCCAATCGATCCAATATTTTTTGAAATAGTAGCTCTTAGCTGGTTAATATGATAATTCCAAGTTAAATTAGCATCTACCCAGAGTCCAAGAAATTTTATATATTCACATATTTCAATCTTTTGATCATTCATCAAAATATTTATTTCGTTATAATTCAGTTTTTTATTCTTGTTCTTAAAGACCATACACTTTGTTTTAGAAATATTTATAGCTAGTTTATTATATGTGATCCATTTATGCATATTTCCAATTAGAGTATTTGTTTCTTCTACTAAAGTTCTTACATCAGTATGGAAAGAAATGACATTTATATCATCTGCATACATAACTAGTTTAGCTGCTCCCTTTTGTGATTGAATATCATTTATATACAAAAGGAATAATAAAGGTCCCAGCACAGAACCCTGTGGCACTCCCCTATTGAATTTGATTTGTTCAGATGTAGTCCTATTGACTTGTACAAACGCTGGTCTTTGAAATAGGTAGCTTTTAAGCCAATTATTTATTTTCCCTCGAAGCCCATAGTGTCTAATCTTTTCCAAGAGAATTTCATGATCTACACAATCGAATGCTTTAGACAAATCTAAATATACAGCCAAGCCAACTCGCTGATGTTCAAGATTATTAACAATATAATCATAGGTATCTATAATAGCACCTTGTGTAGATTTGCCATGTTGAAAACCATATTGTTCTGGTATAATTAGCTTTCTGTTTGATATAAATTTATATATACATTTATGCATTAATTTCTCGAAAATCTTGGCGAAAACTGAGAGTAAAGAAATTGGTCTGTAATTCTTTATATCTTTCAGGTTTTTACTCTTGTGAATAGGTATTATTTTTGCTAGTTTCATTTCATTTGGAAAAATTTCCTTCTGAAGTGACAAGTTGAAAATATATGTGAGGGGGATCTTAATTTCATTTTTAACATTTTTAATTACATTTATTGAGATATCATCAGGCCCACAAGAAGTATTAGGTTTCATTATACTTATAACATGACATATATCATCTTCAGAAAAAGGTTCAATATATAAACTATCTGGAAAACTGTATCCATAATATTTATATTGCACTTGATTTTTTGTATTGAAATCAGCTGCTAGATCTTCTGCTATACTTTTAAAATACTGGTTGAAAGCTGTAGCTTTTTGCGCATCGTCTGTTAGTACATTTTCAGCCATCTCAATGCCCCCAATTCTAAGATTTTTGTTTTTATTCCGAGACAATAGGTTATTTATCAGCCTCCATTTCTGTTTCAGCGAAGTATCACCATATATATTAAATTTAGTTTCATAGTATTTTTGTTTAGCTTCTCTTATTAAACCAGTGACATAATTTCTGCAAATTCTGTGCCTTTCCTTGTCCGTTTCATCACTGGAATTCTTATATATTTCAGCAAGTCTGTTTCTTTTTCTAATCTGGTTTTTTACATAATTATTTATCCAAGGAGCATAACCAGGGTGTTGTGATCTCTTCTTTCGAATTCTAGGAAAGCATACATTATATATATCCATAAAGAGCGAAAGAAAGTTATCATATGCCTGGTTCACATCCGTAATTTGTAGTAAATCCTGCCAATTAATAATGCTTATTTTTTCCTTAAAATGTAAAACACACTTATGTGTCATTTTCCTGTAAGTTATATCATTTTCTAAATGTTTCCTTGAATCTTCAATAAAGTAAATTACGGGGTAGTGGTCAGTTAAATCAGATTGTAATATTTTACTTTTCCAAGACATATTAGTAATTGCATAATCAAGCAGTGAGCCATTCACATTTGTTAATCTAGTTGGTTTGTCATTTGGTGTAATCATGTAAAAATACGAATTAATTAAATCTCTAAAATCCAAAACATTCTTATCTGTACAATTGAGTAGATCTAAATTGTAGTCTCCTACAATTATGAAACTCGAATTCATTTTCTGTAATTTATTAAAATTTGTTTCCATAACTTGTAAAAAATATTCAAAATTGCCATCTGGTGGTCGGTATACTACTCCTATCACCATTGTATCAGTCTTGATACAAATCATTTCAATACTGTTGTGAAGTATCATCAGGGAGTCACATATGTCATAATTAATTCCATTCAGTGAATAGATTGCTACGCCTCCGCCTCTTCTGTTTATTCTTCCTAGATTGGCCGACTGATATCCTTCTATATGTAACGACTCACCATTTGCTAACCAAGTTTCTGAAAATGCCAAAAAATTGAACTGATGTCCCATGATTTCCAGTGTAGACAAAATTCCATCTGAGTTTGCCGTTAAGCTTCTAGAATTCATGTAAAATAAAGTTGAGGTTCCTCTACAGCAGGTCATCACTCTATTACAATCCTCCAAAGATATATACACATCATCCACCATGTTGACAAGTAAAGTTAGTCTTCACCAATTTACTTATTTATTTTTAAATCTTATCCAAGTCTGATTCGTTACTAATCTGGATACATTGGTCGCCTTCATTTTTTCTTAAAAATATTCGTCCGTTTCTTGTCCAGATGAACCTATATCCTTTAGCAAATTTTAGTTTCCTTGCTTTATGAAACAAATCTCTATAAAATTGTGTAAGCTGTTCATTGATGTATATATCATGCTTTTCATTAACTATGCCAGCTTCATATGTATTTAGTTTTTTCTAAGTTTCATTTTGTTTAGTAGATCATTTCTAGTTCTTTGATTATTGAAATTTACAACTATTGGGCGAGGTTTCTTATTCAGCCTGTCTTTATTATTACCCACTCTATAGTTAGAGCTGATATCATCAGGGCAAATTTTGACTTCTAAAGCTGTAGCAATTCTATTTACCAGCATAGAAGTATCTTCCATTTGCAATTCTGGTACTCCCACAATCTCAACACTTCTTTTACAATTAAATTGTTCAAGATCGTTAATTCTAGTTGTTAGATTCTGAACTTCTAAATCCATTTCCCTGTTTTTGATTTTCAGGGTTTCATTTTCTTTTTTACAATCAGACAGCTCATTCAATATCAAATCCATTTTCGTAATGATCCCATCATATCTTTTGCTCAAAAAATCTACACTTTGTTCAATATCCTTTATTAAAGCTGTGTCTTTTTTTATATCGGCTATGCTACGCATAATTAAGTCAATATCCCTCATTACTTCAGGATTATCAGTTTTTTGCTCTACCTCCGCAGACGTACTCTCGTTAGACTTAACGTATTCTTGCCGGTCCAAAGATTTTCGATTATTTGAGTTCTTATTTTTTACAGTTTGTATGCATTTAATGCATTTCCATTTATTGACTCTTTCGGAAGACATCTTTCGAAAATTCGTTTCCAGTATGCCAGCACAAGCGTAATGAAATTTCTTGCCACAATCAGCAGTACATTTTATTTCATCAATAAGCACCACCCGATCAGCGCACTTCCCGCATGTGGCAGCCATCTCGCACTTCCGGATCTTAGCACGAGAATCTATTGTGCAGCTCCGGGAGGAACACTCCAAATTGCAGCGGGTGTCAAATGCCTTCTAGGGGTGGGGGAGAGGTCGCAGTAGAGACAATGGTGGAGAGTCTCAGGTTCAAGGTCGTGTGCAGTGCGAAGCGTGGGTGATGTTGGATGCTGACTGCACAAAGGAAAACTGAATATCGAAAGTAACTGATTCAGCTGTAGATATCCGCCTTGAATTGATATAAAAAAATCTTACCAACTGGTAGTCCAGATGTTCATCAATCTCTGTAGAAAATTCAAGGTCTCCACTCGAAATATATATTTAATAACAAGGCAAAACTCATTTCCTCTCCGTTTTAAGGTTCTTTTTTAAAGTATTGAAAAATGCATGAAATTTGAGTAAGTTTAATAAATCTTCTCCCCCGTTACCCTTAATACCATTCTGAAGGGCCCCTTGCAACACCTGTCCCCCTAAATCCAGCCTTAGTTTATAACTAGTCCGCCCGTGGTAAAGGTTAAAAGCCTGCGTCTATGCCCCCAGGGTCACACTTTCTTGAAAGTTAATTGGGAAAAGGTGCATTGGCGGTTTAATCCTTTCTAGATTTGTAAAGATTCTCATGTGAATCTGTAACAAATAATTGGACAGTTTTGATAGAATTCAGCCTATTTAACCATTGAATTTAGTGTCATTGACCATCGATATTAATGTCTGTTAAAAATTAAAAATGTATTCTCTCCCTACGTTAAATAAGTAGCAATAAAATTTTGGTACTCTCAAAGATAACTTTATATATATATATATCAGTAATATAATATAATACTTTAGGTACATAGTATACATTTCCAAACAAATTTAATTTTTATTACCTTATTAAAAAAAGATTACTCTGAATGAACATCTGCTAAAATTTCCAGAGCATTATGTACAAATTTGAATAGTACATTCATGTCAAATATGCAATTCAAAACACTTAAGAGGCGGGGTGGCTCAGTCGGTAGCGCGCCAGGCTCGTAACCTGTAGTTCCCAGGTTCGAGTTCCAGCTGGGTCAGCGTTGAGATTTATCTCCGCAAAATACCCCGCCCTGCCCACGGTCAGTAGGGGACACCGATGGGCTTGGAAAGGCCGCCGTCCGTCGGATGGGACGTTAAGCCGTGGCCCGTGTGCGGGAGAGACATACCCTGTGCACGTTAAAGAACACGCTAGATGGCCTTGACGGGAGACTACCATCTGTCTCTCAACAGCTGTTCCTGTGGGTCCCCTCCCCAACCTTCTCTGAGCTTTCGGGGTCCATGTGACCTGGCCATTTAGCCCATGGTGTGCAAAAAAGTGCCGCTCAGAGGTAAAACAACCCATAACAACAACACAACACTTAATGGATGTCAGCAGTCAAATTCAAGCTTTCAAAAAGTCACTTGAATTCCACGACAGCTCCTGCAGAAGGAAATACTAAGTACATCGTATCCAAGGCATTTTCTACACATATAATCCTCTGGTCCTCACAGAGGCCACTCTCCATATGCAATTGTAGAGCATCGCTATTTTACAGCTTCCATCTTCTGGCCGAGCATGCTTGGCTGTTGATCATAGGGAACTGGGTTCGAGCCCCGGGTGTGGATGTTTATGTTGCGTTGGTTTGTTTTACCTCTGAGCTGCACTTTTTTGCACACCATGGGCTAAATGGCCAGGTCACATGGACCCCGAAGGCTCAGAGCAGGTTGGGGGAGGGGACCCACTGGAACAGCTGTTGGGAGACAGAAGGTAGCCTCTCGTCAAGGCCATCCAGCGTGTTCTTTAACGTGCACAGGGTATGGCTCTCCCGCACACGCAGCCACGGCTTAACGTCCCATCCGATAGACGGCGGCCTTTCCAAGCCCATCGGTGTCCCCTCCTGACCGTGGGTAGGGCGGGGAATTTTGCGGAGATAAATCTCAACGCTGACCCAGCTGGGACTCGAACCTTGGAACTACAGATTACGAGCCTGGCGCGCTACCGACTGAGCCACCCCGGCCCCGATGTTTATGTTGCCTTTCTGCTGCTGTATAGCTTTCTTCACACACCTTTTCTATGGCATATAAACTGACAGGCTCCTGTCAGATCTCTGTGGCAAATTGAGGGAATATGATTATTTTACAGAAGGCAACCTGTAGTCCTATGGGATTTTTTAAGACCAAATGCTTGGAAACTTTGCGTAAATACTTACAAATTAAAATAATTTTAATTTTAATGAAATACTTTAATTTCATTAGCTCAGCCTAGATTCTGACCTTCCTTATTTCATTTCAGAAAATGTTTTACGTACTCTTCATTTTCTGTAGATTAAAATCTGGTCTTGTTAATTGTTTCCTGCCATTTTTCTTCTAAGTTAATATTTAATCAATTTTATTTTCCAAAATGAGAGTCCCTATAGCTACAAGTACCGGTAGCGTTAAAAAGAGCTAGAGAGAAATATACACGACAAGCTAAAATAAGAGTTATTTTTGAATAATTAATAAAATAGCCACTTTCGTTATGGTAGAAATTATTATTTCCGGTTTCAAGTTAGTCTTAAATGACAGATGCTGAGCACCAAATGAAAAAATGTACTAGATTTATACATATTTCCTGTTGACGAGCTCTGCAGTTTATTAGTAGTAAATGATTGGGGGAGGGCATAAAAGTTTTGGATGCAGGGCGACGAAGTTGCCAGCAATCTGATTTAAAACGGCTTTTTAGTATCGTAATGGCTGTATCGAAAGTAACTTCGGATACCGAGAATTTGAAACCATTTCGTTCATTCTTATAAGCCTCTGGCACACATATAGCTCAACATTGATTGATTGATTGTTGATTTAAACAACAACATTGTTGATTTTAGTCACTGAAGTGGGATGTAGAACCATGATCAGTCTGGAATCTTAGTTCTACACGTCATCGGGGCGGGGGTGACTCAGTCGGTAGCGCGCCAGGCTCGTAATCTGTAGTTTCCAGGTTCGAGTCCCAGCTGGGTCAGCGTTGAGATTTATCTCCGCAAAACTCCCCGCCCTGCCCACGGTCAGTAGGGGACACCGATGGACTTGGAAAGGCCGCCGTCCGTCGGATGGGACGTTAAGCCGTGGCCCCGTGTGTGCGAGAGAGCCATACCCTGTGCACGTTAAAGAACACGCTGGATGGCCTTGACGGGAGGCTACCATCTGTCTCCCAACAGCTGTTCCAGTGGGTCCTCTCCCCAACCTTCTCTGAGCCTTCGGGGTCCATGTGACCTGGCTATTTAGCCCATGGTGTGCAAAAAAGTGCCGCTCAGAGGTAAAACAACCCAAATCTACACGTCACTTTAATTCTATCTTTTGTACATTTTCATTTAAATTATTTAAAATATATCTCGATTCCTACAAACCTTCTAATGCAGTGTGCAGCAATTGAGAGGATTTTGAAAGGTCAGTACCTGGAGATTGGTGAAATTTAGAGACAGCATCTATAGACTGCAAAATTTTTGAGAGGATTTGTAGGAGAAAATAACTGTTTGCATCTTTTTCGTAAATTCTGTTTTCTGGACACCATCTGCACTGCTTAATCTATCTTTCATATTTCTCTTCTACAACTTTTCTTACCTCTGTTCTGAAAGTTGACATGTAAAAAGATATTTGCTATTACTGTTGGTAATTTAAAAAATAAAGGACTCTGGTTAAAAAATAGGACTCTGGTGCATCTTCACCACCTGCACCATTAGATGAAATGTCTCTTGGGGGGATGTATTAATTTATCAGTGAGAATAATGGACGATTTAAAGAGATTCCGAAATGAAGTTTTAGTCAATTCGTGTTCAACCCAGATAACATTTTCACTAAAAGGAATATTTTCAATTCCTTTTCGTTTGCCAGTTCTCGGGTTGGAGTGGCTCAGTCAGTAGCGCGCCATGCACGTAATCTGGTGTTCTCAGGTTCAAGCCCCACCTGTTCCATCGTTCAGATTTATCTCCGCAAAACCCCTACCCTGTCGTTGCTCAGAAAGAGTATACCAATGGTCTTGGAAAGGCGCCGTCCGTTGGACGAGACGTAAAGTCGTGGTTCCCGTGTCCAGGAGAACCTGTGCATAGCATACGTGTACGTATCTTGTGCACGCTAAACAATACGCTGGATGGTTCCGCCTGAAGCACTACCAGTATCGGAGTATAAGACAGTACCATATAGATACAGCTCATCCCCGACTACCTAATGGCGAACAGTACTATAGGAGTAAAGCTCATCCATCGGTCAAAACCTAAATTTAATCTGCGCCCTGGTTAGCCACAAACAAGGATATAGAATCCAAGTTGCCTCGGCTCCCGTGACAGAGACCCTTAGTCGGGCCCTATTGTCGGGGCCCTGTCCAACATGACCGGACCAAGTCAGTCAGCAGGTTCCTCAACTTCTGAGATAGAAGTCTTAGCCTATCCAACCGGGGCCCAAACCGATCAGCAGAGCCTTCGACTTCGATGGGCCCTCAAGCCCCCCCCCCCCTCGACAAAGTGGACCCGTATCGTGGGGGGGGGGGGGGGCTATCTCTTAACAGCTGTCTTGTGGGTTTTCTTCCCACAACCTCGGCTCCCGGGGTCCTTGTAACCTGGCTATTCAGCCCATTTTATGCAAAAAAAAGTGTCGCTCAGAAATAAAACAGCCCACAACCCAATACAGCGACTTAGGAATTGAACAGTTATCTGCATTCATGGCCCGATCTAGGAAGAGGGGGAATGAGAATATGATAGTGTTAATATGGGTAAGAGAATATTTTTCAAGAAAATGTTTAAAGATCTCTGAAGCAGAGGGAGAAATGTTATACTGCAATGAAAATAGTCTCTTGCATCCCCCTTTTTTCATTTTTCGGTCTCGACAGGATTCCTTGATGCCTCCATCCCCTTTTTATCTCTAGATCCGGGCCTGCTTGCATTATTTATCTCCTAAAGATTTCATCCATCCAAGAAAAATTCATCAAGTGATGGGCAAACGAGAAAAAGAACTCTGTTGATTCTGCATCGAAAAGTAAACATCACGAGGCGTTGAGAAGATGATGGAAAGAGAAAAATCTCTGTCCCGATTGAAATGGATTTTTATGAAGACGAGCATGTGATAAAATTTCCTGGAATGATGCAAATTCTGATCTTTAAACTTCGATTAAATTGACTGAGCGGCATTATGTTTTTTCACGGAGTAAGGCAAAGGAATATTTTTCAGAACATTTTTTGCAAAGGAAACAGGAAGCTCGTAAGTAGGCTCGTACCAGTGAGATGCCTCTGTACCCTTGTGATGGATTGCAGCTAAATCTCTGAACTCTGATGTTGATGTTCAGTTTGATTTGCTCCTTTTTAAACCAATAAAATTTCTTTTTCTGATTGTTCTGTACGTATTTAGTGTTTATGTTGGTTACAAATATGATT
The DNA here is from genome assembly GCA_038380435.1 of Ryuthela nishihirai. NCBI lineage: Eukaryota > Metazoa > Arthropoda > Arachnida > Araneae > Heptathelidae > Ryuthela > Ryuthela nishihirai. The sequence continues at coordinate 128,359 of JAWZYU010000325.1, read as the reverse complement.
TACATTGGTATAGAGATCAGTTCGTGCCCTAGCCCAATTTGGGGAAAAATTTCTTTGACGCTTTGTAAAACATAGATAAGAAATGCGTGTCATTAATCATTTATTCTTATATGATAGTTATAATCATTTTATGATAAGCTTAAAACGTTTTTCGAGCAATAATCAAAATGTTATGGTGTTTGGAACGAAACATATCAAATACTACTATAAACTGAAAGTTCGTTGGTAACATTATTTTAGACGCAATGAGCCAATTCATTTATTAAGATAGAGAATACGTAAAAAAATAATGAAATCCCGCATGTTACTTTTTTAATTACGAGAGACTAAAAAATTATAATAAAATTTTTTATATTTTTATTATTTCAAAATTGCAAAAAAATTTGAAATTTAAATTATTCTGAGCCCGAAGTCGCCTCTGGTATTTTGAGTCCGACAAAGACCAAAACCGAATTCATCCTTATATGGTACATATTCAAAATGTGAGTTATATCATGGCTATACATTGTTTTTTGTAGGATGGGACGTTAAAGCCGTTGCCCCGTGTGCGGGAGAGCCCATACCCTGTGCACGTTAAAGAACACGCTGGATGGCCTTGACGGGAGGCTACCATTTGTCTCCCAGCAGCTGTTCCAGTGGGTCCCCTACCCCAACCTTCTCTGAGCCTTTGGGGTCCTTGTTGGCCAATTTAGCCCATGGTGTGCAAAAAAGTGCCGCTCAGAGGTAAAACAATTCAACGCATTGGGTTTTTCTAGATTAATGGGGCGCTCAGAAAGTCGGAAAATTTAAAAAACCGAAATGCCGTAAACTTCCAAAAGCTTTTGTTTTTCATAATGGAATTTTCCATTCTGTGAGATATGTCTCTTGCTACAAACTTAGCAGTAGTAGAAGTTAGATTGGGTTGTTTCACCACTGAGGCATTTTTTTTTCGCACAAAACGGGATAAATGGCCAGGTCATAAGGACTCGGAAGGCTAAGAGAAGATTGGAGGAAGAGGACCCACTGGACAGCTGTTAGGAAGGGTCAAGCCCATCTATTGTCTTCTTTAACGTGCACAGGGTATGTCTCTTCCGCACATTGTGTCACCGGTTAATGTCCCATTCGACGGACGGCGGCCTTTCTAAGCCCAGTGGTGTCCCCTACTAACCGTGGGCAGGGCGGGGAGTTTTGCGGAGATAAAACGCAATTTTGGTCCAGCTGGGACCCCTACAGATTATGAGCCACCCCCGCCCCTCAGAAAGTTAGGAAGACATGACCAAGATTGTCAAAACGGCTATGATAGGGGTGCTTTTCATTAAAACAAAAACATATCTTGCTGACATTTTTTCATTTCACAAATTTTCTTCATTTGATTAAGATTATTTTTTTTTTAAAATGTTCATTTTTTTTGTGAAGCGCCATTTGGCGATGTGTTTATCTTTTTATCCACTTTTCTGCATTTTTCGAGTTTTTTTATCGTAGCGTCTAAGACGGAGAATAATTTTATAAAGCAAACAAGTTTTACATTCAAGTTAATAACGTTAATTATAAAAATTAATTTTGTTTCTTCTACTGTCCTTTTCATAATTTAATATAACGAAGATGATTCCGAGAATGAAAAATAATTTGAAAAGATCTCGGTTATAAAAGGTAACAGTTTTATGTTAAATGAGAGTTTTTGACGTAGTGTAGAATCACAGAGAAACGAATGTATAAATTTATGGAAAAAAAAAATTCAGATGAACTAGAGAAGGAGAATATAATAAGAGAAATTGCACACGATTGGCTAAACAGCCAGCCCCAGGTTCTTGTGGTTTGGGGCGGGGGTGGCTCAGTCGGTAGCGTGCCAGGCTCGTAATCTGTAGTTCCCAGGTTCGAGTCCCAGCTGGATCAGCGTTGAGATTTATCTCCGCAAAATTCCCCGCCCTGCCAACGGTCAGTAGGGGACACCGATGGGCTTGGAAAGGCCACCGTCCGTCGGATGGGACGTTAAGCCGTGGCCCCGTGTGCGGAGAGCCATAACCTGTGCACGTTAAAGAACACGCTGGATGGCCTTGACGGGAGGCTACCATCTGTCTCCCAACAGCTGTTCCAGTGTGTCCCCTCCCCCAACCTTCTCTGAGCCTTCGGGGGTCCACGTGACCTGGCCATTTAGCCCATGGTGTGCAAAAAAGTGCCGCTCAGAGGTAAAACAACCCAACCCAAAATCTTGTGGTTTGACTAAACCACAAGAACTCAAGGAATCGGGGAAGGTGGAGGAAGGGGACCTCTACTAGTACTAGTACATAGTACATCGGACAACTACTAGGGGGCAGATTGAATCCTTCCGTCAAGGGTTGGGTTGTTTTACCTCTGAGCGGCACAATTTTGCACACAATGGATGAATGGGCAGGTCACAAGAATCCCGAAGGCTCAGAGAATGTTGTGGTAGGTGGGGGAACAGGATCTGCTGGGGCAGCAGTTGGGAGACAGATGGTAGCCTCTGTCTCCCAACTGCTGTCAAGGCTATTCCAGCGGAGCCACGATTTAACGTTCCATCCGAAGGACGCCTGCTTTCCAAGCCCGTTGATATAATCAATCCCAGTACAGAATCTTAAAACGCTGTGGGATAAACTCGCCGAGTTTTTTGGAGATAAATTTCAACGCTGGCCCAGATGGGACTCGAAGCTGTGAACTGCAGATTATGAGCCTGGCGTGCTATCGCCTGAGTCCCACCACGCTCCCCCGTCACGGCCATTTAGCACGTTTTTAATATCCACGAATATGGCTCAATTGTATACAGAGCCGCAGCTTAACTTCCCCTTCCCGCAAAAGTCCCACATCGATGGGCTTGGAAAGTACACCATCCGTCGGATGGGACGTTAAGCCGTGGTTCCATGTGCGGAAGAGTCATACCCTGTGCACGTCAAAGAACATGCTGGGTGGCTTTGACTGGAGACTACCATCTGTTTCCTAACAGCTGTCCAGAGGGTCCCTTCCCCATTCTTCTATGAGCTGTCGGGGATCCTTGTGACCTGGTCATTTAGCTCATTGTGTGCAAAACAAAGTGCAGTTCAGAGGTAAAACAACCCAACCGATACTGCCCATTAATTGACGGCGGACCTTTCAAGCCGTTGTACTCCATTGCCTTTAGTAGTGCTGCAGGTAGAACAACTAGTCAACTGACGGTAGAACAAGATTTACGGAGAAAATCCTCAACACAAGTTTATAACAAACAGTAGGGTTGGGTTGTTTACCTCTGAGCGGCACTTTTTTGCACACCATGGGCTAAATGGCCAGGTCACATGGGCCCCGAAGGCTCAGAGAAGGTTGGGGAAGGGGAACCACTGGAACAGCTGTTGGGAGACCGATGGTAGCCTCCCGTCAAGGCCATCCAGCGTGTTCTTTGACGGGCGCAGGTTATGGCTCTCACGCACAGGGGGCCACGGCTTAACGTCCCATCCGACGGACGGCGGCCTTTCCAAGCCCATCGGTGTCCCCTACTGACCGTGGGCAGGGCGGGGAATTTTGCGGAGATAAATCTGAACGCTGACCCAGCTGGGACTTGAACCTGGGAACTACAGATTACGAGCCTGGCGCGCTACCGACTGAGGCACCCCCGCCCCACAAATAGTAGGGACTGGATCAGCTAGGACGGAAGGAAGTGGGAGTAAGTTCTGCCTAGCAACAGAACACCAGCATCAGATCCAGTTAAAGGGCTGGGTGAAAAAAAAGGCAAAAAACAACTGCGTGTTAAATCCGTGGCGCCTCCAACTAAGAACAAGAAAGTTGACGTGGCACTGGGCATCGGGACTTTCGTCATATCAGGCCGCATGCCTGAGGCTTTGTTTTAGCCATTTCCTTGTATTTATCGATGGGATTGCGAGGCTCCTTGCAACCTGTTGTTAACCAAAACGAGTGAATGTACTTGGTGGGCAGTAACTATTTTCTGTATACATTCTTAATTGCAAACAATGTTGTAAACTGATAAATTGAACATACATAAAAAGTACATTTAGTTTGTTAGCTTGCGAGAGATATCCTGACAAGGTAGAGACTTGTACCCTTCTGCATAAAGTATCACACACGGTTGGATGGAAAAAAACCTAGCTTCCACAGGTTTGTGCAGCTGCCGGGACACAGGTTCTCAACACAGTTGGGATAGTAAGAGAAGATTGGGAACAGGGCCCGAACTGGGGAGGGGGCGTCATCTAACCCTGTTCCCAATCTACATAAAATAATAATAATAATCTTTATTTTATTCCGCCAGTCAGTACAATATACATTTACATAGCATAATTATCTAATTTGGGTTGTTTTACCTCTGAGCGGCACTTTTTTGCACACCATGGACTAAATGGCCAGGTCACGAGGACCCCGAAGTCTCAGAGAAGGTTGGGGGAGGACCCCCACTGGAACAGCTGTTGGAAGACAGATGGTAACCTCCCCTCAAGGCCATCCAGTGTGTTCTTTAACGTGCGCAGGGTATAGCTGTCCCACACACGGGGTCCACGGCTTACTGTCCCATCCGGCGGACGGCGGCCTTTCCAAGCCCATCGGTGTCCCCTACTGACTGTGGGCAGGGCGGGGAGTTTTGCGGAGATAAATCTCAACACTGACCCAGCTGCATAATTATCTAATAACAATTACGTTATTAGATAATTATGCAATCCCTTACTGACCGTAGGGGCAGGGGTGGCTCAGTCGGTAGCGCGCCAGGCTCGTAATCTGTAGTTCCCAGGTTCGAGTCCCAGCTGGGTCAGCGTTGAGATTTATCTCCACAAAATTCCCCGCCCTGCGCACGGTCAGTAGGGGACACCGATGGGCTTGGAAAGGCCGCCGTCTATCGGATGGGACGTTAAGCCGTGGCCCCGTGTGTGGGAGAGCCATACCCTGTGCACGTTAAAGAACACACTGGATGGCCTTGACGGGAGGCTACCATCTGTCTCCCAATAGCTGTTCCAGTGGGTCCCCTCCCCCAACCTTCACTGAGCCTTCGGGGTCCATGTGACCTGGCCATTTAGCCCATGGTGTGCAAAAAAGTGCCGCTCAGACGTAAAACAACCCAACTCTTACGAAATCTCTACAGAGTACAGTCACCATTTCTTATTCTTTCATTATTGTATACCACTTTCAGTTTCCAATAGTCTCGATAAACTGTTGCTAACTTTTTTTTTCTTATCCTTGAAAGGGAAATTTTCTCTCTCTGCGATTGCCCTACTTTCCTCTCTTTACCACTGATTCATCTGTAGTAGGCTTTATACAATGCTTTTGCCGCTGATAAAAGAATACACCACGGAAACAACAGAAGGAGTTAACAAGTTGTTCCCTTTCCTCTGAACGATTTCGCTTTCGAATGCCATTATCTTAAAAGAGAGCAAAGAATTCTCCTCGCTGTTGCTAAGCGACCCACGGTTGCGGCACTTCCATCTTAACTATGCGAGCAATTCCCTTTTAAGAATCGTTTTTTTTCCGGCTTTGGCGCAATTTGTTTTTACGTGCCAGTGAAGGAACGTCTCGTGGTTCATATTAGCGCACGACACGAATGCTTTTTACGTGCTGCGGATAAGATAACGTGGTGACTTTTAAAACCGATCGCGTGGTAACTAGTGGAAATAAAGCTCTTTCTAGGCTTTGTTTCCCGAATTGTTACTTTGGAAACGTTTAGGAGGAAAAATAATTTCTTTGACTAGCGTTGATAACTGTCGCCTAGCTGACTTTTTTTTTAAAAACAATTTAGTGTTAGTCCAAAATGGATCATTTCAGAATTTGCAACTGATAGTGTTTAATCACTTACTGGGGACAGAACAGCTTTAATTTTTGAATCAATTTAGCGAACAGGAAAGTTACTTTTGTAAAATCAATATAAAATACTCTTATTTGTAACGCATAATGTTCATTTACCGAGTTAATACAAATTTTAAATTAAAAAAAAATACCCCCTCAAGCAGTTGCTTGCCACAGAGGTCTGCCAGTTTATATGCCACAGTAGGGGCGGGGGTGGCTCAGTAGGTAGCGTGCAAGGCTCGTAATCTGTAGTTCCCAGGTTCGAGTCCCAGTTGGGTCAGCGTTGAGATTTATCTCCGCAAAATTTACCGCCCTGCCCACGGTCAATAGGGGACACCGATGGGCTTGGAAAGGCCGCCGTCCGTCGGATGGGACGTTAAGCCGTGGTCCCGTGTGCGGGAGAGCCATAACCTGTGCACGTTAAAGAACACGCTGGATGGCCTTGACGGGAGGCTACCATCTGTCTCCTAACAGCTATTCCAGTGGGTCCCCTCCCCCAACCTTCTCTGAGCCTTCGGGGTCCATGTGACCTGGCCATTTAGCCCATGGTGTGCAAAAAAGTGCCGCTCAGAGGTAAAACAAACCAACCTGGCCTCATTAAGGGATAACTATGAGACTGGATAAGACTGTCATCCATCGTATGAAACGTTAAGCCGTGGACCCAGGTGCAGGAGAACAACCCTGTTGAAGAACTACGGTACATCACAGAATTAAAAACGAAATAACGAATTCTGTTAGATCTGATAGGGTTATTCACGCATATCATTATACATAAATTTAATTAAATAAATAAAAATTAAATTTAATCAATGATCTTTTCGTCAGATCGCGAACTGCGGTGCAATTTTGGCAAAGGATCGCTAATCAGTCTTTGAAAGCCATTCTATTAAAACACGAAGTCCTAGCAATAACAAAATTTCCCCGCCCTGCCCACGGTCAGTAGGGGACACCGATGGGCTTGGAAAGGCCGCCGTCTGCCGGATGGGACGTTAAGCCGTGGCCCCGTGTGAGGGAGAGACATACCCTGTGCACGTTAAAGATCACGCTGGATGGCCTTGACCGGAGGCTACCATCTGTCTCCCAACAGCTGTTCCAGTGAGTTCCCTCCCCCAACCTTCTCTGAGCCTTCGGGGTCCATGTGACCTGGCCATTTAGCCCATGGTGTGCAAAAAAGTTCCGCTCAGAGGTAAAACAAACCAAAATCCTAGTAGGACCGGATCTAGAAAAAAAGTGAGCAGACAAGAAACACAACCGAGCAAGAAAAATGTACAAAGGGGAGGGCTAAGACACTGGTTTCCAATGCAGTGACTTGGCCTTCCGTGTTAAATGTCTTTAAAATAAATTCTTGAAATATGCATGAAATAAAAAAGGAAGTTTAATAATTTCCCCCCCTATTACTCTTATTATCATCCTGAACGGTGAGGGGAGGGCATCCCCTATGATCCCAGGATCCTGGAGATCCCTCATCCCCCAGGATTCTCCCTGGTTCCCAGTACAGGAGAACTATATCTTGTGAATGTTAAAGAACACGCCGCATGGCCTTGTTGACAGGAGGATACCATCTGTATACCAACAGCTGTCCAATGTGTCCCCTGCCACGACCTTTTCTGAGTCTTTGGTGCCTTTGTGACCTGATCATTTAGTCCACTGTACCACTCAAAGATAAATAAACTCCAAAATAATCCTTACCCAACTTTCTCTATGAGGGTCTTGTGATTTGAGCATTTATCCCATCTCTTTTACATTTTAGTTATATAATCTTGTTATTCTCAGAGAGAGACATTTTATGCTATTCTCAGTTACATGTGTGACTTGTATTCATAGTTACATACATCTTACACATCTCTATACGGATTCTATTCATAATGGCATGCTGGGCCTATAATTACATTGTCTGATATCTGTTACATATATTGCGTATTTTTCACATTTGAATTGTATGCTATTCTCAGATGCATATGCAAGTGTATCAGGCCCCAATGTAGAAAAAAAGGTGAGGGCAAGAACGAGTCTAAATGAAAAGGAACACCGTTCCAGTATAAATGTTTTCATTCGTTATAATGACCCCTCGAAACGGAGGTCTTTCCTCCCTACGGGGGCGGGGGTGGCTCAGTCGGTAGCGCTTCAGGCTCATAATCTGCAATTCCCAGGTTCGAGTCCCAGCTGGGTCAGCGTCGAGATTTATCTCCGCAAAACTCCCCGCCCTGCCCACGGTCAGTAGGGGGACACCGATGGGCTTGAAAAGGCCGCCGTCCGTCTGATGGGACGTTAAGTCGTGGCTCCGTGTGCGGGAGAGACATACCCTGTGCACGTTAAAGAACGCGCTGGATGGCCTTGACGGGAGGCTACCATCTGTCTCCCAACAGCTGTTCCAGTGAATATTCTTCCACCATACTTCTCTGAGCCTTCGAGGTCCTTGTGACCTGGCCATTTAGCCCATTGTTTGCAAAAAAGTGCCTCTCAGACATAAAACATCCCAATTCGATTCAGTTGATCTTCGAAACATTGCCTGCTGGTTTCAAAACCCGAGTATTGTTATCCTACCACAAAACGCATCGCCTTAAATCTTGACACAATACACTCTGCGAAATATTTTTTTTACTGACCATAATTACTACAAATATTTTAACCCCTTCACATGGCCAAGATTCAGATCTTGCGTACTTTAATAGCAAGCGACACATTGATTATTCGGCTAACTCTTTTAACTCTTTGCAACTCTTGAACCTCAGTTCATTTTGGTTGGGAAAAGCGCACCGACTACTTTTAAGAGACATTAGGGCCATTTAAGAGCCACTTTGGAACAGTAACTCGCAATTCCCGAGGTTTTTATGGCTCTCTTGGGTAACGAAATCGATTCCCCGGGACATTACTTTAACGCAAATTGTTTGCAAAGCTGTTATTTCCAAGGCTTCTCAATGTGCGAGTTGGAATGAAAGTGTAAAATTTCATGCTAAGTTGCAATTATCGATTAAACAAAGTTTAGCCGTATATGTTTAATTAGTTGGGAAATTAATTGTTTCGTCAGTAATTGTTGTGTTTCGTATTATCGTTTTTAAAAAGTTTAATTTTTGGAAGAGCAACTCTCGGAATCGTAAATGAGAAGGCAGAATTAGTTTTGTGTGTGTGTGGGTTTGGGTTGTTTTACCTCTGAGCGGCACTTTTTTGAGAACAATGGGCGAAATGGCCAGGTTACAAGGACCCCGAGGACTTGGAGAAGGTGGAAGGAAGGGGACTCACTGGAAGAAACGTTAGGAGACAGATGGCAGCCTCCCGTCAAGGCCATCCAGTGTGTTCATTAATGTCCACAGGATATGGCTCTCCTACTGAACGAGGGCTGGGCGAGTTTTATCCAGGGGTGAACCCAAGATGGGCAGATGTCTGCCTTCAGCCCTTAACCCCCCTTCAAATGGCTTTCCTTCACATGGGAATCTGTAGTTCCCAGGTTCGAGTCCCAGCTGGGTCAGCGTTGAGATTTATCTCCGCAAAAATTCCCCGCCCTGCCCACGGTCAGTAGGGGACACCGATGGGCTTGGAAAGGTCGCCGTCCGTCGGATGGGACGTTAAGCCGTGGCCCCGTGTATGGGAGAGCCATACTCTGTGCACGTTAAAGAACACGCTGGATGGCCTTGACGGGAGGCTACCATCTGTCTCCCAACAGCTGTTCCAGTGGGTCCCTTCCCCCAACCTTCTCTGAGCCTTCGGGGTCCCATGTGACCTGGCCATTTAGACCATGGTGTGCAAAAAAGTGCCGCTCAGAGGGAAAACAACCCAACCCCAATGTAGAATAAAAGTGAGGGCAAAAACGAGTCTAAATGAAAAGAAACACCGTTCCAATATAACTGTTTTCATTCGTTATAATGACCCCTCGAAACGGAGGTCTCCCCTCCCTACGAGGGCGGGGGTGGCTCAGTCGGTAGCGCTTCAGGCTCATAATCTGCAGTTCCCAGATTCGAGTCCTAGCTGGGTCAGCGTGGAGATTTATCTCCGCAAAACTCCCCGCCCTGCCCACGGTCAGTAGGGGGACACCGATGGGCTTGAAAAGGCCGCCGTCCGTCGGATGGGACGGTAAGCCGTGGCACCGTGTGCAGGAGAGCCATACCCTGTATACGTTAAAGAACGCGCTGGATGGCCTTGACGGGAGGCTACCATCTGTCTCCCAACAGCTGTTCCAGTGAATATTCTTCCACCATACTTCTCTGAGCCTTCGAGGTCCTTGTGACCTGGCCATTTAGCCCATTGTTTGCAAAAAAGTCCCTCTCAGACATAAAACATCCCAATTCGATTCAGTTGATCTTCGAAACATTGCCTGCTGGTTTCAAAACCCGAGTATTGTTATCCTACCACAAAACGCATCGCCTTAAATCTTGACACAATACACTCTGCGAAATATTTTTTTTTACTGACCATAATTACTACAAATATTTTAACCCCTTCACATGGCCAAGTTTCAACTCTTGCGTACTTTAATAGCAAGCGATACATTGATTACTCGGCTAACTCTTTTAACTCTTTGCAACTCTTGAACCTCAGTTCATTTTGGTTGGGAAAAGCGCACCGACTACTTTTAAGAGACATTAGGGCCATTTAAGAGCCACTTTGGAACAGTAACTCGCAATTCCCGAGATTTTTATGGCTCTCTCGGGTAACGAAATCGATTCCCCGGGACATTACTTTAACGCAAATTGTTTGCAAAGCTGTTATTTCCAAGGCTTCTCAATGTGCGAGTTGGAATGAAAGTGTAAAATTTCATGCTAAGTTGCAATTATCGATTAAACAAAGTTTAACCGTATATGTATAATTAGTTGGGAAATTAATTGTTTCGTCAGTAATTGTTGTGTTTCGTATTATCGTTTTTAAAAAGTTTAATTTTTGGAAGAGCAACTCTCGGAATCGTAAATGAGAAGACAGAATTAGTTTTGTGTGTGTGTGGGTTTGGGTTGTTTTACCTCTGAGCGGCACTTTTTTGAGAACAATGGGTGAAATGGCCAGGTCACAAGGACCCCGAGGACTTGGAGAAGGAAGGGGACCCACTGGAACAAGCGTTAGGAGACAGATGGCAGCCTCCGTCAAGGCCATCCAGTGTGTTCATTAATGTCCACAGGATATGGCTCTCCTACTGAACGAGGGCTGGGCGAGTTTTATCCAGGGGTGACCCCAAGGTGGGCAGATGTCTGCCTTCAGCCCTTAACCCCCCTTCAAATGGCTTTCCTTCACATGGGAATCTGTAGTTCCCAGGTTCGAGTCCCAGCTGAGTCAGCGTTGAGATTTATCTCCGCAAAAATTCCCCGCCCTGCCCACGGTCAGTAGGGGACACCGATGGGCTTGGAAAGGTCGCCGTCCGTCGGATGGGACGTTAAGCCGTGGCCCCGTGTATGGGAGAGCCATACTCTGTGCACGTTAAAGAACACGCTGGATGGCCTTGACGGGAGGCTACCATCTGTCTTCCAATAACTGTTCCAGTGGGTCCCCTGCCTCAACCTTCTCTGAGCTTTCGGGGTCCATGTGACCTGGCCATTTAGCCCATGGTGTGCAAAAAAGTGCCGCTCAGAGGTAAAACAACCCAATCCTTCACATGGGGGCAATGGTTTAACGTCTCATCCGACGGACGGCAGCCTTTGTAAACCCATCGTTGTTCCCTACTGACCGAGGTTAGCGCAGGGAGTTTTGTAGAGATAAATCTCAACGTTGGTGAGGCTGGGACTCGAACCTGGCAACTGCAGATTACAAGCCTGGCGTGCGACCGACTGAGCCACTCTGTGTGTCGGGTGGGCCACAAAGTTTTCCAATAGGAAAAGCACTTGGCTTGCTTTCAGGAGGTTGAGGATTTCGTTTTTACTCAAGCAATAGCTCACTATTTTCAACCAAGTGTCGATAGTTTGGTTATTAGTTGGAGTTCGAATGCGAACCCGGACCACAGACGAATTTTCACCTTCTGCTTTGCAGGAATCCGAAACCGGAGTAAAAATAATTTTGAACCATCTATTTAATCTGAATCGGAACCATGCCCATTTTTTCTTGTTACGGAATCCGAAATTGAACAATTCGAGTTTCTAAAACGGTTCGGGTTCAAAATAATAAAAAAAAAAATTGAAAAAATGCGCTCGAATATTTTTCTTTCTATTAATAATTATATCGATGATTGTGCTCTATTATAGATACATACCAATGGCCAATCGTCAAAGAAAACACAAAATCAATCTCCCAAAATAAAATTGAACTGGGCGATTTTAACAGATTACATTTAATTTTAGGAATAATAGGTAAGAGTAAATTCAATTCACATTCTTATGTGATGTTGAAATAATCCTCGCTGCTCCTGCAGCACAAGTGAGTGCAGAAAGATCATTCTCTGTACACGTGACCGCTTCGTTTCACAATAGTCGTCTCATTGCGGGTGCGGGGTGGCTCAGTCGGTAGCGCGCCAGGCTCGTAATCTGTAGTTCCCAGGTTCGAGTCCCACCTGGGTCAGCGTTGAGATTTATCTCCGCAAAACTCCCCGCCCTGCCCACGGTCAGTAGGGGTCACCGATGGTCTTGGAAAGGCCGCCATCCGTCGGATGGGACGTTAAGCCGTGGCCCCGTGTTCGGGAGAGCCATACCCTGTGCACGTTAAAGAACACGCTGGATGGCCTTGACGGGAGGCTACCATCTGTCTCCCAACAGCTGTTCCAGTGGGTCCCCTCCCCCAACCTTCTCTGAGCCTTCGGGGTCCATGTGACCTGGCCATTTAGCCCATGGTGTGCAAAAAAGTGCCGCTCAGAGGTAAAACAATCCAATCCTTGTGACCTGCCCATTTAGTCCATGGTGTGCAAAAAAGTGCCACTCAGAGGTAAAACAATCCAATCCTTGTGACCTGCCATTTAGCCCATGGTGTGCAAAAAAGTGCCACTCAGAGGTAAAACAATCCAATCCTTGTGACATGCCCATTTAGTCCATGGTGTGCAAAAAAGTGCCGCTCAGAGGTAAAACAATCCAATCCTTGTGACCTGCCCATTTAGTCCATGGTGTGCAAAAAAGTGCCACTCAGAGGTAAAACAATCCAATCCTTGTGACCTGCCCATTTAGTCCATGGTGTGCAAAAAAGTGCCACTCAGAGGTAAAACAATCCAATCCTTGTGACCTGTCATTTAGCCCATGGTGTGCAAAAAAGTGCCACTCAGAGGTAAAACAATCCAATCCTTGTGACCTGCCCATTTAGCGCATGGTGTGCCAAAAAGTGCCGCTCAGAGGTAAAACAATCCAATCCAATCCTTGTGACATGCCCATTTAGTCCATGGTGTGCAAAAAAGTGCCACTCAGAGGTAAAACAATCCAATCCTTGTGACCTGCCCATTTAGCGCATGGTGTGCCAAAAAGTGCCGCTCAGAGGTAAAACAATCCAATCCAATCCTTGTGACATGCCCATTTAGTCCATGGTGTGCAAAAAAGTGCCGCTCAGAGGTAAAACAATCCAATCCTTGTGACCTGCCCATTTAGTCCATGGTGTGCAAAAAAGTGCCACTCAGAGGTAAAACAATCCAATCCTTGTGACCTGCCCATTTAGTCCATGGTGTGCAAAAAAGTGCCACTCAGAGGTAAAACAATCCAATCCTTGTGACCTGCCATTTAGCCCATGGTGTGCAAAAAAGTGCCACTCAGAGGTAAAACAATCCAATCCTTGTGACCTGCCCATTTAGCGCATGGTGTGCCAAAAAGTGCCGCTCAGAGGTAAAACAATCCAATCCAATCCTTGTGACATGCCCATTTAGTCCATGGTGTGCAAAAAAGTGCCACTCAGAGGTAAAACAATCCAATCCTTGTGACCTGCCCATTTAGCGCATGGTGTGCCAAAAAGTGCCGCTCAGAGGTAAAACAATCCAATCCAATCCTTGTGACATGCCCATTTAGTCCATGGTGTGCAAAAAAGTGCCAGTCAGAGGTAAAACAACCCAACCCAATTTATCGTTGTCTCCCCACTGTGACGTCAAAATGCCTGCCAATGATTGTCAAGAATCGCTTCCTCACGGAGTGGAACCACCCTTCTTCCATTCAGCCTGTACCATACGACGGGGATTTCTCAGTCGGTAGCGCGCCAGGCTCGTAATCTGCAGTTCCCTGGTTAGAGTCCCGCATGCGTGAGCGTTGAGATTTATCTCCGCAAAACTCTCCGCCCTGCCCACGGTCAGTAAGGGACACCGATGTGCTTGAAAAGTCGACCGTCCGTTGGATGGGTCGTTAGGCCGTTGTTCCGTATGCGGGATATCCATCCCTGTGCACGTTAAAAAAACATACTAGATGGCCTTGACGGGAGACTTCCATTTGTCTTCCAACAGCTGTTTCAGTGGGTCCCTTCCCCCAACCTTCTCTGAGCCGTTGGAGTCTTTGTGACCTGGCCATTTAGCCCATTGTGTGAAGAAAACGGCCACTCAGAAATATAATAATCTAACATACACAATCCTTAAGCAGCCATGGACCACGGAGGTCCAACCAGACGGTGAAATTTACTTCTCCAAATATTGTTTTCTGAGCTGCAGCTGCTGCGTTTGCCCACTGTGCATCAATTCTAACAAGATTGTTTGACATTGTGTGCCCAACAGATCCTAGGTCTTTCCCTCTTCCTCTCCTCCCCTTTTTTTCCTGCATTTTAGGTCTCCCCCTCTTTTAAGCACACTGTTCATAACCCTATTCGCTATAGTTATGCATAAGGGCAACATGGCCAAACCAACGGAGTCTCTCTCTGCACATTACGCTGCTCAAATGAGGTTGCCGACTCCTTTGCCTAACCTCATCATTAGTTACAAAGTTGAACCATCTAATGCCGAAGTTACTACATAAAGCATCTGGAATCAAAAGCATCTAGTTTCCTGTTATCATGTTTACAAAGTGTCCAAATTTCAGTACTATAACTATCCTAGAAAGAACCAAACTATTATACAGTCTAATTTTAGACTTTAGATGCATACGCCTATTTTTCCACACTCTCCATAGATTCTTAAAGGATATTGATTAAATCGTTAGGGAAATGAACATTTTGAAATAAAGCAGATCTGCTCAGAGAAACCTGAAACACGACGGTCTGCTTTTGGTAGGACATTTATAACATATAAATGTTAAATAAACACATGGGTGAGCTTTACAGGAGGTTACCATCTGTCTCTTAATTAAACCAAATTAATAATAGGATAATACAGACAGATAGATGGTTGGATCCACCCAAGGTTCGAGTCCCATTACCAAAATTCCAACTTCTTGAGACTTGTCCATTTAGCCAGTTATGTGTAAAAAAAGGCCCTCAGAGGTAAAGCAATCCTAAGCCTCTTTTGATGATTTCGCTAGCTGCGAGCTTCACCTGACCTGCCTTTCAATTGGGTAGGGTTATTTCACCATTGAACAGCACATTTTTTTTTGCACACCATGAGCTAAATGTCCAGGTCACAAGGACCCCGAGAGCTCAAAGAATGTTTTGGAGAGGGGACCTTCTGGAAAACTGTTAGGAAAAAGATGGTAAGCCTCCCGTCAAGTCCATCCAGCGTAACCTTTAACGTTCACAAGCTATGATTATCCAGTACACGTCACCTCGTCTTTATCGTGTCTTTATGTCCCAGCAGCAGAAGATTTTCCATGTTCATCGGTAGGCCCTTTCTCACCGAAGGCACAACGGTAGCTAGCAGAGAAAAACTTCAACCAAGGCATGTTTGAGACTCGTACCTGGAAATTTCAACAGGGGGCGGGGGGGGGGGGGGGTCAGTCGGTAGCACGCTAGGCTCGTAATCTGTAGTTCCCAGGTTCGAGTCCCAGCTGGGTCAGCGTTGGGATTTATCTCCGCAAAATTCCCCGCCCTGCCCACGGTCAGTAGGGGACACTGATGGGCTTGGAAAAGCAGCCGTCCGTCGGATTGGACGTTAAGCCGTGGCCCCGTGTGCGAGAGAGATATACCCTGCACGTTAAAGAACATGCTGGATGGCCTTGACGGGAGGCTATCATCTGTCTCCCAACATCTGTTCCAGTGAGTCCCCTGCCCCAACCTTCTCTGAACCTTCGGGGTCCTTGTGACCTGGCCATTTAGCCCATGGTGTGCAAAAAAGTGCCGCTCAGAGGAAAAACAACCCAACCCTGGAAATTACAGATTACGAACCTGTCGCGCTATCGACCGAGTCAAGACCCACTCCCAGGCTTTGGGCGAGGTTTCTGGACCGAAAGAGTTGGAGTAAGCCTCTAAAAGTACCCTTAGGCTAAAAAGCAGAGGAGCAGATTCTCTTTAATATTGAGAACTGAACTCTCCATTCGCTGCTGAGTTCAAATCTTGTTCTTTATTACGGAATCCCGTGAGCACCTAGGAAGTACAGCTTATGGAAAAATTTGTTTATGCCAGAGTTATGATAGAAGCGGCATTGACGACACTGTAGATATGAAAAAGTTGCGATTTTCGCTTCTGAGTTATAAGACTCTGACTCATAAGTACACAGACTTTACCAACTGCAATCAAATCACGAAATCTTCCCAGGAGAGCAATAGTGGAGAATAGAATCTCACGTGAAGTAACCCACTTTTTTTTTCTAGCTATGGAGAAATTTTTAATGCCGAAAATGTTTGTTTCTGTAATATTGACTTTATGGGAAGTTCCCTAAGATAAACTTTTCAGCACCACTCCTGAGACACAGAATGTTACCATTTGTTAAGTAAAGAAAATAAATCGAGAATTTGATGAAAAAAACAAAAGGAAGGGTTTGAATCATTTTACTGCAAGTGGTACTGTACCTCGATTGACATAGACGGGGTTTGGCTGTCAGTGAAGCCAATGTGGTGAAGTCAGTGAAGCCAAATGGTAGGAGAGCCAATCTACAGTTCCCAGGTTCGAGTCCCATCTGGGCCACAGTTGAGATTTGTCTCCGCAAAACTCCCTGTCCTCGGTAGGGGATGTCGATGGGCTTGGAAAGTTCGTCGTCCGTCGGATACGGCTTAAAGCCGTGATCCCGTGTGCAGAAGAGTCATACACTATGCCGTTAAAGAACACGCTGGATGGCTTTGATGGGAGATTATCATCTGTTTTCCAACAGCTTCCCGGTGAGTCCTCTTCCTCCCAGCCTTCTCTGAGCCCTCGGGGTCCTTGTGACCTGGCCATTTAGCTTATTGTGTCCCAAAAAAGTATTTATCTCCGCAAAACTCCTCGCCCTGGCAACGATCAGTAGGGGGCACCGATGGGCTTGGAAAGGCCGCCGTCCGTCGGATGGGACGTTAAGCCGTGACTCCGTATGCTGGAGAGCCATACCCCGTGCACGTTAAAGAACACGCTGGATGGCCTTGACGGGAGGCTACCATCTGTCTCCCAACAGCTGTTCCAGTGGGTCCCTTCCCCCAACCTTCTCTGAGCCTTCGGGGTCCATGTGACCTGGCCATTTAGCCCATGGTGTGCAAAAAAGTGCCGCTCAGAGGTAAAACAACACAACTCATCCCAAAAAAAGTACACTAAGGAGTTGAACAATCCAACCCTCACTTGATGACCGAAGCCAAATTTAATTGCAAAATACCTAGAGGTAAGAACAAAATGAATGCATGACATAAAAAGTGGAAACGTTAGGTTCCATTTGTTAGCCAGGAAGGGACTCGATCAAGTAGGGCGAGCCAGGAGGGCAGTTCTGGGCCGGGTGAAAAACAACATATGTGTTTGGTGAAGTCCCGCACTCGCGTTGCATTCTAGGAAGGTCGCCCACTAGCGTAGAACGTGGACGCACCTGATCGGATTGAGGGAACCTTACACCCCCGAAATATATCACGTACTCGGACTGGCGGTGATTTCGAACAAGGGAAGGATTTCGAAAAAGACAGTTGCCCTTGAGACTCTTGTAGGGGGGCGGTCGTGAAGACTTCGCCTAGATTTGCATCAACCATTTTTGCATAGGGGTCGGAAACAAATGACGACTTGGTAATAGCCTTATAGTAGAATTGTGTTGGGTTGTATTATCTCTGAGTGGCACTTTTTTTTTGCATACCATGGGCTAAATGACCAAGTCACATGGACCCAGAAGTCTCAGAGAAGGTTGGGGGAGGGGGACCCACTGGTCCCTCTCCCAATCGTTGAGATTTTTCTCCGCAAACATTCCCCGCCCTGCTCACGGTCAGTAGGGGACACCGATGGGTTTGGAAAGACCGCCGTCCGTCGGATGGGATGTTAAGCCGTGTTAGGGAGAGCCATACCCTGTGCACGTTAAAGAACACTCTAGATGGCCTTGACGGGAGGCTACCATCTGTCACCCAACAGCTGTTCCAGTGGGTCCCCTTCCCCAACCTTCTCTGAGCCTTCGGGGTCCTAGTGACCTGGCCATTTAGCCCATGGTGTGCCAAAAAGTGCCGCTCAGAGGTAAAACAACCAACCAACTTTTCAAACTGTCAAAGTTTAACTGTGGTGTACGTGTGCAGAAGGAGCCATTGGATGTGACTTTTTCAAGCCCATCGGTTCCTTCTTTCTCACCGAGGTCAAAGTGTAGGAGCTAGGGGAAAAGATATCATCCAAGGGGACTTGAACTGGGAACATGAAGCAATGACTGTGGGACACTACCGAAATAAATATAAATAAGCACGGAAGAAATACCACAGAAATATAGAGATGCAATATCTCGACTATTGAGGACGTTATTCAGCTAAAAACACAAATGTTTTCAATGTAGGGGCGTACGGGTTGTCTCCGTCGGTAGCGTGCCAGGTTTGTAATCAGTAGTTCTAGGTTCGAGTCTCAACTGTGCACGCGTTGAGATTTATCTCCGCTCAACTCAACCGTGCTCTTGATGAGAAAGGGGATACAGATGAGTTTGGAGAAGCCGCCGTCCGTCGGATGGGACGTTAAGCCATGACCTCGTGTGCGGGAGAGAGCGATACCACGTGCACACTAAGGATCATGTTGGCTGGTCCAGATGGGAGGCTACCATCTGTCTCTTAGCAGCTGTCCAGTGGGTAACCTTATCTGAACTCTTGTAGTCCTTATGATCTGGCCACTTCGGTACCTTTTTTTTTCCCCACAGTGTGCTAAGAGGATTGGATTGTTTTACCTCTGGTCGGAATATTTCTGCACACAATGATCTAAATACCCAGGTCACAAAGACCTCAAGGACAGAGAAGGTTCGGAGAAGGGAACTTCATCAGCTGTTTTCAGACCAGAAGCCTCTTGTCAAGACCATCCAGCGTGTTCTTTAACGTTGACAAAGTCTGGCTCTCCCGCACACTGAGCCACGGCTTTACGTCCCATTCGAAGGACGACCTTTCCAAGCCCATCGGTGTCTCCTACTGACAGTGGGAAATATGGGGGTTTTGTGGAGATAAATTTCAACGCTTTCTCAGGTGGAACTCGAACCTAGGAACTGCAGGTTATGAGCCTGACGCGCTAACGACTGAGCAATCGACTAACCGAGCTAACGACTGAGCCCAGAGGTAACATGAGGATCAGAATGGAGGATGAAAAAGGATCGAAAAGGAGGATGAAAGAGAATCAGAAAGGAGGATGCAAGAGGATGGATGGAAAGGTGGATGCAAAAGGATGGAAAGGAGGATGAAAACGAATCAGAACGGAGGATGCAAGAGGATGGAAAGAAGGATGAAAGAGAATCAGAAAGGAGGATGCAAGAGGATGGAAAGGTGGATGCAAAAGGATGGAAAGGAGGATGAAAACGAATCAGAACGGAGGATGCAAGAGGATGGAAAGGAGGATGAAAGAGAATCAGAAAGGAGGATGAAAGAGAATCAGAAACGAGGATGCAAGAGGATGGAAAGGTGGATGCAAATGGATGGAAAGGAGGATGAAAACGAATCAGAACGAAGGATGCAAGAGGATGGAAGGAGGATGAAAGAGAATCAGAAAGGGGGATGCAAGAGGATGGAAAGGTGGATGCAAAAGGATGGAAAGGAAGATGAAAACGAATCAGAACGGAGGATGCAAGAGGATGGAAAGGAGGATGAAAGAGAATCAGAAAGGAGGATGAAAGAGAATCAGAAACGAGGATGCAAGAGGATGGAAAGGTGGATGCAAAAGGATGGAAAGGAGGATGAAAACGAATCAGAACGGAGGATGCAAGAGGATGGAAAGGAGGATGAAAGAGAATCAGAAAGGGGGATGCAAGAGGATGGAAAGGTGGATGCAAAAGGATGGAAAGAAGGATGAAAACGAATCAGAACGGAGGATGCAAGAGGATGGAAAGGAGGATGAAAGAGAATCAGAAAGGAGGATGAAAGAGAATCAGAAACGAGGATGCAAGAGGATGGAAAGGTGGATGCAAAAGGATGGAAAGGTGGATGAAAACGAATCAGAACGGAGGATGCAAGAGGATGGAAAGAAGGATGAAAGAGAATCAGAAAGGAAGATGAAAGAACCAACCAAACAAATATTAAATGTAAATGTTTTAAATTCTTCGTACACGCCACAATCAGGTCTTCCAGAAAAATGAAAAAAAAAAGTCCAAAATGACTTACGTAATATTTTTGTCCCAAAAATTGCGAAACACAGATTTAATTCATTCCTGTATTTGTTTATCCTTTGAGTTATCCGACTTGAGTAAATTCAACGAAACTTCAAGAAAAAAATATTTTACTTCACGTTCTAAAGCTGAAGCCAAGAAAACGGGAAGGAAAAAGTAAATTCTAGAACGTCGGTGGGAAAAAAGTATCTTTGGCTGGGCTAGATAAGCCAGCAGCTTTTGGTAAATAACCGTAAACCAAAGGCTCAGCCGAACGCTACAACCGAAAGAAACAGGTTTTCCAAATGTGCAACAATGATATAATGCTACAGTCATTGAGCTTGTTGATACAACCCCCAACTTCAAAGCGAAGTAGAAGTTGTGTTGGGGAAGTAAATCAAAAAGGAAATGTCTACTTCACGGCTTTCAAGAGGTGATGAAATTTTTTTCTTCTTTTTCCTCTTTATTGATAATATGGCGAATAAAGTTTGCCTTTTTTTTATGTTTCACGTTTCGCCGTGAAAAGATAGATTGTGTGAGCGTTCTTTATGACATCTATTTCAGGAATGGAGAGATGGAATTTCTATTGAAATTGTGAAAGTGTTGTGTTTCATGTGCGTATTATAAGTTAGTTGAGAGGACTACATCGAAAGATTTCGGGAAACTCTTATCACAGTGGGCGGGGGTGGCTCAGTCGGTAGCGCGCCAGGCTCGTAATCTGTAGTTCCCAGGTTCGAGTCCCAGCTGGGTCAGCATTGAGATTTATCTCCGCAAGACTCCCCGCCCTGCTCACGGTCAGTAGGGGACTCCGATGGGCTTGGAAAGACCGCCGTCCGTCGGATGGGACGTTAAGCCGTGGTTCCGTGTGCGGGAGAGCCATACCCTGTGCACGTTAACACGCTGTATGGCCTTGACGGGAGGCTACCATTTGTCTCCCAACAACTGTTCCAGTGGGTCCCCTCTCTGGCCTTCGGGGCCAGAGACCCCGAAGGCCAGAGAGGGGACCCACTGGCTACCACAGGTCAGGGACCTCTCGGCCTCTGACCTTCTCTGGGCCTTCGGGGTCCATGTGACCTGGCCATTTAGCACTTTCTGTGCAAAAAAGTGCCGCTCAGAGGTAAAACAACCCAACCCAAATTGAACGTTGGTGTTTTTAGTGACAGAGAAAAAATATAAAGAAATGAATATATATTAAAAAAAAGAACTTATCTTAACTATATTCGCTCTAAAAAGTAGGAAAAAAAAGCCTTAAAAAATATCGATAGTGCAATCAGTCCCTGAAATTTGTATCACTTCAAAGGAAGATAGGCGCCGATTTACCTACTCAACAAGATCTTCCTTTGAAGTGAAAGCGAATTCAGCGAAAGGTTGCACAATTCATATGCTTTACATTTATTTTCTATTATTTAGGGCGCATTTAAAAAAAAACATTTTTAAAATTTTTTATATTTGGGTAATCCAAATATTTAATCACAGCGTCTTTGGTTTACATCGTAAAATAAATGTCCAACAGTCGTTTGATAATTCTGCATTCATCTTTCACATTTTCAGCACTAGTAAACTATTCTTTTATTCACGCCGACTACGTTCCTTCTCAGCAATTATTTTCGCAGAAACGGCATGATTCTTTTCTTAACCAGTTTTTTTATTTCTACTGCTATGAAATAAAAAAAAACTAAGCTTTGCTAAGCTTTACTGAGTTACGTCAAAAGAACGAAATACCGTCGTCTCTCATCTGATCCATAGCAAAAGCTTTTTAAAAAAAATCGAAAAACACGTGCACTAAATACCTTTCGAAATGAAACTGTTCCAAACAACGGTTTTCTATTTCTTTTTTTTTAGAAAAATAAAAAATTATACGAACACATTCTAAATCCCTTAAGCTTTTCTCTATGCGATGTCGAAAAATTTAAATACTCTGATAATAAGCATAGATTGAAAACGTTTCTCCACCAGTTAATGATTCGCTTCTGTAAGATCCAGTTCTTTAGATTAAAAATAAAAAGTTAAAAATATTAAGTGTTTTTAAAAACGATGAAATGCGTTTTGGTATCTGGAACGGAAAGGATGCATTTGATGATCTACTGGCAATCGAACAGCTGGAACTGATCGTTTGTGTGAGGAATTATTAATATTATTATTATAATTATTGTGTCATTAGTTTCCATGATTACATTCTGATGAGGATGTAATTTAAAAATAATGCCTTAAAAAGTTCTTTCCCTCTGTGTAGGATACACAGTCAGTGTGATCTCCAACACATCGTCTCCCGTTAGAGATACACATTAAAAAAGAAAACAATAAAACTCCTTCACATAATGAAAACAGATTTTGTGAAACAGAAAAAACTGCAATAGATAAAAGCTTTGTGTTGTTCTGGTTTCCATTTTATCTCTGAGCAGTATTTTTTTTTGAAACAATGGGTTGGGTTGTTTTATCTCTGAGCGGCACTTTTTTGCACACCATGGGCTAAATGGCCAGGTCACATGGAACCCGAAGGCTCAGAGAAGGTTGGGGGAGGGGACCCAATGGAACAGCTCTTGGGAGACAGATGGTGGCCTCCCGTCAAGGCCATCCAGCGTGTTCTTTAACGTGCACAGGGTATGGCTCTCCCGCACACGGGACCACGGCTTAACGTCCCATCCAACGGACGGCGGCCTTTCCAAGCCCATCAGTGTCCCCTACTGACCGTGGACAGGGCGGGGAGCCATACCCTGTGCACGTTAAAGAACACGCTGGATGGCCTTGACGGGAGGCTACCATCTGTCTCCCAACAGCTCTTGCAGTGGGTCCTCTGCCCCAATCTTTTCTGAGTCCTCGGGGTCCTTGTGACCTGGCCATTTAGCCCACCCATGATGTGCAAAAAAGTGCCGCTCAGAGATAAACCAACCCAACCCATCAAGGCCATCCAGCATGTTCTTCATCTTGCACAGGATACGGCTCTCCCGCACGCGGGGCCACGGCTTAACGTCCCATTCGATATACGGTAAACCTTTCCAAGCCCAAAATCTCCCTGAGTCTTAGGTTAGTTACATGACTGTATAATGAAACATGTGCCAAATACCATAAAAAAAGGGAATAAAGGCATTAGGAGATATTTTTGGACTCCTGTTTCGACCTAGGTTGTATATAAAGGAAAATGATAAGTAATATCGAAGAATTTATGACGAAATATTATTAAAAGAGAAGAAGACTATTCAGATGATAATGGTGGGCTAAGTATCGTCTCTGTCAAAGTCGATGAGAACCCTCTAGGAAGGTTTTTTTTTAAGTATGTTTCAATATTTGAAACATTGGCTACATTACAAGGATTCCTTTACATTCGGGACACCGACACAAAAATTTGTAACGGCTCATATTTACAGTTCTATTTTTATAAAATTTCTTCGATCATTGGTCAACTTCCACACCTACAAATGCCAAAGATTTTATTTACCAAACCAAACTCGTTCAATCACACGCACAAAGTCGCACGCCGCTTTCCACTTACTATGTCCAGTTCATCACAGACTCTACGTCACTGTTATCAGAATGAGGCGAATTTTCATTAGCAGAGAGAATAAAATAGCTCTCTCAGACGTAGTGTCATGCCCACGTAATTTTATCACGTGGACAAGACGTTTTGAAGGACGTTGTCGCCTTCCACTTTAACGGTGACATTTTAACATTTTCGTCCCTATCTGCGTTCAGCTCCTGTTGAGGAAGGACCTACCCGCTGGCGTAAAAAGTTCGCGACGGGTCCGTTGCTCCCCACCCCTCAGGTATCTAAGGGGTGAGATACGTGAGCGGTCGCTGGCAAGAAAAACACCAGATGGGTGCACGATTCGCACCTCGGCCCATCCTGACCAACGAGAGATGTCCATGTGGAGCAGCCAAGGTGACCTCCACCAGGGGGCCAGGCAGATGAAAAAAGAGGCAAAAATCAAAGAGGGTCGCATCCTAGCGACGGTGCCTTCTCCCAAAGGACGACTAAATGAGGTAGGAGGAACATTTTGTTAAGATCTGGTTTCGTTTTTCCCGCACGAATGTGTTCTGTGTACTGCCGTCACGCTGTCCTGAATGGGACCACAGACTGTTTAAGGACTGTTCACCTTTAGAGAGAGTGGCTCACCTTTAATGAACTGTTTTAAGACTTTTAGCCTCCACCACTACGAATGATTCCCTTGATTTCAAAGGGCTACGCCAGGGGGCGCTTGTTGAAATTGTCACAAAAGTGGGAACTTGTGTGTAATATGTCTGAACAGTAATTTGTTAATAAATGTTGTGTTTTTGTATAACTGTAAAATTATCTCAGTTTTCGTTATTGCAAATGTCTGTTAATTTGAATATTGGGGTCCGGGAACTGCCTAGATTTGGCAGCAAGTAAACGAATCATGGCCTAAGTACATGTGCCGCCCTAAATATACTCGGGGGTGGTCACTACAGTAGCAGAAACCGAAACCTTAACTACATTTTAAGATATAGAAAAGTGCTTTAAAGGAAATCAATGAATAGTTGATAGATGATAAATTTAGTACGTGATGCAACTTTTTGTGCAATTTGTAATCAGTTATTTGGAGAGATCTTTTAAACACATGGGCACACCACCGAAATTAATAATTAATAAGTAGCTAATTACAGTTAATAATACAGTCCATCCTGCTACCAATGATTCATCCATAAATACACAGTCGTATTAGGCGGGGGCGGGAGTGGCTCAGTCGGTAGCGCGCCAGGCTCCTAATCTGTAGTTCCCAGGTTCGAGTCCCAGCTGGGTCAGCGTTGAGATTTATCTCCGCAAAATTCCCCGCCCTGCCCACGGTCAGTAGGGGACACCGATGGACTTGGAAAGGCCGCCGTCCGTCGGATGGGACTTTAAGCCGTGGCTCCGTGTGCGGGAGAGCCATACCCTGTGCACGTTAAAGAACACGCTGGATGGCCTTGACGGGAGGCTACCATCTGTCTCCCAACAGCTGTTCCAGTGGATCCCCTCCCCCAACCTTCTCTGAGCCTTCGGGGTCCTTGTGACCTGGCCATTTAGCCCATGGTGTGCAAAAAAGTGCCGCTCAGAGGTAAAACAACCCAACCCAGTCGTATTAGGTGGTCATATTATTCTTATACGACAGTGTATGTATTGAATTGCTAAGGCCATTGCTTCCAAGTCTATACAAACCGTAGACACGTATATCTTTTCACCTGCCAGTGGCTTGCCAACAAAATTCGTCTCGCGTGCCACCTTTGGCACACGTGTCATAAGTTCGCCATCAGTGGACTAGACCGTCAAGAAGAAATTCATCTGAATACAACAAAGGTAGTCTGGATTGGGTTGTTTTACCTCTGAACGGCACTTTTTTCACACCATGGGCTAAATGGCCAGGTCACATGGACCCCGAAGGCTCAGAGAAGGTTGGGGGAGGGGACCCACTGGAACAACTGTTGGGAGACAGATGGTAGCCTCCCGTCAAGGCCATCCAGCGTGTTCTTTAACGTGCACAGGGTATGGCTCTCCCGCACACAGAGCCACGGCTTAACGTCCCATCCGACGGACGGCGGCCTTTCCAAGCCCATCGGTGTCCCCTACTGACCGTGGGCAGGGCGGGGAATTTTTGCGGAGATACAAAGATAGTCTGAGTTTATGAATACGTTTTCTGATGAATATATCGCCTGAAAAAAATACCCCTGAACAGCCATCATTAAACAAACTATCTCTTTGTCATAAACTATTTATTTGTATGCTGCTCCAAAAAACAAAATTCCATTTCTTTTTTGCGAAAAAGACTAAGACAAAAAAAAAATCATCGTATCATAGAACAAGGATTTCTGCACAACCCACTCAATGTCTGCATCTAAGACTATCTGGGTCTGCAGTAGTCACAATGTACTATATATATACACAAACTAAGCAAGTCATGCAACTAAACGAGGCAAGCAGACCTGATTTCATCTTTATTCCGTTTGCTTTCAAGCATCGTTATACTGAATCAACTACGACATTTTTTAGTTGTCAACAAGAATCGATTTGTTTTTTCTCGAAGCGAGCATTGGATAAGTGAGACGGTCAGATGAGACTATTCCTTTGCTCTAGCGATCCTCAGCATCCTTCTGTGTGTCAGAGAACGGCGCAGCATCCCCTGCTGCCGCTTCTCTGAATATTTACGAGGATTCGAAACTAGCGGTTGTCTTGTTTCCATCTGCATGGCGGAAAGAGGCAACGCAAACACGTGACCATTCCTAAACAATCATAAATATGTATTGGGTGCGGTGAATTTGCGACTTAAGGAGTGTGCTGGAATTGCATGTGATCATTTCAACGATGGCAGAATGCATTAGATATATCAACAGTCAAGTGGGTCTATATTTTTGTTGCATACCGGTTACGTCATCCAAAAATCAAGAATCTTTAAATGATTGTGTAGAATCGCTGATTTCGGGAGTGGCGCAATCGATAGCGCACCAGGCATGTAATTTGCAGTTTCCAGCTTGGGTTAAAATACATTCCGCCGTCCGTCGGAAGGAACATTAAGTCGTTTTCGGGTTGGGTTGTTTTACCTCTGAGCGGCACTTTTTTGCACACCATGGGCTAAATGGCCAGGTCACATGGACCCCGAAGGCTCAGAGAAGGTTGGGGGAGGGGACCCACTGGAACAGTTTCTGGGAGACAGATGGTAGCCTCCCGTCAAGGCCATCCAGCGTGTTCTTTAACGTGCACAGGGTATGGCTCTCTCGCACACGGGGCCACGGTTTAACGTCCCATCCGACGGACGGCGGCCTTTCCAAGCCCATCGGTGTCCCCTACTGACCGTGGGCAGGGCGGGGAATTTTGAGGAGATAAATCTCAACGCTGACCCAGCTGGGACTCGAACCTGGGAACTACAGATTATGAGCCTGGCGCGCTACCGACTGAGCCATCCCCTCCCCCTCCATTTGGGAGAATAAGAAAGAGATATAGCATTACAAATATGATGTGAATGATTGTGTACAACATCAAATATCAGAATTAGATTACAGATAAGCGAATCCTTTGGCTGTCTTGAGATGAAGAGCAATGCAAATTCGCGACTATTTCTAACAATAATAAATATTTATTGGAGCGGTGAATTTGCTCCTGATAGCATTTGAGATATTTACATTTTGCTTCGTAAATGCTTTTTAAAAGCGGCCATGGTAAGAGAGATAACCAGAATCCTGAAGATCATTCCATACTCTTCCCACTCTACAAATAAAGAAATAGCATCTGAACTTATCCAGATTTATGGATATTTTTTGTGATGCTTCTCCGGATTTTTTATGCTGTGAAATCTGTTCGTTCAAATGGGATATCTATACACAGTCGGCGTTGTCTGCTATTAATTATGTAGAGAAAAGCTGTTCGGGATTAAAGTATAAAAGTATATGGCTGATTTTGTAGCATAGAATTAAATTTTCCTCAAGTCGTTTTCACTTCACAGGGGCGGGGGTGGCTCAGTCGGTAGCGCACTAGGCTCGTAATCTGCAGTTCCCAGGTTCGAGTCCCAGCTGGGTCAGCATTGAGATTTATCCCCGCAAAATTCCCTAACCTGCTCACTGTCAGTAGAGGACATCGATGGGCTTGGAAAAGCCGCTGTACGTCGGATGGGACGTAAAGCCGTGGCCCTGTGTGCGGGAGAGACATACCCTGTGCACGATAAAGAACACACTAGATGGCCTGACGGGAAGCTACCATCTGTCTCCCAACAGCTGTTCGAGTGGGTCCCCTCCCCCAACTTTCTCTGAGCCTTCGGAGTCCTTGTGACCTGACCATTTAGCTCATGGTGTGCAAAAAAGTGCCGTTCAGAGGGTTGGGTTGTTTTACCTCTGAGCGGCACTTTTTTGCACACCATGGGCTAAATGGCCAGGTCACATAGACCCCGAAGGCTCAGAGAAGGTTGGGGGAGGAAACCCACTGGAACAGCTGTTGGGAGACAGATGGTAGCCTCCCGTCAAGGCCATCCAGCGTGTTCTTTAACGTGCACAGGGTATGGCTCTCCCGCACACGGGACCACGGCTTAACGTCCCATCCGACGGACGGCGGCCTTTCCAAGCCCATCGGTGTCCCCTACTGACCGTGGGCAGGGCGGGGAATTTTGCGGAGACAAATCTCAACTCTGATCCAGCTGGGACTCGAACCTGGGAACTACAGATTACGAGCGTAGCGCGCTACCGACTGAGGAACCCCCGCCCGGTTCATTTGAGTAAAATACTCGTATATGTAGAGAAAACGAGGCAAAAAAGGTCCAGGAGACTGTATTTTCTTTGTAGTGTAACCGTTTCATGTTCGCTTTAGAAATTTCAAAAAAGTTTCATTATAAATGCTTAGAATATGTACGAATTTAATAATCATTGGCCTTCATTACTCTTCTAGTATCCTCAAGAGAGGGGGGGGGGAAGGTCTCCTTGGTGCCACCCCCACAAATTTCTACTCGGATTATCAGTATTATAAGGTAGTATTGCTACCCAATCCTTCTGATTGTTTTCCTTAATTTCATGGACGCTTCGCTATTGGACAGACGTTCGGTGATGTTCTTATGCAAAACAAAACGGCTGCTCTGCGTTGAGGTTCTGTCGATTTATTCCTTATACCTAGGAGACCTACCGAGTCGAGTCGAGGAATTATCGATTATTGGATGTCGATACAGCCTTCCAATTGCATATGAGATTCAATACAAAAGTCATCTGGTGGAGTATCGTATCTCAAGGGTCGTATCGCATTTATATCACCGAGAGAATGAACTGAACAGAACAGTGAATTAATAACTAAAGATTCATCACTTTGTTTAAACTCTGTTGGGTTGTTTTACTTCTGAGCCGCACATTTCTGAACATTCGAAGCTAAATGATAATCGATGCCCCCTTTCTGAGTACAGGGTGGGCATTTAAAGGAGATAAATCTGAATGCTGGTACACGGGAGACTCCGACCTGGGAACTGCGTCAGATGGGACGTTAAACCATGGTCCGATGTATGTGCAGAATACCATCCCTATGCATGTTAGCGAATACGCTGGATGGCCTTGACGGGAGGCTACCATCTGTCTCCCAACAGGTGTCCAGTGGGTCCCCTTCCTCAACCCATCTCTGAGCCTTTGGGGCCGTTGTGTCCTCGTCATTTAGCTCGTTGTGTGCCAAAAAGTACCGCTCAGAGGTAAAACAACCCAATCCAACCTCCTCCGAGTCTCGGGGGTCCTTGTGACTTGGCCATTTAGCCCATTGTGTTGGGTTGTTTTACCTCTGAGCGGCACTTTTTTGCACACCATGGGCTAAATGGCCAGGTCACATGGACCCTGAAGGCTCAGAGAAGGTTGGTGGAGGGGACCCACTGGAACAGCTTCTGGGAGATAGATGGTAGCCTCCCGTCAAGGCCATCCGGTGTGTTCTTTACGTGCACAAGGTATGGTTCTCCCGCACACGGGGCCACGGCTTAACGTAGCCCATTGTGTGCAAAAAAGAGAGACTCAGAGGTAAAACAACATTACAGAAACAATCCTGGTCCTACTGGATGCGGAATATGTCGGACATCAACCACCAGCAAACTAAAGATTGTTATGTGTTTTCTTCAAACATTTCTGAGATCCCTTGTTAGAAACAGTTTTTTCTTTGAAAGACTTATCTTTTCCCCCCCTGATACACGCTCTTTATCGTAAATACCAATTTTACACATTTGCAGTGCTGAATTAAAAATATAAGACATTCGAATCAACACAGTAATTAGAAGCGTTAGATTGGATTAAACTTCGCATCAAGAATTGAGGGCATTCGTTTTGAACGACTGCGTTCCCTTATGCAAACTTTGGAATTAGGAACAATGGAACTAATTGAAGAAAACCGTTCTAAATCGATAAATCTGAACTAAAACGTTTAATTTTTTGTCAGTTCTCTGTTAAGAACAGAAAGTGACATAAAGATTTCTTAAAAATGATGATATACTTAATAAAGCAAAGTTTGCATATGCAAATCAGTACTGATTGTATTCAGCAGCATTCATTTATTTTCGAAAGTGAATAATTAATCTTATTTACTAATTTATTTTTAATTGATTTCTGATATCAGGATAGATTCCAAATTTTATTGAGCAGACTCTGACCCTGATGAACTCTTAATAAAATAATCTTCAAGCATCTTTTTTGAATCCGAGGTATAATATTTCACAGAAAAGATCTGTGAGGAAAGAGATTTGGAAGAGAATTCGCCCTTACAACAACCAACCATTCCTTTACCTCACATGTATGCATGCTAAGCACTCGGTTATTGACATCCTAACATCTATTATTTATTTGAAATATCGTTTAAAGGTACCTATATCATTGAGGCTGATTACGAAACAGAGTAATTCATATGATCAGCTGACATGAAATGTACGTGATTAAAGGGGGCGGGGGGTGGCTCAGTCGGTAGCGCGCCAGGCTCGTAATCTGTAGTTCCCAGGTTCAAGTCCCAGCTGGGTCAGCGTCGAGATTTATCTCCGCAAAAATTCCCCGTCCTGCCCACTGTCAGTAGGGGACACCGATGGGCCGTCCGCCGGATGGGACGTTAAGCCGTGGCCCCGTGTGCGGGAGAGCCATACCCTGTGCACGTTAAAGAACACGCTGGATGGCCTTGACGGGAGGCTACATCTGTCTCCCAACAGCTGTTCCAGTGGGTCCCATCCCCCAACCTTCTCTGAGCCTTCGGGGTCCATGTGACCTGGCCATTTAGCCCATGGTGTGCAAAAAAAGTGCCGCTCAGAGGTAAAACAACCCAACGTGATTAAAGAAGCGTTCACAAGATCGATCTGTCCTTTGGAACAGATCTTTGGGTCAGGAGAGTTTTTTGTTCACTTGCGCGAGTTGTTATTTTTGATCTGGCGACGCGTTTTGCACACAGCTGGCGAGATCGTGCAACGTTACGAAGTAATTCGATTTCTGAAATTGAGTTTCGAAAAGTGAATGGAAGACTCCGAAGAATTTGATGGGAACTGTACACGTAGTGTAGAGTGGTCGAAATCGCATCATGTTGCAAGCGCTGACTATGTTGGTCTTATGCAAAAGCCTTGGCAGACAGTTGCACAGGAATAAGATTACGTTTTATAGCAGGAGACGAGAAAATAATATAAAAACAAAATTCTGAAAGCAGATGTGTGGAAAGAGAATGAATACTGAATTTCAGTTTAGTTTTTAGTGGTTTGAATAACATCTTTGAACTGAAAATAAATGAAATGCATTTTGTGATAGGCCACGATGTATTCTACGTCCGAAGCTTTCATTTGCGATCGTCATGTTACGGTCGTCAATTGCTGTTCCATTTCCTGTTTTTGGCGGAATGAGAGTCGAGTTTGTAGAGCTAATAAACTTTACGTTCTTTCAAGATACGATGTCAGGAAACATAATTGAATTTGGTGGGGCGGGGTTGGCTCAGTCGGTAGCGCGCCAGGCTCGTATTCTGCAGTTCCCAGGTTCGAGTCCCAGCTGGGTCAGCGTTGAGACTTATCTCCGCAAAACTCCCCGCCTTGCCCAAGGTCAGTAGGGGACACCGATGGGCTTGGAACCTGCCCAAGGTCAGTAGAGGACACCGATGGGCTTGGAAAGGCCTCTGTCCGTCGGATAGGACGTTAAGCCGTGGCTCCGTGTGCGGGAGAGCCATACCCTGTGCAGGTTAAAGAACACACTGGATGGCCTTGACTAGAGGCTACCATCTGTCTCCCAACAGCTGTTCCAGTGGATCTCCTCCCCCAACCTTCTCTGAACCTTCGGGGTCCTTGTGATCTGGCCATTTAGCCCATTGTGTGCAAAAGAGTGCCGCTCAGCTGTAAAACAACCCATCCTCCTCTAAACCAGCACCCTGCCCTCGGTCAGACAGGGAACAAAGATGGGAAGCTGCCATCCGTCGGATGGGACGTTAAGCCATGGTTCATTTATATGCAGAAGAACCACACCCTATTCACGTTAGAGAATACGCTGGACCGCTTTGACGCGAAGTTACCATCTGTCTCCTAATAGCTATTCAATGGGTCATCTCTCCTCCCACAACCTGTTATGAGCTCTTTTGGTCCTGACCGTTTAGCTCATTGTTAGCACAAAAGTGTCGCTGAGAGGTAAATCAATCCACTCTAAAATAATTATCAAGTTAAAACATTTTTTATTAGCTTTTGAAAGAAAATATTGCCTACAATATTTTTACACGAATATATCCCATGAAGACAAAAGGAACACTGTAGCATTCATAACTTCTTTTCAACGTTTCATTGTACTGAAACAGACTGAACATGCTTCTAGAAAAAAGGAAAATATTAACCAATCAATATTATCATTAAGAGTGTTTGTTTTATCTCAGAAATACTAGCTGTTTTTGAAAACGTCGCTATTGGAAGGAATCATCAAACACGACTGTTTGATTTCCGTTATGATTTTTAACGGATTGAATTTGGTTTTCAACTTTTGGTTCTATTTTCTTCATAGCTGTGCAGGAATTGGAACGAAATCTCAAAATTCTCTGCTAGGTCCATTTCCAGGCTACTTTTGTTTGTGATAACCAGGTACAAAAGTATGCGACGTTAGACAAATGAATTAGACCTCACGATTCCATAAATTTGTGTTTAGTTGTCCCTTTGGACTTAGTCTAGAAACCAGGGTGTGGAGTAGGCTTGGCTCAGCCGGTAGGGGGCCAGGCTCGTAATCTGCAGTTCCCAGGTTCTAGTCTCGCCTGGACAGCGTCCAGATTTATCTCTTCAAAATTCCTCGTCCTGCTCTCGGTCAGCAGGGGACACCGATGGGCTTAAAAGACCGCCGTTCGTTGGATGGAATGTTAAGTCGTAGTCCCATGTGAGGGATAACCATCCCTATGCACGTTAAAGGACACCCTGGATAGCCTTGACCGAAGGGTACCATCACCTAACTTAATTATTTACGAACTTAGAGGTCCCTTTTCTCTAGCTTCTCTGATCCGTTGTGGGTCCCTTTCACCTAACCTTCTCTGATCCGTTGTAAGACCCTTTCACCTAACCTTCTCTGAGCTCTTGTGGGTCCCTTTCACCTAACCTTCTCTCTTCTGTAAATTAAGAAACAACTCTGTATTATGTCAATGGTAAGCTGACGTTGAAGCTCTATGACTTCTAAAATAAGTCTCTTAGTTTTGAAAAATGATATAGCTCACAAAATCTTAATCAAATATATCAAGATCTCGATTTTCAACAATATTCGTTCAGTATTTAATGAGTTATGGAAGTTTGAATATTTAACAACAGCAATGCCATTCTTAAGAAACTTTTACGAAACTGAAGAATAGTGAAAGAATTCTTTATACAAAGTTCTAAAATACAAACTTATTTTATCAAACACTTTGATATAAAACTCATTACTAAGTTGTAATTAACTTCTGAAGTCAATTTTTGTGACTGGCATTGTTAAATATTCAAATTTCCATAACTCATTAAATACTGAACGAATATTTCTGAAAAGCGAGATGTTCATCGGCAACTTATTTTAGAAGTTAGAGCGCTTCGACATTAGCGTACCACTGACATAACAGAGGATTGTTCCTTAATTTATGGAACCTGGCTTATGTAGTTTTAAGTTCTTTTAAATCTAGCCATCTAGCGTTAAGTGCTGACAAAAAATATTACCTTTTAAAGAATCAACCAAAAGCATTGTTACCGAAGTAGTAACTGCGTACGTGAGCGATCGAAATCAAAATACGAATTTCTACGTGGGTGTACTAGACTAGGGGTTCTCAACGTGGGGTACGCAGTAAAATTTTTTGGGGTACGCCGTGAGAGCTCAAAAGTCGCTAGATCTAATAACAAAGTCAGTGTTTTATTTTATTCCCATTGTTATATTATAACTATAGTTTTATATATCTATACAAGGGGTACGCCAGTTATATACACATTTCCAGGGGGTACGTGAAGCATGAAAGGTTGAGAACTGTACTAGACAGTCTCTTACACAGTTATAATCGCTTCTCTTCCCGTAGCATAAAGATGAGGGATTACCACTTTTTTGGAAAAAAATGATTCTTGCCGATGAGTCGGAAGGTTCGAGTCCCATTTATCGACGGAATTCACTTTTATTTTCATAAAAGTATTTTTTGAATTTGATGTCAACAGGTAAATTTGTGTATTTATAATTGATTGATTCTTGCAGTAATAAAGCTTTAGTGGGAGTGACTTCCATATTTATGTATATAGTGAGAAACATTTAAAAGTTGTCTTTCCACTTCATAGATAGCGCCATGAGTAACAAGATCGAGAAAATTTAAAGTCACAGTTTGCGGATAAATGACAGAGCTGGTGATAGTTTAGTGGGTAGAATACCTGGCATATAATAGAGAGGAGCATGTTCGTGTTTTACTCATCGGCAAGACGCATTTTTTCCACAAACGTATTTCTTAAATTCCATATCAATAGGTAATCTGTGCATTTATTATTGGTTGATACCTGCAGTTCCCAGGTTCGAGTCCCATCCGGGCCAGCTTTGAAGTTTATCTCTGCTGAAGTTTCTCTCTCTGACCTCGATCGTGCCAAATCAGCAGTTACCAGGTTCAAGGTCCGACCTAAACCAGTGTTCACATTTATCTCTTTTCCTCAAAACTGGGGCGGGGGTGACTCAGTCGGTAGTGCGCCAGGCTCGTAATCTGTAGTTCCCAGGTTCGAATCCCAGCTGGGTCAACTTTGAGATTTATCTCCGCAAAACTCCCCGCCCTGCCCACGGTCAGTAGGGGACACCGATGGGCTTGGAAAGGCCGCCGTCCGTCGGATGGGACGTTAACCCGTGGTCCCGTGTGCGGGAGAGCCATACCCTGTGCACGTTAAAGAACACGCTGGATGGCCTTGACGGGAGGCTACCATCTGTCTCCCAACAGCTGTTCCAGTGGGTCCCCTCCCCCAACCTTCTCTGAGCCTTCGGGGTCCATGTGACCTGGCCATTTAGCCCATGGTGTGCAAAAAAGTGCCGCTCAGAGGTAAAACAATAAAACTCCTCCTCCTCAAAACTCCTCACAATGCCCTCGGTCAGTAGGAAGCATTGATGGGCTTGGAAAAGCCATCGTCCATCGGATGAGATATAAAGCTATGGCAGTTCCCTGTGCAGGAGAGCGATTTTCTGTGCATGTTAAAGAGCACATTAGATGGCCTTGATGGGAGGCAACCATACACAGTCTTATCAGAATAATATGACCACCCCCCGTTCCTATTATTAGGTAGGTGGTCATATTATTCTTATACGACTGTTTATATCTCACAACAGCTCTCCAGGGAGTCCCCTCCCCCCAATCTTCTCTGATACCTTGGGGTCCTTGTGACTTAGCCATTTAGCCCATTGTGTGGGAAAAAGTACCGCCCAGAGCTAAAACAATCTCCCAATACCGACCTCGGTCAGAAAGAAAGCACCAATGGACTTGGAAAGGCTCCCATCTGAATATTAAAAAAAGGCTCCCATCTGAATATAAGCCATTGTCTGTGCTCAAAAAGGTTGGGTTGTTTTACCACTCAGCGGCACTTTTCTGCACGAATGGGCTAAATGGACAGGTCACAAGGACCCCGAAAACGCAGAGAAGGTTGGGGAAGGAAACCCACTGGAAGAGATGTTGGAAGACAGAGGTAACCTCCCATTAAAGACATTCAGCGTGTTCTTTAACATGTTTAGGGTATGGGTCTCCCGCACACGGAACCACGTTATAACGTCCCATCCGACGGACGGCGACTTTTTCAAGCCTATCAGTGTTCAGAAGGACCATATCTTGTGCAGGTTAAAGAACACGCTTAATGACCTTGACGAAAGGCTACCATCTTCCTTTCCCTAATCTTCTTGGAGCCTTTGGGATTCTTGTGCAAAAATGCTGCTCAGAGGTAAAACAACACCGTAGGTGTTGTTTTTGACCGAAGGTTCGTTGTGGAGATTTTGTATGGCGACGGGTGGTCTCCGCAAAACTATAATTATGAATTTCAGGTGTGGGAATACAATAGTTTTACGCATTGTGAAATCCAAACTGCATTTTTCGAAAAGAATACGAGAACACCTCTAGTGTACAGAATCGGAGCTCATATGGGTGCCGTGGGAGAAGGAACGTTATTACAGAGATCATAAAACAGATTTAGTTGCTGTCCTTTAGTTCTTGTAAAGGTCACAGGATTCTTACAGAAAGACAAAAAAAACAACACAAAAACAAATTACAAGAAAGAAATTTAAGACATGCTGAAATAAAACTCAGTCCACCCAGGTAGTAGAGATTTCATGAATGAGAAAAGGAGAATGAAAAAAAGATTAAAAAACCCTTTTTTTTTTAGGATTTATGAATTAGAAAGAAATCTAACTCTTCGTTTGTTTCAACCTCCATCTATATTTGAATGACGCAGATGATTGCCGTTCATTCTCTAGAGACATTTCCATTCCAGAATAAAATGATTCCGAATCGTCCCCTACTCTTCCCACGATCTAGATAAAGGCGATTTCCAACGATGTTGTAACTATGGTTACATCCCGGCGTTCCGCAAAGGATGTGGTAGATTCTTTTAGCTGAGATCTTGAGAAGCGGTTCAATCCAAGAGATCGTTATTGAGTAGCAACTATTGCTTCACAGCATTATTTGGGCTTAACCAAGAAATTGAGTTACTAGTGGCAGTTTCTTCGTTGGGAAAGAGACCAGATTAGAACAACGGATGACTGTGAAAACATCATTTTTTTTTTATTAATGTTAAAAAACAACAACAAAGTACATTCGCACTCGCATATTCTCTTTACTCTTGGGGAGGGGTGACTCAGTCGATAGCGCGCCTGGGCCGTAATCTGCAATTCCCAGCTGGACCAGCTTTGAGATTTATCTCTGCACAACTCCCCGCTCTGCCCACTGTCAGTAGGGGACACCGATGGGTTTGGAAAGGCCGTCGTCCGTCGGATGGGACGTTTAGCCGTGGTTCCGTGTACGGGAGAGTCATACCCTGTGCAGGTTAAAGAACACGCTGGTTGGCCTTGACGGGAGGCTACCATCTATCTCCCAACAGCTGTTCCAGTGTGTCCCCTTCCCCAAACTTCTCTGAGCCTTCGGGGTCCTTGTGACCTGGACATTTAGCCCATGGTGTACAAAAAAGTGCCGCTTAGAGGTAAAACAACCCAACTCAACCCTTTCCTCAACCTTCTCTGAACTCTCCGGGTCCTTGTGACCTGGCCATTTAGTACACTGTCGCAAAAAAAGTGTCTTTCAGGTGTAAAACAACCCAATCTGAGGAGTAACATAGGCTATAAAATGTTTTCTCCCAGCTCTCTTCCTACCCCTAAAAAGGGTAAATGTGAAAAATGTTCAGCTATTTCTTCGGAATGTAAGGGCCGAGTTATCGAGTGAAGTGTCAAATGAAAGCTTGTGGATATCGGGTTTGTCATAGGTTACAAACCACAACTGCCCCTGCTTTCAGATTTACTCTGCTAACTCCCACTCTGCCTTCGGTGAGAAAGGGGCCAACGGCAGGCCTCTGTTCAAATCAATGACATTTTCAATGATTTTCCTCGATTAATAAAACCTCCCATGTTTCAGTGTCCATGGGTCTACTTAAAATCCTACTCCCTAAGGTCTGGGAGTGGGGGGGGGGGGGGGGGGGGAGTGGGCTCAATTGGTAGCACACCAGGTTCGTAATCTGTAGATCTCTCTAAAACTCTCTGCCATGCTCTCGGTCAATAGGACACACCGATGGTCTAGGAAAGCCCTGCCTACATCGGATGGAACCTTAAGCCGTCCGACGGACCCCATCCGACGGACCCATCCGACGGACGGCGGCCTTTCCAAGCCCATCGGTGTCCCCTACTGACCGTGGGCAGGGCGGGGAATTTTGCGCAGATAAATCTCAACGCTGACCCAGCTGGAACTCGAACCTGGGAACTACAGATTACAAGCCTGGCGCGCTACCGACTGAGCCACCCCCGCCCCTGGATGTCCCTCTGGTCTGATCGCAATATGCGAAAGGGGGAAATAGTCTTTCCAATAACTTCAGGGATTTTTGCAGAACTCAATACTGAGGTTCCTCCCAATAAATGGTTCAACTCCAGTCTTTAGTTAAACATAACAATTATTTATTGAACACATAAACATGACTGAAGGACAAGGACATATGCTCAGTTACATGGCATTACTATGCCTGTTGTTCCCCGCCCTGCCCATTGTCAGTAGGGAACACCGATGGGCTTGGAAAGGCCGCCATCAGTCGGATGGGACGTTAAGCCGTGGCCCCGTGTGCGGGAGAGACATACCCTATGCACGTTAAAGAACACACTCGATGGCCTTGACGGGAGGCTATCATCTGTCTCCCAACAGCTGTTCCAGTGGGTCCCCTGCCCCAACCTTCTCTGAGCCTTCGGGGTCCATGTGACCTGGCCATTTAGCCCATGGTGTGCAAAAAAGTGCCGCTCAGAGGTAAAACAACCCAAAACAAAGCCATATCCTGTGCAAGTTAAAGAACATGGTTGGCCTTGACTGGAGGCTTCCATCTGTCTCTTCAGTAGGTTCCCTTCTCTCAACTCTCTCAGAGCATTTGGGGTCGTTGTACCTTGGCCATTTGACTTGTGTGCAAAAAAGAGATGTTCAGAGGCAAAAGAGGTTGAAATCTCGGGACGGGGAGCTCGATAATTTTAGCTGGGATTGTGACCGACGGGTGACCCGTTATCGAGCTCGACGTCCGGCTCGGTCTTTTCAGAGAACGTTCGGCGCCAGGCATCATCAGCCCCGTCGAGACCTATTCTTCCCGGCGACACACACATTAACGCAATGTCGCCGGTGGTACGAAATGACTCAGGAACATCATTGGGTATAACAATCATACGTTAATTATTTAATGTTAGTTATCTAAACCAGTACGTCATCAGGAGAAAATGTCATGGGTGTGAAACGCCATCTGCGCGTGTCTCGAGTATATACGAACTTCTTTGGATCAAAAAAATTTCAATCGAACAACAAGTTGACTGGGACGCACTGTTCACCTATGGAAACATCATGAGTTTACTATTAACTAGTAATAGAATTTAGTCATTAATATTTTAATTATGTTAACTAATTAGTTAACATCATTTAATGCTAGTGAATAACATACTTTTTGTTAGCTAATGTCAACTTGAGTGTTATTTTAAAACTTTACTAATGCCAGCTGATAGCTTTCAGTGATAATAAATAACCTCGGTTACTTTTAGTTAGCTTTATTTAGTGTGGAGAATAACATCATTTTTTTTTGTAATTAATAATGTAATTCAGAATTAGTCGATGGAATTACTTAATGTTAGTCCATAACATCTCTTATCTTTAAGAATTATCTAAACGAGAACCGTTAAACTTAGCGAAGGACAACTAGGAAAAAAACTAAATTTTTAAAACGCCACAGAGGCGGGGAATGGCTCAGTCCGTAACGCGCCAGGCTCGTAACCTGCAATTCCCAGGTTCGAGGGGGCGGGGGTGGCTCAGTCGGTAACGCGCCAGGCTCGTAATCTGTAGTTCCCAGGTTCGAATCCCAGCTGGGTCAGCTTTGAGATTTATCTCCGCAAAACTCCCTGCCCACGGCCAGTAGGAGACGCCGATGGGCTTGGAAAGGCCGCCGTCCGTCGGATGGGACGTTAAGCCGTGACCCCATGTATGGGAGAGCCATACCGTGTACACGTTAAAGAACAAGCTGGATGGCCTTGACGGGAGGCTACCATCTGTCTCCCAACAGCTGTTCCAGGGTCCCCTCACCCAAACAACCTAATCCATTGGGATGGAAAGACTGGCGTCCTCCGGACGGGACATTACCCGTGGCTCTGTGTGCAGGATTGTCACTGTGCATGTTAAAGAACACACTGGCTGGTTTTGAAGGAGAAGCTACCATCTGTCTCTAAACAGCTGTCCAGTGAACCCAACTTTATCTGAGCTCTCGGAGATAAAACAACCCTACTGAAATATCGTAGAAAAAATTCTCTACTTTGAAACGAAAACATACGGTCGCTCAAAAAAATATCCGAACACTATGGTTGATTACAGAATTCAGGAAAAATATCTGGCAAAGTTTTTTTTTTTTTTTTTAGAAATTAGTGATCTGGCAGGGGCAGGGGTGGCTCAGTCGGTAGCGCGCCAGGCTCGTAATCTGTAGTTCCCAGGT
This sequence comes from Ryuthela nishihirai, assembly GCA_038380435.1. Classification (NCBI taxonomy): domain Eukaryota; kingdom Metazoa; phylum Arthropoda; class Arachnida; order Araneae; family Heptathelidae; genus Ryuthela; species Ryuthela nishihirai. The sequence continues at coordinate 88,120 of JAWZYU010000325.1, read as the reverse complement.
TCGAGTCCCAGCTGGGTCAGCGTCGAGATTTATCTCCGCAAAAATTCCCCCGCCCTGCCCACGGTCAGTAGGGGACACCGATGGGCTTGGAAAGGCCGCCGTCCGTCGGATGGGACGTTAAGCCGTGGCCCCGTGTACGGGAGAGCCATACCCTGTGCACGTTAAAGAACACGCTGGATGGCCTTGACGGGAGGCTACCATCTGTCTCCCAACAGCTGTTCCAGTGGGTCCCCTCCCCCAACCTTCTCTGAGCCTTCGGGGTCCATGTGACCTGGCCATTTAGCCCATGGTGTGCAAAAAAGTGCCGCTCAGAGGTAAAACAACCCAAGTGATCTGGCAACCTTCGTGTCACGTGACATTTTTTCGAATCGAATATATTGTTTCTATGGCTTCGGTTGTCTCACCGTGTCACGAATCATTTTTTCGAATGTCGAAGCATTCGGATCACGACTGTACATCTCTAATAAGCAATGAACTTAAAAAGAAAATCTTTTTTCTTAGAAATCAAGAAAAATATCTCTATTGAAAGGCAAAACTATATAATTTAATGAGAATTGATGAATTGGAAAAAAAGCCTTCACCCATTAATCTAGAAATGTTCCGTCCGAAAATTGGGTTGTTGGTTGGTTGGTTGTTTTACCTCTGAGCGGCACTTTTTTGCACACCATGGGCTAAATGGCCAGGTCACATGGACCCCGAAGGCTCAGAGAAGGTTGGGGGAGGGGACCCACTGGAACAGCTGTTGGGAGACAGATGGTAGCCTCCCTTCAAGGCCATCCAGCGTGTTCTTTAACGTGCACAGGGTATGGCTCTCCCGCACACGGGGCCACGGCTTAACGTCCCATCCGATGGACGGCGGCCTTTCCAAGCCCATCGATGTCCCCTACTGACCGTGGGTACGGCGGGGAATTTTGCGGAGATAAATCTCAACGCTGACCCAGCTGGGACTCGAACCTGGGAACTACAGATTACGAGCCTGGCGCGCTACCGACTGAGCCACCCCCGCCCCTCCGAATATTGGGAGAAACGAGACAGATTCAGTATATTGATTATTTTTTTAATGAACCCGCAAGTTCTTTTTCGATGAGCAAGCAGTGGGTTGGACGAGCCTGTTTCTAAACAGAGCAGAGTAGCAATGCTATTGCACTTAAACTGCTTTTTTATTTTCGAGTTTCTAAACCCAATTAGCAAATTTTAGAGGAATGGTGGGAATATCCTTCTCTACATTTCTTCGTCGCAGAGCGCAAAACGCCAAAGGCAGTTTTCCACGTTCTTGCAAATAACATGTCTTCAAAAATACTTCAAAAATTAAATTTATTTTGTTCCTAACCACGAGTTTTGCACAAGAACCTTTGAATCATCTGTTTTCGGGATTTCAACTAATTAATTCTTGTTAAATTATTCACAAATAAGTGTTTTTAACTGTATTATATATGAAATAGTTTTTTTTTTTCTAGAGAGAGAGAGACTCTTTCTGTTGAAAAACCTAATTTTTTTAAGCGCAACAAATTATTTGTTTTTTCCCTACTGTTTTACAATCACTAATTCTCTTAAATCAAGGAGATAAAAATTTAGATAAATTCATTTCTTCCAGGGCTGATTTTTGATTTGTTTTTCTGTTTGAAACAAATTAATGTTATTAAATTACTCTGTAATTATAATTTTTTTGAATTTTTCAAAGTTCATTAAGGAGCGTCGCAAAAGACAAAATAAATACTCTTGGGATAATCATGATAATAATTTGGATGTTGATATTTTCATTTACTGTAGATGCTACGTAAGTCTATGCTAAGTTTCGCGAAAGAGTTTTACTCACCATCAGAAAGATGTCCCACAAAATGTAAATGGATTAACTTGAGAGCGTTATCATCGTCTTAATTATAAACCGGCAGAAAGGGGGAGCAGCTGGCGAAAGTAAGATGGTTATGATTGTTGGATATTTCTTCTTTTGTAATTAACTTTAGGAACAGAAAAGATGCATTTGTCATTAAAAATATAATTAAATCACAAATATGAATTAATTTTAGAAAAGAAAAAAAAAGACTTCCTATATATTACAAAGTTCGGTTGGGTTGTTTTACCTCTGAGCGGCACTTTTTTGCACACCATGGGCTAAATGGCCAGGTCACATGGACCCCGAAGGCTCAGAGAAGGTTGGGGAAGGGGACCCACTGGAACAGCTGTTGAGAGACAGATGGTAGCCTCCCGTCAAGGCCATCCAGCGTGTTCTTTAACGTGCACAGGGTATGGCTCTCCCGCACACGAGGGCACGGCTTAACGTCCCATCCGACGGACGGCGGCCTTTCCAAGCCCATCGGTGTCCCCTACTGACCGTAGGCAGGGCGGGGAATTTTGCGGAGATAAATCTCAACGCTGACCCAGCTGGGACTCGAACCTGGGAACTACAGATTACGAGCCTGGCGCGCTACCGACTGAGCCACCCCGCCCCTATATTACAAAGCGTCAAGGTGTAAATGCATCGACTTAGTAAAAATGTACAGCCGCTCATAAAAATATCCGAACACTGTGGTTGATTACAGAATTCAGGAAAAATACCTGGCAACGATTTTTTTTTAGAAATTAGTAATCTGGCAACCTTCGTGTCACGTGACACGTGTCAGAGGGTGAGACAACCGAAGCCATAGAAAACATAAAGGCGGTCCAAATGAAAGTGGAGAAGTTGGAAACGAAGAGTTAATCATTTAATGATCCGTTCAAATTGCCATGCCTTTGGATGCATTTGCCCCAACGTGACTCCTTCTAATCTAGGGGCGGGGGTGGCTCAGTCGGTAGCGCGCCAGGCTCGTAATCTGTAGTTCCCAGGTTCGAGTCCCAGCTGGGTCAGCGTTGAGATTTATCTCCGCAAAATTCCCCGCCCTGCCCACGGTCAGTAGGGGACACCGATGGGCTTGGAAAGGCCGCCGTCCGTCGGATGGGACGTTAATCCGTGGCCCCGTGTGCGGGAGAGCCATACCCTGTGCACGTTAAAGAACACGCTGGATGGCCTTGACGGAAGGCTACCATCTGTCTCCCAACAGCTATTCCAGTGGGTCCCCTCCCCCAACCTTCTCTGAACCTTCGGGGTCCATGTGACCTGGCCATTTAGCCCATGGTGTGCAAAAAAGTGCCGCTCAGAGGTAAAACAATCCAATCCAATCTCTAATCTAGAGCGACTTTGGTTGATGCATGAGGAGGTCTGTAACAATTCACTATATCTCTTCATTCGATTTCGGATAGTTAGCGGAGATAAATCTCGGAGCTGACAAAAGTGGGTGGGTTGTTTTACTTCTGAGCGGAGCTTTTCTGCACACAATGGGCTAAAATGGTCAGGTCACAAGAACCCCGCGTGTTCAGAGTAGGTCGTGGGAAGGGGACCTGCAGACCAGCTGTTAGGAGATAGATGGTAGCCTCCTGTTAAGGCCATCCAGTGTGCTCTTTAACGTACACAAGGTATGGCTTTTATGCAGACGAGGGGTGGGTGTGGCTCAGTTGGCTCGTAATTTGCAGTTCCCAGGTTTGAGTCCTAGCCAGCGTTGAGATTTATCTCCGCACAAGTCCACGCTCTGATCACGGTCAGGTAGGTGACACCAATGAGCTTGGAAAGGACGCCGTCTGTAGGATCAGACGTTAATCCGTGGTCTCGTGTGCGTGAGAGCCATACCCTGTGCACGTTAAAGAACATGCAGGATGGCCATGACAGGAGGTTACCATCTGTTCCAGTGGATCCCTTCCTCCAACCTTCTCTGAGCATTTGGGGTCCTTGTGATCTGTGCATTTAGCCTGTTGTGTACAAACAAGTGCCGCTCAGAGGTAAAAAACCTAAATCTTGTACACGGAACCAAGGCTTGAAGTCCCCATCCGACAGACGGTGGCCTTTACCAAGCTCTTTAGGGTCCCCTTTCTGACAGAGGGCAGGATGGTGTTTCTGCAGATTACGAACCTGGTGCGCTACCAACTGACCAACTCCGGTCCCGCAGTTCGATTCCCACTCTTCTTTTATTGGGGGCGGGGGTGGCTCAGTTGGTAGCGCGCCAGGCTCGTAATCTGTAGTTCCCAGGTTCGAGTCCCAGCTGGGTCAGCGTTGAGATTTATCTCCGCAAAATTTCCCCGCCCTGCCCACGGTCAGTAGGGGACACCGATGGGCTTGGAAAGGCCGGCGTCCGTCGGATGGGACGTTAAGCCGTGGCCCCGTGTGCGGGAGAGCCATACCCTGTGCACGTTAAAGAACATGCTGGTTGGCCTTGACGGGAGGCTACCATCTGTCTCCCAACAGCTGTTCCAGTGGGTCCCCTCCCCCAACCTTCTCTGAGCCTTCGGGGTCCATGTGACCTGGCCATTTAGTTCATGGTGTGCAAAAAATTGCCGCTCAGAGGTAAAACAACCCAACCCAACTCTGCTTTTATTGAGATTTTCCCCACTAATGATTAATGGCCGAGTGGTTAGCGTGCTTGGCTACTGATCCAAGGGACCTGGGTTCGAGCCCGGGGTAAGGCATGGACGTATGTGTCATTTTTCTCCTGAGGTCCTGCCATCCTCTCATACCTTCTACTCTGGCATATAAACTGACAGGCTCCTGTCAGACCTCTGTGGCAAGCAGCTGCTTGAAGGGTACTTATTTTATTATGTTGCTCTGCCTTCTGTGAGAGTGACGATACCGATGAGCTGAGAAAGGTCGTCATTCTCGTCTGATATATGAAGCCATGGTCCGTGGGGCGGAGGTTGTCGGTAGCGCGCCAGGCTCTGTAGTTCCTAGGTTCGAGTCCGAGCTGCGTTAGCGTTGAGATTTATCTCCGAAAAATTCCCCGCCCTGCCCACGGTCAGTAAGGGACACCGATAGGCTTGGAAAGGCTACCGTCTGTCGGATGGGACGTTAAGCCGTGGCCCCGTGTGCGGGAGAGCCATACCCTGTGCACGTTAAAGAACACACTGGATAGCCTTGACGGGAGGCTACCATCTATCTCCCAACAGCTGTTCCAGTGGGTCCCCTCCCCCAACCTTCTCTGAGCCTTCGGAGGTCCATGTGATCTGGCCATTTAGCTCATGGTGTGCAAGAAAAGTGCCGCTCAGAGGTAAAACAACCCAACCCAAGGCATGGTCCGTATGGAAAAAAATCTTGTTCTCCTTAAAACTCAGTCTCTTAAGAATTATCCATTGGATCTTTCTACCCAGCTGAAAGGCCCTAGGTCTTTGTGATCTTACCGTTTGGACGATTGTGTAAAAAAACAACTGAACGAATTACATTCTGAATAGTTTTATCAGAATGAGGTAGAAATACAGGAATGAATACTACCTTCCGCAGTCAAAGCCATAAACGCGTTGAATAACAGTTTTCATATAATCCTAAGCGAAAAGAGCCAATGACCTGAAGTCCACATGATCAAGAGGTACTCAGGTATCAGTATGGTTACTAATGCAAAACAAAAGTGTCGCACTTAAACGGCCAGAAAAAAAATTACCTTTAGAGCAAACGATGCCTTCACCGAAGATGAAGACATCGAACCCTACCATTATCTCCTGAATGAAGTTCTTTCTTCTCGTATTACCTCCAGAGATTGGCCAGCAGATCGCGTTCCACTCAACGCATTCTCCCGCCACCATGCGGCGTTACCACCAATGAGAGACGGCAAAAGTACGCCATCGATCGCGACGGCACTCGGGCTCAACCTCTGGTCCTTGTCTCAACACACTTTCAGCTGTAGCCTGCTTGGTGATGGCTCTTAAGTTCGTTCTCTACCAGTCAACGCTTTCCAAGTTTGAGGAGTGAGAGGTCGGACCTTTCTCGACTGCATTCCTTGACTGAGGATTGTCTATAGTAGTAGGACTCGGATTTGTTTCGAATGCGATCGTCCAGGGAGAGAGAGATTTATCTTCAAACAAACTATAAAACAACATTGGTCTAAAGAAAGTGTTTCTCTTTTGAGGATGATAAAATACTGTTAAGTCTTCTTTTCCTAAGAGTTTTCTATTTTGGAAAAATAGTTGTCTTATTGGGGTGCTGTATTGTTTTATAGATAAAGTTTTATTAAATTTTTTTTTGGATCGAATCAAATTCAGAAGCTCAGAATAGAATGCAATTGCATTTTGGTGAGTTGTTTAGAAATTATCGGAAGTTTGGATTGTGCAATGAAAAAGCTCCAATTTTGCAAGTGGATGACCAAACCTAATGGTGGATATATCACAATTTTTTTTTACGAAAAGAAGTCGGAATACCTAATGTGTTTTTTATTTTCACATCTTCTATCAAATCTTGTACTATCGCAAGGGAAAAATCATGGAGTGCACATACAGCTAAAAGTTTTAAAATGCTTTCAGTTTTGATGGAATAATATTTGTTGCATTCTATCTTTTTATTCTTCGATGCAATTTATTTTTCGATGAATATCTTTAATTCTTTTTTAATCATTTTCCCCCTTCAATTAGCAACTCCAAAGGAGTTACTTTAAACTTGCATTTTTAAAATCTAAACTAATATTAAGAAATATGATTTACTTTCATGTTTTCGAACTTAGGTATTTTTACAGTATCGCTTGCTTCCTGTAGCACTATTCACTTTGCAATTCACTGATCGTCCATTTTAATTATATATAACTATAACATTAGACGAATTAATTTCCACAAATATGCACTGTATTGTTTAAGATTCCAAATGATTCAATTTTAAGATCACAAGTTCTTTTAATGCGAATATGTTGCAGATATATGATCAGTGGAATTTTGCAGCATTAGTTAATGTAAGTGAGTAAATGCAGCATTTTTTAACGCGATCATATCTAAAGAATTCTACTCTCTGTCTGGATTTCTGACAGATGCAACTAAATCATGTTCTAAGTTTTCATTCATTTAAAAATTTCTACGAACAGTAATGGATATTTGAATTTTTCTTTTAATGTGTGTGTTTATATAAATTTATAACGTCATAGAGTCAAAGCAAATCTTCTAGTGACGATAACATTAGATCTGCTGTGCATCAAGGTGTAAATATAATCTTTTACTCCAACATAACTGAGTGAAAACAGCGGATATGTCTGTACTAACAACAGATTTGAACACGGAGTCTCCATCGGTCGTTGAGATGATGACTGTGGGAAACAACAGCATCCCAACTGATGACCACACAAGTTTCAACGAATTGGAGTGTGCATTCACGTATAGTGGCAACCACAGCAACCTGCAAGGTGAGTCTATCATTCCTTTTGCATTTGATTTGTGATGCATTGCAGCCTTCTTTGTTTCGAAATTTATTAACACACTACTTCCCAAACTCTAAGGTCCTTAGTTCATATTTTAAGGTCCACAAATAAGTTTCTAGAAAAAATAGATGATTTTTATTTTCAAGTATATCATTCTAACAGTACGCCTGCCGAGTTGAACAGTGTATCTGTTATTATTATTTTAGTTTAGTTTTAGGAGAAAATGCATCAAGTTTTATTTTTAAATAACGACTACTTTTATTTCACCTTAAACCTGCTGACTTTTCTACATTTCTGCACTAGTAAATACGAAAATACAAAACTTAACGTCGAATCTGATCTATGTCTCAACTGTCGTCAACTGAACGAAATATTTCCGTTCCTTCATCGTCGAAACATCATCAGCCCACTAATTATTGTAATTTTTAATCTGGATTTAAATTTGAATATTCTGCCATTGAATTTAAATGTTTCAAAACACCTCAGTTATTTTAAATAAAATCTTAATTTTTGTTCAATGATCGTTAACAATTATATTCGTGGCTGTCTTTGTTTTTCGATAATTTCATAATCGTTACAAATCGTTAATTTCTAATGATTACAAAAGACAAAAAAATTAATTTCTTATTTTGAAATTCTCCTAAGCACTTTTCAGCGGAAATTGCTGTTATTGTCTCAGGGAGCTGCATTGGCTAAATGTTTAATTAATTTCAGTCCAGTCAAAGCATCACCCTGATATCTCACTATTCCCCATTAGTCGTCACTGAACCTACAATTAGTCGTAACCGAAAATAGCTAATTTTCAGTTAGGCATCACTTCCTCGGCTATTCATCACCGAGTAATGACAACTTAATTTAGTCATCACCGGACAATCACTAGTTTGAAATAGTCATCATTAAAACATCCCTATTTCCAAATAGTCCAGTGAATTCAGCTTTAGGACGGTAGTGTCTGCCGAAAAGTATTATGAGAATTTTAAGTAAGAAATTAATTTTTTTCATTGTCTGTCGTAAATGTTAGAAATTAATTTCCTAACAATTGTGCTTTGTACATAATTCTTTTCATGAGGATCCTTGCTAACCTCTTGGGGGCGGGGGTGGCTCAGTCGGTAGCGCGCCAGGCTCGTAATCTGTAGTTCCCAGGTTCGAGTCCCAGCTGGGTCAGCGTTGAGATTTATCTCCGCAAAATTCCCCGCCCTGCCCACGGTCAGTAGGGGACACCGATGGGCTTGGAAAGGCCGCCGTCCGTCGGATGGGACGTTAAGCCGTGGCCCCGTGTGCGGGAGAGCCATACCCTGTGCACGTTAAAGAACACGCTGGACGGCCTTGACGAGAGGCTACCATCTGTCTCCCAACAGCTGTTCCAGTGGGTCCCCTCCCCCAACCTACTCTGAGCCTTCGGGGTCCATGTGACCTGGCCATTTAGCCCATGGTGTGCAAAAAAGTGCCGCTCAGAGGTAAAACAACCCAACAACCCAACCTTGCTAACCTCAGTAAATGAAAAGTGTTCTGCAAGCCAGGAAAAAATTGAGAAATACTTCTGTAGTATATTATTATTGAATTCTGGACTGTTTATTTTTTTTTATGAAATCAGGCCAATGGGAAATGTAAGTTCAGGATGTGGAGATTAAACAGACATTAAGCAAGTAGGCGACGAAATGCGATGTTACCCTTTAATACTTGTAAGGTAAGTTTGCTTATGTATAAGATGTAGTTATGATACAGAGGAGATCTTAACTTTTTATCGTTATCACATAAATTATATTTATACTCGTGGAACATTCTACAAATTTAAGTCTTCGTAATTTTTATGTCTGCATATTTTGGTGAAAGCTATCAAGTCGATAATTATATAACTTCCGAACTTCTGAAATGTTTTTTAAGGAAAAATAACTAGGGAAAAGTTTAAAATGCATGGAAATCTTTTAATTTATGTAATTCAAAATGTTACCACATTAGCAATTGAAAGGTAAATATTGTATCATTACTATTCTTAATATTAATTTCTGTAAAATAGAGGAGATGAAATCTGTACAAAATTAAATAGCTCATGTAATTTATTAATTTGGTTTGAAATTGGAGAATTATTCATGTGCAACGAAGCTTTCAAATATTCCACTGCTGTATGCCTCGAAACAGTAACTTGGACAAACAGCTTTGATTTAAGATTTAATTAGATTTTATAATCGTCTTCTAGCACTTCTTTGGTGTGTTCGGATATTTTTTTGAGCGACTGTAAGGCAGGAATCTGTTCAGTTATTTATGGTGCAAATAAATGATTTCAACATTAATTGATGAATTATTTTGTTGCGAAAATCAGTATGGCAGTGACAACTTAATTTACAAAATGTTCGTTGGACAGAGATTGCTTTATGAAAATAACGAAATATTATGCAAATAATAACTGCACGAAAATTTGGTGACGGATTTTTTTTTATCTATATATATTCAACTTTTCCCGACTGTTGTTTTTAAAATGGCTGAATGTACAGTAAAAAAAAACGAAGAGAATGTGTGAATATAATTTGGAATGGTAAACGTAATTTTCTTGGATTGTTAGGGGCGGGGGTGGCTCAGTCGGTAGCGCGCCAGGCTCGTAATCTGTAGTTCCCAGGTTCGAGTCCCAGCTGGGTCAGCGTTGAGATTTATCTCCGCAAAATTTCCCCGCCCTGCCCACGGTAAGTATGGGACACCGATAGGCTTGAAAAGGCCGCCGTCCGTCGGATGGGACGTTAAGCCGTGGCCCCGTGTGCGGGAGAGTCGTAAGAACACGCTGGATGGCCTTGACGGGAGGCTACCATCTGTCTCCCAGCAGCTGTTCCAGTGGGTCCCATCCCCCAACCTTCTCTGAGCCTTCGGGGTCCATGTGACCTGACCATTTAGCCCATGGTGTGCAAAAAAGTGCCGCTCAGAGGTAAAACAACCCAACCAACTCTTGGATTGTCAAGTGTCGAAGTGAAGACAAATTCTAAGGCAAGTTGCAAATGCTGTAAAAATTAATCTTACTCTAAATTAGGTGGCATAAAAGCAGTTATTGAACATGCTAGCACGCAAAAACATCGAGAATATGCTCATTCAGTGCAGAAAAACTGTAATTTTTTCAAAAAAAAGATGAAATTTCGACACTCAATAATTTTGAAACTAGGTCTTTTCTTTCGAAAAGCAATTTCACCAAAATAAATGTAAATTCTGACATAAAATAATTCGGAAACAAAATATTATCCATTTTCCGAAAAGTAATTCCACAAAAAGCAATAAAACTTTTGACATCCAGTACTTTTGAAAAAAAAAAAGTTTTTTAAGTGTTTACACTGAAGAAATAAAAAATTCGATACGAAACAATTTGGAAATATAGTCTTTGGTAAAATAACATTTTTTTTAACCAGAAAGTCCTAAGAATTTCGACACTTAAAACTACTTTGAAACTAAGCTCTTTTGACTGTGTTAGTGAAAGAAATTCCCCCTCACCAAAAAGAAAAATATTGAAATTTCGATACTTACTGATTTTAAAACTATATCTTATTTCTAGATTCTTCGTGTCACAAGGTTGCCAGATCACTAAATTCTAAAAAAATCGTTGCCAGATATTTTTTCTGAATTCTCTAATCAACCATAGTGTTCGGATATTTTTTTGAGCGAATGTACAATGAACAGATTATAAATCTTATCTATTTTTACATTAATGTGGAAAACCAAACATTACTTTGTCCGGTCGGATCCAAAATTTTCGGCCGAACAAACTGGCCAAAACCCTGACTGTCAGGTCAAAAATCGGACATCTGGCAATCTTACTCGTGGTGCCTGTGACAAAAAATCAGAAATGAGCCTTTATAGAGTTAAAATATTGGACTTTAAAATCGTATAATGCACGATTTCTTTCTGTAGGAAAACTTTAATAGTAATGGTATGGTGCACAAAGATAAGAAAAGAAAAAAAAAATTAATATATCAATCAATAGTACCTGCTAACAAAGAATTCAAGAAATAATTTTGGCTGAAAAAATGTGTTTGTCCGTAAGTGTGACTCGAACACACGTCTCCCAGATACATATCAGGTGTTCTGACTACTAAACTAACAACGGATACTTCATTTCTGAGGTATCGTGACAAAATTGATAGTCCTTCGTTGCGTATAGATTTACATAGCTTATTCTTACACTTATATAAAAAAAAAATCGCGCTAAAATGGAGAATATGATTTTTTTTTCATGTTTACTTTTCCTTTACGTTGCCAAAATCATTAATGATATAATTTTTGTTTTCTTCAAATGAATCGCTTTCACTCAATAAAAATGTTCGAGAATATATTTTTCAATTATATACACTGATATGCCAGATGATTAGGTACACCTACTTAGTAGCGTGTTGCGCCTCCTTTGGCCTTCAGAACAGCCCTAATTCGTCGGAGACGGAACTTACGAGATGCTGGATGCGTTGTGTAGGAATGTTGTACCATGCGGAAATTATTGTGTCGTGCAGTTCCTGCAAACTGGACAGCGGCACAGTCTCGCTCCGAACACTCCTTACCCCCTCATCCAAAAGATGCTCGATAGGGTTTAAAATTGGGGACTGTAGAGGTCCCAGATTGATGAATGTCTTGTTGTTAACTGGAAAGGCCGCCGTCGGTCGGATGGGACGTTAAGCCGTGGCCCCGTGTGCGGGAAAGCCATACCCTGTGCACGTTAAAGAACACGCTGGATGGCCTTGACGGGAGGCTACCATCTGTCTCCCAACAGCTGTTCCAGTGGGTCCCCTACCCCAACCTTCTCTGAGCCTTCGGGGTCTTTGTGACCTGGCCATTTAGCTTCCCAGGTTCGAGTCCCAGCTGTGTCAGCGTTGATATTTATCTCCGCAAAAATTCCCCGCCTTGCCCACGGTCAGTAGGGGACACCGATGGGCTTGGAAAGGCCGCCGACCGTCGGATAGGACGTTAAGCCGTGGTCCCATGTGCAGGAGAACCATACCCTGTGTACGTTAAAGAACACGCTGAATGGCCTTGACGGGAGGCTACCATCTGTCTCCCAACAGCTGTTCCAGTGGGTCCCCTCCCCCAACCTTCTCTGAGTCTTCGGGGTCCATGTGACCTGGCCATTTAGCCCATGGTGTGCAAAAAAATGCCGCTCAGAGGTAAAACAACCCAACCCAACCCTACAGGATCGCCATATGTAGTTTTTTGCTTTTTGCACCATTCTCGGTAAACCCTTGAAATGGTTGCGCTTGAAAGCCCCAGGAGAACGGCCATTTGGGAGATGCTAGAATCAGCATGCCTAGCACCAAAATCGTTCAGGCTGCTCGTGGGGAGAGGATGGCTCAGTTGATAACGCGCCAGGCTCGTAATCTGCAGTTCCCAGGTTGGTCAGCGTTGAGATTTATCTGCGCAAAATTCCCCGCTCTGCCAACGGTCAGTAGGGGACACCGATGGGCTTGGAAAAGCCGACGTCCGTCGGATGGGACGTTAAGCCATGGTTCAGTGTGCGGGAGAGACATACCCTGTGCACGTTAAAGAACTTCTTGACGGGAGGCTACCATCTGCCTCCCAACAGCTGTTCCAGTGGGTCCCCTCCCCCAATCTTCTCTGAGCCTTCGGAGTCCTAGTGACCTAGCCATTTAGCCCATGGTGTGCAAAAAAGTGCCGCTCAAAGGTAAAACAATCCAACCCAACACAAGACCCAGTGAATTCCCTCAAGTATTTTGTGACTTTAATATTTTATTTTTTCCATTTTTAGCCCCAATATTTTTTAAGATAGCTATATTCCTTTATGAGCGTTACTCACAACTTTATAAGGCTTCATGACCATAAAATGCTTTATTTTTGATATCTTTAAGTAGAGGGGCGGAGGTGGCTCAGTCGGTAGCGCGCCAGGCTCGTAATCTGTAGTTCCCAGGTGCGAGTCCCAGCTGGGTCAGCGTTGAGATTTATCTCCGCAAAATTTCCCCGCCTTGCCCACGGTCAGTAGTCCACGAGTCTTCGGGGTCCATGTGACCTGGCCATTTAGCCCATTGTTTGCAAAAAAGTGCCGCTCAGAGGTAAAACAACCCAACCTATCCGATATGGTATTAGCCAATAGAAGGGATACTGTGGCGCAACTCGCCCGAAATTTGAATGCTGGTGACGGGAGTAATGTGTCACAACACACACAGTATATCGAACCCTGCTGAAAATTGGCTGCATAGCCGCACGACGCTCCGAGTGCCCATGCTAACCTCGGTTCACCGTCGAAAGCGCCTACAATGGGCAAGTGAGCATCAAAACTGAACCTTGAATGATTGGAAGAATGTCGTCTAGTCTGACGAATCTCGTTTCCTGTTGCACCATGTAGACGGCCAGGTACGTGTGCGTCGTTTTCCTGGGAAAGTGTTGGCACCATGATGCACCATGTGATGAAAACAAGCCGGTGGAAGAAGTGTAATGCTTTGGAAAATGTTCTGTTTGGATACCCTGGGTCCAGTCATTAATATACAGGAAACTATGACGTCTAAAACCTACCTAAACGGGGTGGGATTGGCTCAGTCGGTAGCACGCCAGGCTCGTAATCTGTAGTTCCCATGTTCGAGTCCCAGCTGGGTCAGCGTTGAGATTTATCTCCGCAAAATTCCCCGTCCTGCCCACGGTCAGTAGGGGACACCGATGGGCTTGAAAAGGCCGCCGTCCGTCGGATGGGACGTTAAGCCGTGGCCCCGTGTGCGAGAGAGCCATACCCTGTGCACGTTAAAGAACACGCTGGGTGGCCTTGACGGGAGGCTACCATCTGTCTCCCAACAGCTGTTCCAGTGGGTTCCCTCCCCAACCTTCTCTGAGCCTTCGGGGTCCATGTGACCTGGCCATTTAGCCCATGGTGTGCAAAAAAGTGCCGCTCAGAGGTAAAACAATCCAACCTACCTAAACTTCATTGCAGACCAGGTACAGTCGGTCAAAAAAGTATCCGAACACTATGGTTGATTACAGAATTCAGAAAAAATATCTGGCAGCGATTTTTTTGGAAATTAATGATCTGGCAACCTTTGTGGCACGTGACACGAAGGTTGCCAGATCACTAATTTCTAAAAAAAATCGTTGCCAGATATTATTTCTAAATTCTGTAATCAACCATAGTGTTCGGATACTTTTTTGAGCGACTGTACATCCTTTCATGGCAACGGTATGTCTCTCTAATAGTGCCTTCTTTCAGCAGGATAATGTGCCACCCCCCCAGACATCGATCCAATTGAGCATCTGTGATTTGTGTTGGAACAACATGTCCGATCTGCGGCGACTCAACCACGTAACTTATAAGAGTTAATGGATCTGCTGGTAACGTGTTGGTACCAGATACCCCAAGACACTTTTAGAAATCTTGTAGCGTCCATGTCTCGCCGGGTAAGAGCTGTTTTGACGTCATGTGGTCATAATGTTTTGGCTCTTCGGTGTATCTTCCTACTGTTTTTCGTTCGCCATTTGTTTGTCAAAACTATTGCTCACTATATCTTCTCAACCCTTTGAGCGATCTCGACAAGTTGGGTGTCAAATGGAAGCTTGTCACGCGGAGTGTCGTAAAAATATACCAATTGTGCCTGGAAAATTCCCTGGGTTGGGTTGTTTTACCTTTGAGCGGCACTTTTTTGCACACCATGGGCTAAATGGCCAGGTCACATGGACCCCGAAGGCTCAGAGAAGGTTGGGGGAGGGGATCCACTGGAAAAGTGCCTTTCAGAAGTAAAACAACCTAACCCCATCTGTGTTTCTTACTGACCGAGGGTAAGGTGGAGAATTATGCAGAGATAAATTTTAACTTTGGCACAAGTGGGACTCGAACCTTGTGCGCTAACGGCTGAGCCAACTCCGTCCCCATTAAAGAAGGAGTTTTTTGGGAGAAGAATGAAATACATTAATGAATGTCCTGGCCAAATCGGAACTAGAAGAGGTTGTTTTCGTTGAGATTTCTCTCCCCACTTGTTGTGCCAATCAAAAATTAATGTGCGTTGGAAAAGTTCATCAAGATGGTGGGAATGGGGACTATTCGAATGGTTTGGGCGATGCTTTGGGTTTGGTTGTTTTACCTCTGAGGGGCACTTTTTTGCACACAAGGGCTTAATGTCCAGGTCACAAGGACCTCGAAGGCTCAGAGGAGGTTGGGGGAGGGGACCCACTGGAACAGCTGTTAGGGGACAGATGGTAGCCTCCCGTCAAGGCCATCCAGCATGTTCTTTAACGTGCACAGGGTATGGCTCTCCCGCACACTGCGCTACGGCTTAACGTCCCATCCGACAGACGGCGGCCTTTCCAAGCCCATCGGTGTCCCCTACTAACCTTGGGCAGGGCATAAGCTTTGCGGAGATAAATCTCAACCCCAAATGGGACTCGAACCTGGAACCCAGCTGGACTCGAACCTGGGAACTGCAGATTACGAGCCTGGCGCGCTACCTACTGAGTCACTCCCGCGCCCTTTGGGTGAGGCTGAAGGAGCCTCCTTTTGCTGCAGGCATTGATGTCCTCGTTACTGTTGGTACAATCGCTCAAAAAGGTATCCGAACACTATGGTTGATTGCAAAATTCAGAAAAAATATCTGGCATTGATTTTTTTAGAAATTAGTCATCTGGCAACCTTCGTGTCACGTGACAACAACCCCCTTCCTGACCGAGAGCAGGGTGGAGAGTTGTGGGGAATAAATCACAACGCTGATGCAATTGGGTATCGAATGAGGAAACCACATATTACGAGCATGGCATGCACCGCTGCGTCAACCAGACACTCATATTTATGTCAAGTATATTGAGATGGTTGGCTATGATTGCAATATTTACCAGGACGTTATGGCAGATAGAGAAGTTGACAGGTGAGATCGGAATACACAAGACTGCAAGTTAAATCCAGAGTGAGTGAAGATGATGATGATGAAATTGCGACCAGTTATGCTTCGGCGGTAATGACGTTGGACAGGATTCGAGAGATCTGTGTATTGCCTTCATTTTCGGGAAATGAAACGCCACAGTGTAGTGTTGCTGCTTGGGTCTATTGGAAACGCCGGTGAATCAAATTTCCGTAGTCGGAGGACTATTGCTGGTGGTCAGGCTGTTTTGGTTGGTTGTTTTATCTCTGAGCGGCACTTTTTTTGCACACAATGGACTAAATGGCTATGTCACAAGGACGCCGATTGGGTTGGGTTACCTCTGACCGGCACTTTTTTGCACACCATGGGCTAAATGGCCAGGTCACATGGACCCCGAAGGCTCAGAGAAGGTTGGGGAGGGGACCCACTGGAACAGCTGTTGGGAGACAGATGGTAGCCTCCCGTCAAGGCCATCCAGCATGTTCTTTAACGTGCACAGGGTATTGCTCTCCCACACACGGGGCCACGGCTTAACGTCCCATCCGACGGACGGCGGCCTTTCCAAGTCCATCGATGTCCCGTACTGACCGTGGGCAGGGCGGGGAATTTTGCGAAGATAAATCTCAACGCTGACCCATTTGGATCTCGAACCTGGGAACTGCAGATTACGAGCCTGGCGCGCTACCGACTGAGCTGGGGGCGGGGGTGGCTCAGTCGGTAGCGCGCCAGGTTCGTAATCTGCAGTTCCCAGGTTCGAGTCCCAGCTGGGCCAGTGATGAGATTTATCTCCGCAAAACTCCCCCGCCCTGCTCACGGTCAGTACGGGACACCGATGGACTTGGAAAGGCCGCCGTCCGTCGGATGGGACGTTAAGCCGTGGCCCCGTGTGTGGGAGAGCCATACCCTGTGCACGTTAAAGAACATGCTGGATGGCCTTGACGGGAGGCTACCATCTGTCTCCCAACAGCTGTTCCAGTGGGTCCCCTCCCCCAAACTTCTCTGAGCCTTCGGGGTCCATGTGACCTGGCCATTTAGCCCATGGCGTGCAAAAAAGTGCCGCTCAGAGGTAAAACAACCCAAACCTGGTGTGCAAAAAAGTGACGCTCAGAGGTAAAACAACCCAACCCTTGTGACCTGGACATTTAGTCCATTGTATGCAAAAAAAGTACCGCTCAGCGATAAACCAACCGAACCCACATGATGCCCTGATGAGGAGAGAGACAGCGATGGGTCTGAAATGCCCATCGTCCATGGGATGGGAGGTGAAGCTTTCCGTGTGCGGGCGAATCATGTGCTCTGTGGGCTTTCTAATGCAGCTTCTGTGCACGTTAAGGAGCTCCATTAGAAAGATCGAAGATAAAACAGTCCGAAGGGTGTCCCTTTCCCCACATCACGTGGATAAAACAATCCTTACTGCTAATATGTCGCTATCCACCTTACAAAACACATACTAAATTTCTACTCTGACTCCTGCAGGGGCGGGGGTGGCTCAGTCGGTAGCGCTCCAGCCTCGTAATCTGTAGGTCTCAGATTCGAGTCCCAGCTGGGTCAGCGTCGAAATTTATCTCCGGAAAAATTCCCCGCCCTGCCCACGGTCAGTAGGGGACACCGATGGGCTTGGAAAGGCCGCCGTCCATCGGATGGTACGTTAAGCCGTGGCCCCGTGTACGGGAGAGCCATACCCTGCGCACGTTAAAGAACACGCTGGATGGCCTTGACAGGAGGCTACCATCTGTCTCCCAACAGCAGTCGGTCTCCTCCTCCAACCTTCTCTGAGCATTCAGGGTCCATGTGACCTGGCCATTTAGCCCATTGTATGCAAAAAAGTGCCTCTCAGAGGTAAAACAACCCAACCTGACTCCTGCTTCGTTCTATTACAGTAGTTTCGCTTGGCATTAATTTTAAGCTTAGTAATTACCCAGCGATAGCAGCCAAATTAGTAACGCTTTGTAATCTTTAAAGCACTTGTAAAACTCAGAAGATAAGACCTTTTACACAACCTTCGCAAAAGGGACATTCACTAGTGACGTTATGCATTACGTTAAGAGAGGGGAAATTATGTAGTCTGTGCTAACACCAGATGGTAATTCAATTACTCGCTACTTCCCACGTAAACGTCCTTTTATGGACTCGTATTACCGACGACTCCATTTTCTCTCCGTATGCACATAACCGTCTTCACCAGCTGGCCATTTTCTATACTTTGCAATGCAGAACAAGAAATGAAGATAATGTAAAGGTAGAAGATTACCGTCATTTCGATATAGCGTGCGTTAATGATTATTCATTAAAATAAAAACAAGTCTTTTGTCGTTTTATAGGTTGGAAATATTAATTGTCGTGGTGATATGCGGCTTTGAACTTCAGAGTTGGGTTGTTCTACTTCTGAGCGGTAAATGTTTTTGCACACAATGGGGTTAGAGAATGTTAGGGTTGCGTTGGGTTGTTTTACCCCTGAGCGGCACTTTTTCGCATACAATGGGCTAAATGGCTGGATCACAAGGACCCCGAAGGCTCAGAGAAGGTTGGGGGAGGAGAATCACTGGAACAGCTGTTAGGAGACAGATGGCAGCCTCCCGTTAAGGTCATCCAGCGTGTTCTTTAACGTGCACAGAGTATGGCTATCCCGCACACGGTGCCACGGCTTAACGTCCCATCCGACAGACGGCGGCTTTTCCAAGTCCATCGGTGCCCTACTGACCGTGGGCAGGGCGGGGAGTTTTGCGGAGATAAGAGAATGTTAGGGAAGGAGACCTACTGGACAACTGTTACGAGACAAATAGTAGTTTCCTGTCAAGGCCAACGAGCGTGTTCGTTAATGTGCACAGGGTATAGTTGTCCTGAACACGGGGGAGGGGGTAGCTCAGTCGGTAGCGCGCCTGTCTCGTAATCTGTAGTTCCCAAGTTCGAGTTCCACCTGACCTGATCCAGCGTCGAAATTTATCTCCGCAAAACTCCCCGCCTTGCCCATGGTCAGTAGGGGAAACCACTGAGCTTGCAAAGCCAGCCTCCTGCGGATGGGACGTTAAGCAGCGGCTGTGTGCGGAGAGCCATACCTGTGCGCGTTAAAGAATACACTGGATGGCCTTGATGGGAGGCTACCATCTGTCTTCCAAGAGCTGTCCAATGGGTGCCCTTCCCTAACCTTCTCTGAGCCCTCGGGGACCTTGCGACCTAGTCATTTAGACCATTTTCTGCAGGTAATTGACTTCTCAGAGATAAAAACAACCCAACCTGAGTACGGGGGCCACGTTCCATCCGACGGACGGTGACTTACCTAAGCCCCTCGCTGCTCTCTCCTTACTCGCCGAAGATAGGTTTGCGTTGGTTTGCACACAGCGGGCTAAATTGGTCAGTGACAATGACCCCAAGCATTCAGTCACAATGGTCAGTCACATTCAGTCACAATGGTCAACATTGGTCAGTCACAATGACCCCAAAGCATCAGAGAAGTGGACTGATTGAACAATTGTTAGGAGATAGATGGGAACTTCTTATCAAGGTCATCCAGCGTGTTCTTTAACGTGCATAGGGTATGGCTCTTCTGCACATGAGGATACTTTTTAACGTCTCATCCGACGAACTGCTTCCTTTCTGAATCCAACGATGTCGTCATCACAGTGGATATAACGGAAGTTGGCGGAGAATATTTCGCTATTGTAATTTACCTTTGCTCTGAAAAGTAAGATTATACCGAGGAGAAGTCACTCGTCAATGTCGTCTGAATACATACATGCACTCAGCAGCCACGTTATTAAGTGGAATTCCATGTCACTTCAATGGTAACTCATAAACCGAACTCAGTAACTTTTTAAAGAGGCTTCTACTCTGACTCCTGCTTCGTTCTATTACAGTAGTTTCAGAACTCCTGCTTCGTTCTATTACAGTAGTTTCAGAACTCCTGCTTCGTTCTATTACAATAGTTTCAGAACTCTTGCTTCGTTCTATTACAGTAGTTTCAGAACTCCCGCTTCGTTCCTCGTAATCTGTAGTTCCCAGGTTCGAGTCCCAGCTGGGTCAGCGTTGAGATTTATCTCCGCAAAATTCCCCGCCCTGCCCACGGTCAGTAGGGGACACCGATGGGCTTGGAAAGGCCGCCGTCCGTCGGATGGGACGTTAAGCCGTGGCTCCGTGTGCGGGAGAGCCATACCCTGTGCACGTTAAAGAACACGCTGGATGGCCTTGACGAGAGGCTACCATCTGTCTACCAACAGCTGTTCCAGTGGGTCCCCTCCCCCAACCTTCTCTGAGCCTTCGGGGTCCATGTGACCTGGCCATTTAGCCCATGGTGTGCAAAAAAGTGCCGCTCAGAGGTAAAACAACCCAAACAACAACCCTGCTTCGTTCTATTACAGTAGTTTCAGAACTCCTGCTTCGTTCTATTACAGTAGTTTTTTAAAGAAGCTTCCATTACAGTAGTTTTTTAAAGATCGAAAAAATGTGAAGATAATTTAAAGATCGCAATCAAATCTATTTCAACCTCGATTTCCAACATTTTAAGTGTTCTGAAAAGTTAGTAAAAACCAATCGAAACGAAAGCAATAACCTTTTTACTAAACTTTACCAACACGCGTTGGTAAAGTCTTAAAAAGTTCGCTTCATAATGTTGTTTAAACCATATTTTAAACAGTGTTATAAAAAGTATTTAAACAGTTCATTTCATAATGTTGTTATTTTTCGCCAATTTCGAATAATATTTTGCAGGACGAGCATCAGCCATAAAAATTTTCATGGCAATTTAAACTGATAAGTTAGTCATAATTCCATGTTTAGGGTTATTACTAAAGAATGGAAATTTCACTTTAATAAAGATTTTAAAAATGTAGTGTTCCTTTATCTCAAATATTTACATCCACAGAAAAAAAAAAGAGGGATACTTATGAAAGGGGGGAGGGAATATTCATTATTTCCTAAAGATTCAGTCACACTTGACACTCGCTGTTGAAAAAATCATGCCAAGGAATGTTTACTAAGAATATGCTACGCTAAGAGAAATTTCTCTGGTTTGTAATTTAGTAGTTCGTTATGAAAAAAAAAGGTGTAGAACGTGACAAACATCTTACATTTATGACCAAATATTATTTTCTATTGAGAATCTTGTTATAAATTCACTAAGAGTATTTTGCCTGCTTGAAACCTTGTTAACAAGTTGTTGTAAATTTATGAAGTATCTGTACGGAAATAAGTTAGCAGCCTTCGGGAGAACCGTTATTTCTTTTTGAAGGAGTTGTTTGCTGCACCGTTGCGTCACAATGAAGTTTGGAGTTGAGGGAGGGAGGGGGGAGGCAGAAGATTCCTAAAGTGATGACAATGCTAATTTGTTTTAGATAGAAAATTAGCAGTGATGATTTGTCTTAGATGATGAATTCAAGGGATTGTTATCGCAGTGGAGCAAAAGTAGCGCTGGTCTTGAATGTAAAGACAAAAGTGGTTTTCTTTAAAAGTGAAACATAAAATGGATTTCTTTATACGATGCTGATCACGTTTTGATTCATTAAGAAGTGTTTTCAGTACAAAAACCGATAGTTGAAGAGGGAAATTTAACAAAGGCATGAATACAAATCCCACAAGTTAGAATCATTTTTTGGTGTTTTTTCGCTTCTCGAGGAATATAATGAAATCGGATTTTGAGACGAACTTCGTATTTCACTTGTTAAATTCTGCCTTTCAAATGCTTGTTCGGGGCGGGGTTGGCTCAGTCGGTATCGCGCCAGGCTCATAATCTGTAGTTCCCAGGTTCGAGTCCCAGCTGGGTCAGCGTTGAGATTTATTTCCGGAAAATTCCCCGCCTTGGCCACGGTCAACATCGATGGGCTTGGAAAGGCCGCCGTCCGTCGGATGGGACAGGGACACCGATGGGCTTGGAAAGCAGGGGACACCGATGCAGGGGACACCGATGGGCTTGGAAAGGCCGCCGTCCGTCGGATGGGACGTTAAGCCGTGGCCCCGTGTGCGGGAGAGCCATACCCTGTGCACGTTAAAGAACACGCTGGATGGCCTTGACGGGAGACTACCATCTGTCTCCCAACAGCTGTTCCAGTGGGTCCCCTCCCCCAACCTTCTCTGAGCCTTCGGGGTCCATGTGACCTGGCCATTTAGCCCATGGTGTGCAAAAAAGTGCCACTCAGAGGTAAAACAACCCAACCCAAATACTTGTTCTCGGATTTCTGCAGATGATTATTAGAAAATTGCATCCATTTCACCAGTTTTTATCTGACGTAGAAAATAATTGTGTTTTCCTCATTCTTCAAATTCAGCGAAAACTGATTGCTGTAAATTGTTTAATAACACTGATTGCTTTAAAACTTCCAATGACGTTGATCGGTTTTAAATGGTTAATAGCATCGATTGTTTTTAATGGTTAATAACACCGATTCTTTTAAAATAGTCAATTACGCCGATTGTTTTAAAATAGTAAGTAACAGAGATTGTTTTAAATCGTGAATAGAACTGCTTTAGAATGGTCAATAGCATCGATTGCTGTAAACATAGTCAATCACACTAATTGCTGTAAATGGTGAACAACATTAATTGCTGTAAATGATGAACAACATTAATTGCTGTAAATGATGAACAATATTAATTGCTGTAAATGGTGAACAACATTAATTGCTGTAAATGATGAACAACATTAATTGCTGTAAATGATGAACAACATTAATTGCTGTAAATGGTGAACAACATTAATTGCTGTAAATGATGAACAACATTAATTGCTGTAAATGATGAACAACATTAATTGCTGTAAATGGTGAACAACATTAATTGCTGTAAATGATGAACAACATTAATTGCTGTAAATGATGAACAACATTAATTGCTGTAAATGATGAACAACATTAATTGCTGTAAATGATGAACAACATTAATTGCTGTAAATGATGAACAACATTAATTGCTGTAAATGGTGAACAACATTGATTGCTCTAAATGATGAACAACATTAATTGCTGTAAATGATGAACAACATTAATTGCTGTAAATGATGAACAACATTAATTGCTGTAAATGGTGAACAACATTAATTGCTGTAAATGATGAACAACATTAATTGCTGTAAATGATGAACAACATTAATTGCTGTAAATGATGAACAACATTAATTGCTGTAAATGATGAACAACATTAATTGCTGTAAATGATGAACAACATTAATTGCTGTAAATGGTGAACAACATTAATTGCTGTAAATGATGAACAACATTGATTGCTCTAAATGATGAACAACATTAATTGCTGTAAATGATGAACAACATTAATTGCTGTAAATGGTGAACAACATTAATTGCTGTAAATGGTGAACAACATTAATTGCTGTAAATGATGAACAACATTAATTGCTGTAAATGGTGAACAACATTAATTGCTGTAAATGATGAACAACATTAATTGCTGTAAATGATGAACAACATTAATTGCTGTAAATGATGAACAACATTAATTTCTGTAAATGGTGAACAACATTAATTGCTGTAAATGATGAACAACATTAATTGCTGTAAATGATGAACAACATTAATTGCTGTAAACGATGAACAACATTAATTGCTGTAAATGATGAACAACATTAATTGCTGTAAATGATGAACAACATTAATTGCTGTAAATGGTGAACAACATTGATTGCTCTAAATGATGAACAACATTAATTGCTGTAAATGGTGAACAACATTAATTGCTGTAAATGATGAACAACATTAATTGCTGTAAATGATGAACAACATTAATTGCTGTAAATGGTGAACAACATTAATTGCTGTAAATGATGAACAACATTGATTGCTCTAAATGATGAACAACATTAATTGCTGTAAATGATGAACAACATTAATTGCTGTAAATGGTGAACAACATTAATTGCTGTAAATGATGAACAACATTAATTGCTGTAAATGATGAACAACATTAATTGCTGTAAATGGTGAACAACATTAATTGCTGTAAATGATGAACAACATTAATTGCTGTAAATGATGAACAACATTAATTGCTGTAAATGATGAACAACATTAATTGCTGTAAATGATGAACAACATTAATTGCTGTAAATGGTGAACAACATTAATTGCTGTAAATGATGAACAACATTAATTGCTGTAAATGATGAACAACATTAATTGCTGTAAATGATGAACAACATTAATTGCTGTAAATGATGAACAACATTAATTGCTGTAAATGATGAACAACATTAATTGCTGTAAATGGTGAACAACATTAATTGCTGTAAATGATGAACAACATTAATTGCTGTAAATGATGAACAACATTAATTGCTGTAAATGATGAACAACATTAATTGCTGTAAATGATGAACAACATTAATTGCTGTAAATGATGAACAACATTAATTGCTGTAAATGGTGAACAACATTGATTGCTCTAAATGATGAACAACATTAATTGCTGTAAATGATGAACAACATTAATTGCTATAAATGATGAACAACATTAATTGCTGTAAATGATGAACAACATTAATTGCTGTAAATGGTGAACAACATTAATTGCTGTAAATGATGAACAACATTAATTGCTGTAAATGATGAACAACATTAATTGCTGTAAATGATGAACAACATTAATTGCTGTAAATGATGAACAACATTAATTGCTGTAAATGGTGAACAACATTAATTGCTGTAAATGATGAACAACATTGATTGCTCTAAATGATGAACAACATTAATTGCTGTAAATGATGAACAACATTAATTGCTGTAAATGGTGAACAACATTAATTGCTGTAAATGATGAACAACATTAATTGCTGTAAATGATGAACAACATTAATTGCTGTAAATGGTGAACAACATTAATTGCTGTAAATGATGAACAACATTAATTGCTGTAAATGATGAACAACATTAATTGCTGTAAATGGTGAACAACATTGATTACTCTAAATGATGAACAACATTAATTGCTGTAAATGATGAACAACATTAATTGCTGTAAATGATGAACAACATTAATTGCTGTAAATGATGAACAACATTAATTGCTGTAAATGATGAACAACATTAATTGCTGTAAATGGTGAACAACATTAATTGCTGTAAATGATGAACAACATTAATTGCTGTAAATGATGAACAACATTAATTGCTGTAAATGATGAACAACATTAATTGCTGTAAATGGTGAACAACATTAATTGCTGTAAATGATGAACAACATTGATTGCTGTAAATGATGAACAACATTAATTGCTGTAAATGATGAACAACATTAATTGCTGTAAATGATGAACAACATTAATTGCTGTAAATGATGAACAACATTAATTGCTGTAAATGGTGAACAACATTAATTGCTGTAAATGATGAACAACAACGATTGCTGTAAATGATGAACAACATTGATTGCTGTAAATGATGAACAACATTAATTGCTGTAAATGATGAACAACATTAATTGCTGTAAATGATGAACAACATTAATTGCTGTAAATGATGAACAACATTAATTGCTGTAAATGATGAACAACATTAATTGCTGTAAATGGTGAACAACATTAATTGCTGTAAATGATGAACAACATTAATTGCTGTAAATGATGAACAACATTAATTGCTGTAAATGGTGAACAACATTGATTGCTCTAAATGATGAACACATTAATTGCTGTAAATGATGAACAACATTAATTGCTGTAAATGATGAACAACATTGATTGCTGTAAATGATGAACAACATTAATTGCTGTAAATGATGAACAACATTAATTGCTGTAAATGGTGAACAACATTGATTGCTGTAAATGATGAACAACATTGATTGCTGTAAATGATGAACAACATTAATTGCTGTAAATGATGAACAACATTAATTGCTGTAAATGATGAACAACATTAATTGCTGTAAATGATGAACAACATTAATTGCTGTAAATGGTGAACAACATTAATTGCTGTAAATGATGAACAACATTAATTGCTGTAAATGATGAACAACATTAATTGCTGTAAATGGTGAACAACATTAATTGCTGTAAATGATGAACAACATTAATTGCTGTAAATGGTGAACAACATTAATTGCTGTAAATGATGAACAACATTAATTGCTGCAAATGGTGAACAACATTAATTGCTGTAAATGATGAACAACATTAATTGCTGTAAATGATGAACAACATTAATTGCTGTAAATGATGAACAACATTAATTGCTGTAAATGATCAAAACACTAATTGCTGTAAATGGTCAACAACACTAATTACTGTAAATGGTCAACAACATTAATTGACGTAAATGGTCAACAACGTTAATTGCTGTAAATGGTCAACAACACTAATTGCTGTAAATGACCAATAACATTAATTGCTTTAAAATATTGAATTACGCAGACTATTTCTTCTTTTAAGAATCAATAGCACTGATTTCTGTAAAAAGGTGAATAAAAAATGAAAGTTTGTTTTTTAGAGGTAATAACAGAGATCGTCTCTGAACCTAAGAGGTCAATGCCATTGAATGCAGTTGCTTTTAAGAGGTTAATATCAATGAATACCTGATTTTTATAGCAGGTGAGTATAACTCAGTTTCTGCTTTTAAGAGGTCAGTACCATCGAATGACTTCGCCTTTAAAAAATTAATAATATTGAATATATCTGGTTTTAAAATGGCAATACCGTCCACTCTCTCTTTTTTACGAAGTTGAATAATACGAAATGGCCCTGATTTTTAAGTCAAAAATTCTGAACATCAACCAAATTGGAGTTTTTTTGTCCAATAAAAGTAGGTAATTTTAACGTTTTTATGTTGTTTAAGAAAATAAACTTAAAATTTTTTTATCGTTGCAAATTTTTGATAAAAATATATATCAAACTTTTATATGAATCTCAAATGTTTTTACTGTCATATAATAATAAAAATATGTTTTAATCTCGCCTAAAAGTTTTCTATCATGGTTTTAAATTCTCTAACAGTAATTTGCTATTCGATTACAGCGTTCGTCAGATCTTGGCAATCAAATCCGATTAAAAAAATAGATTTCGTTTTATCGTATCAAAAACCGATATCGTTTCTTTTACCTGTTTTCCTCTTGCTGCTTGCCTGTCATTTGTAGGGGCGGGGATAACTCACTGGATAGTTGTTAGGAAACAGATGGTATCCTCCATCAAGGCCATCGAAGTGTTCTTTAAAGTGCGCAAGGTACGACTCGTGCACACCGAATTACAACTTAAAGTTCCATCTGACAGACGGCGGCCTTTCCAATCCCAAGATATCAGATAAAGCTGGAGAAGGTGATCTATTGAACAGCTGTCAGGAGACAGATGGTAGGCTCCCGCCAAGGATTGTTTGAATTGGAATGTTTTACCTCTGAGCGACACTTTTTTGCACACCATGGGCTAAATGGCCAGGCTACAAGGACCCCGAAGGCTCAGAGAAGATTGGGGGAGGGGACCCACTGGAACAGCTGTTGGGAGACAGATGGTAGCCTCCCGTCAAGGCCATCCAGCGTGTTCTTTAACGTGCACAGGGTATGGCTCTCCCGCACACGGGGCCACGGCTTAACGTCCCATCCGACGGACGACGGCCTTTTCAAGCCCATCGGTGTCCCCTACTGACCGTGGGCAGGGCGGGGAAATTTTGCGGAGATAAATCTCAACGCTGACCCAGCTGGGACTCGAACCTGGGAACTACAGATTACGAGCTTGGCGCGTTACCGACTGAGCCACCCCCGTCCCCTTCCCGCCAAGGCCATTCAGCGAATTCTTTAATGTATACACGGAGCCATGTCGTGATGTTCTATCCGACAGACGCCCAGGTTCAAGCTCAGTTGGGACTTGAACCTGGAAACTTCGGATTACGAGTCAGGCGCGATGTCTAGTGATACAATCCTGACCTTTCTTAAACGGAGTTGATAATAAATGTGGATATGTTTAAACGCGTTTTAAAAGATTTTTGCTTTATTATTTTATCTGACTGTAACATAGTATATACCTATAATGCCTGGAGCTGGTGTTGTTTCACTCGGTAGCGTACTTGGTTCATAATTTGCAGTTTCCAAATTCAAGTACCAACTGTCATAGTATTGAAATTTTTAACCGCTAACCCGCTTTCAACTCTCGGTCAGAAAGGGGATATCGCTGGGCTTCGAATTGGCTGTCCGTCGAATGGGACGTTAAGCCTTGACTCCCTATATAAAGAGAAGTATACCCTGTACGTGTTAACGAGCACGCTGCAAAGTTTTGACGGAAGGCTTCCATTTGTCTCCTAAGAACAGTCCACTGGATTTCCTTCCCTTAGGGGCGGGGGTGGCTCAGTCGGTAGCGCGCCAGGCTCGTAATCTGTAGTTCCCAGGTTCGAGTCCCAGCTGGGTCAGCGTTGAGATTTATCTCCGCAAAATTCCCCGCCCTGCCCACGGTCAGTAGGGGACACCGATGGGCTTGGAAAGGCCGCCGTCCGTCGGAAGGGACGTTAAGCCGTGGCCTCGTGTGCGGGAGAGCCATACCCTGTGCACGTTAAAGAACGCGCTGGATGGCCTTGACGGGAGGCTACCATCTGTCTCCCAACAGCTGTTCCAGTGGGTCCCCTCCCTCAACCTTCTCTGAGTCTAAGGGGTCCTTGTGATCCGGCCATTTAGCCCATGGTGTGCGAAAAAGTGCCGCTCAGGGGTAAAACAATCCAATCAATCCAATCTTTCCCTTAGGGGCGGGGATGGCTCAGTCGGTAGCGCGCCAAGCTCGTAAACTACGGATTCCAGGTTAGAGTCACATCTATTCCAACGTTGAGATTTATCTCCGGAAAACTCCCGCCCTGCCCTCGGTCACTAGGGGATGCAGATGGGCTTGTAGAGACCTCATCCGTCGGATGAGACATAAAGCCGTGGTGCCGTTTGCAGGAGAGCCATACCCTGTGCATGTTAAAAACACATTGGATGGCTTTGACAGGATGCTACCATCTGTCTTCTAACAGCCGTCCAGTGGTCTCCTCCCCCAACATTCTCTTATCCTTCGGTGTCTTTGTGACCTGGCCATTTAGCCCATTGTGGGCAAAAAAGTGCCTCTCAGAGGTAAAACAACTCAACACTTTCCTCAACCTTCTCTGAGCTTTTGGGATCCTTGTGACCTGGTCATTTTGCCCAACGTGTTCCACAAATGCAAAAAACCTGAAAAGATTATAAAACTTCTAGTACAGATAATTTAATTTTAATGGTGGCAGTGAAAATCCGACATAAATTAAAATCTCATGATATATATTCATGACGATTAATTAATAAATTATTTATTAAACAGTGTGAAACTGATAGAAACCTATGGTATCCTACGAATGCAGACGGACTCTACAATGTATCTGATGGAGAAGGGTTGTTTGGGTTGTTGGGTTGTTTTATCTCTGAGTGACACTTTTTTGCACACCATGGGCTAAATGGCCAGGTCACATGGACCCCGAAGGCTCAGAGAAGGTTGGTGAAGGGGACCCACTGTAACAGCTGTTGGGAGACAGATGGTAGCCTCCCGTCAAGGCCATCCAGCGTGTTCTTTAACGTGCACAGGGTATGGCTCTCCCGCACACGGGGCCACTGCTTAACGTCCCATCCGACGGACGGCGGCCTTTCCAAGCCCATCGGTGTCCCTTACTGACCGTGGGCAGGGCGGGGAATTTTGCGGAGATAAATCTCAACGCTGACCCAGCTGGTCTGATGGAGAAATGTAACAAATGAAAGCAAAGCATTTTTAATTAGCAGCATTTTTTTCTACAAAGATTATTCGTAACTTCAGATGTTAGTACTAAATCTTTCATGATGGAAATGTCACGATGCTTTAATGTGCTTAGAGAAATTTTTCTCTCTCAATGTGAGTTCCAGCTTCCTGCTCCGCAGCATTTCAGGCATTTTCTTTCCATCTGTCTGCGCAGTTGTCAGCATCTTCCCTCCTGTTGCCAGTCGACAGATTTCTTCTTCTTCCTCAGTTGGGTTTTTTCCAGACGAACTTAATGGATAGACAAACACACTGCGATGGAAATTTTCTACCTTTTTTTACTGGCGATGATATTTGCCACTTTTGCAATTTGGAGAAAACATTTCAGACATGGTGTTATTAAAATTCGAAACCATTTATATCGAGGAACTTGGAAAATATTTTTTTCTCCGATTTTCGTTTTTTAATAGCTTTGGTAAAAGGGTTATTTAGTTCTGGGGAAAGTTTTCTTAAATGGCAAAAAAAAAAGCATTTTTGAAAAGCGCATGTTGTTCATCGCAGACAACTTAAAAAAAAAAGATTAATATCGGTATTGAAACCCTGAGTTAAATGGTTTTACCTCTGAGGGGTATTTTTATTTCACACTTTGGGGTAAAGGGCCAGGTCACAAGGACACAGGAAAGTTGTGGGAAGGGGTTGGGTTGTTTTACCTCTGAGCGGTACCATGGTTTTGGCACACCATGGGCTAAATGGCCAGGTCACAAGGGCCCCGAAGGCTCGGAGAAGGTTGGGGTAGGGGACCCACTGGAATAGCTGTTGGGGACAGATGGTAGCCTCCCATCAAGGCCATCCAGCGTGTTCTTTAATGTGCACAGGGTATGGCCCTCCCGCACACGGGGCAAAGGCTTAACGCCCCATCCGACGGACGGCGGCATTCCAAGCCCATCAGTGTTCCCTACTGACCGTGGGCAGGGCGGGGAATTTTGCGGAGATAAATCTCAACGCTGACCCAACTGGGAGTCGAACCTGGGAACTGCAGATTAAGAGCCTAGCGCGACTACTGACTGAGCCATCCCCGCCCCGTATAGCGTCGGTGTAACAGACCGAGTTGGCATGTAATTTAATCAGGAGTAATCGGCCATACTAAACATTGCAACGCTAGGTTCAGTATCATATTAGATAGGTAGTACAGCGCGCTTGCGGCTAAACTTTTCTGTTGCAAAATCATTAGAAAATATATTCTCAGTTGGTCTGACAGAACTAATGCCACTTTTGAAGGGTTAAACTTATTAGTATATATATATAAAAAAGTATTTAGAAATATTTCTTCCTCGTTTTGACTTCCGCAAAAGTGATCAATGATTTTATTAGAACGGCGTAATATATGGAAATGAAAAAAAAAAATTATCATGCTGATTTGTTTTACCTTTTTGATTTTGAGTGGGCCCCACAGAAGCTTTAGATCCAGTTTTGCCATCACTGCCACGCTGTTGTTACTCCACTACCTAGAGTCCGTGTGACTTGGCGATTTAAATAGAGTAGTATGTAAAATAGGTGTGACAAAATTATTCATTTGGTAAGAAATCCAGAAAAAAAAAAGAGGGAGGGGTAGTCCTCCAAGTTAAAGAAGTAGAAGCAGAATAAGGACAATTCCTTATTCTAACTTGCAAAGGGCTATAACATGTTTTGTATAAAATGGAAAAATGTTTAAGAAATATTACGTCGCACTTGCACAGAAGTACACCTTAAAAAAAATAAAATAAATACCCCCTCAAGCAGCTGCTTGCCACACTGGTCTGACAGGAGCTTGTCAGTTTATATGCCATAGTAGAAGATCTGAGAGGATGGCAGGACCTCAGCAGAAAAACGACACACACACACATCCATGCCTTACCCGGGGCTCGAACCCAGGTCCCTTAGATCAGTAGCCAAGCGCGCTAACCACTCGGCCTCTTGTTAGAGTTAAAACAATCCAACTCCTCGAACTGTTTACGTAATTTATATTCGGCGCCGTAGTTGAGAAAAAAAAAACTAATATTTAATCACTTTATTAAAATCACTAATGAAGTAATGGCTTGCAAGAGAATTTGATTTTCCGAATGTGGCTCGCTTTCAGGATATTTGTATTTCAAATTGAAACAGATTCATTTTTTGCAGCCGAAAGTGGGATAACACTTGATTACTATTTAACAGGGAAATTATGCTTCTCAAGCTCTTGGAATTAAGTATAGGAAGACTGTAACAGCAAACACTCAACATTTGACTCTTAATGAATAAAACGTGTTTCAAGCAAAGGAGTTTCCATTAGTATCTCAGTTTCGATTTTTTTTTTTGAACACGAAACTAAATTAAATTCTTTGAGCTTGCGAAAACGTTTCAAGGTTTCATTTGCTGATCAGGAAGAAGATAACGATCTGGTCTTGTTGTTAATTACTCGACGTAAAAATCCTCATTAAAAAAATATCGTGATACAGTTGCGGTAATGGAATTGGGGAAGCCAGAAGACATCATAAATATTAAAAAAAAACTATATCATAAATTCGTATTAAAAGTAAAAAACTTAAAGCTACTAAAGCTGGTTGTTTTGTTTTATTTATTTATTAAGAAAAATGTTTAAATGCGGTAACTCTTCAACAAAATTAAGTGTAAAGTAAAAGGTTTTTATACTCAAACAGAAGCAAACAAAAAATAACAAACCCAGTTGTTTTTAGCAAAAATTTCATTAGATAATTCTAAAAACTAAACTTTATAGAAGCATTCCCTGCTTTTCGACGATTCACTTCATTGTCCTTTTCATTTCATTTTTTAGTATTAAAAATAAAATAAGCCATTCCAAACTAACAGCAGTTGGTTCAGTCGGTATGTCCCCAGGGGCTCGTAATCTGCGGTTCCCAGGTTCAAGTTCCACCTGTGCCCGAGTTAAGTTTTATCTCCGCTAAATACACACGGTCTCGTTGAGAAAGGGAGCACCGATGGGCTTGGAAAGACCGCCGTCCGTCGGATGGGACGCTAAGCCGTGGCTCCCGTGAGTAGGAGATCCATACCTTGTGCACGTTAAGGAATATTTTGAATGGCATTTAGGGTGGCTACCATCTGTCTCCAACATCTGTCCACTAACTTTCTATGAGATTTTGGAGGTGGGGGTGGCTCAGTCGGTAGGGCGCCAGGCTCGTAATCTGTAGTTCCCAGGTTCGAGTCCAAGCTGGGTCAGCGTTGAGATTTATCTCCGCAAAATTCCCCGCCTTGCCCACGGTCAGTAAGGGACACCGATGGGCTTGGAAAGGCCGCCGTCCGTCGGATGGGACGTTAAACCGTGACCCCTGTGCGGGAGAGCCATACCCTGTGCACGTTAAAGAACACGCTGGATGCCTTGACGGGAGGCTACCATCTGTCTCCCAACAGCTGTTCCAGTGGGTCCCCTCCCCCAACCTTCTCTGAGCCTTCGGGGTCCATGTGACCTGGCCATTTAGCCCACGGTGTGCAAAAAAAGTGCCGCTCAGAGGTAAAACAACCCAACACGGTCTCGTTGAGAAAGGGAGCACCGATGGGCTTGGAAAGACCGCCGTCCGTCGGATGGGTCGCTAAGCCGTGGCTCCCGTGAGTAGGAGAGCCATACCTTGTGCACGTTAAGGAATACGTTGGATGGCATTTAGGGTGGCTACCATCTGTCTCCAACATCTGTCCACTAACTTTCTATGAGCTTTTGGAGGCTCTTGTGATCTGGCCATTGTGTACAAAAAAGTTCCTCAGATGTAAAAAAAAAATCCAAAATTCTAGCACATGACCTCCTCTCTTCGGCACAAAACACCACATCTTTTTTTCGGGATTTTTTCATCCACGTGCTTCGCTTTCCTCCTTTGTTCGGTATCTTGTCCAATAGGCCAATATCAGGAGGCCTAATAACTATCCTCTATTCCCAACCACATAGGCTTATTTGATTTATATCTTTTCAACTTTAATTTTAATTTACTTAATAATTAAAATTTTAATTTTAAATAATAATATTTAACTTGCGATTTATGGTGGTAGAGAAGTTTTATCTGGTAGAAAAAACAACTGCATCTATGTCAGTGTAGAGAGCTTCTTTTACTTTATTTCTGATGGATAACTAGTGGTAAGGTATCTGGTAAACCTTTTTAGAGTTATAATTGTGATGGTAGAGTAGGATTTATAACTTAAAACTTATGTTTATGGAGAGAGAGATTTATTGGTCAGACATCTCTTGTGTGGGGGGGATTTAATAAGAATTTTAATACCTTTGTTGTCTTTTTTATGTTTGTTAATAATCTTAATTGTTAGGGAACAAAAAAATAAAATGCTATTGTTTAATTATATTCTTTTATTTCTTCAGTTTTTTTCCACCTTTGATTTGTGAATCGGTTTTCGAATGTTATTGTTTGATCAGTTAATTTAGTAATTATGATTTATTTATTTATTTATTCAACGTTACAGATATTTGAGAGGTCCTTATACAGGCTTTCTCATTATACATTTTTTAAAAATAATTAACTATAATACTTTTTTAGTTAATTTTCATTTTACTCTTTTTGTTTTTGTTTATTTACTTATTTAATTATTTATTTTTTAGATTCTGTTCCATAAATCTGTAGAGATTAGAAATTGAAATAAAATTTTATAAATTTTAATTTTAGAATCAAAATCTTTCTGATTCAAAATTAAATCAGTTCTAATCTCCTGAAACCCATGTTCCTCTAGTGATTTAAAGAATTTTTTCCTTTGAGTTGTGTTGTTTATACAGTTAAGTAAAATATGATTAATTGTTTCGGGTACGTTACAATTTTTGCAGTTTGGAGAGTTTGAAAGTTTAAGATAAAATTTTGTTTGATTTAGCATTGCTGTATTTGTTCTAAGTCTATAGAGGATATTTAATTGTCTTCTGGTAAAGGGTAGATTTTGAATATAATTAATATTCTTTGAAAGAACGTACCTAAAGTTGTTATTTTTTAATGATGCTTCAATTTGAAAGAATTGTTCGGTCAATTTAAATTCTATTTTTTTAATATCTTTTTTTATAGTGTTATAAAAATTGAAGCAGTTGCTAATTTTGTTAAGTTTATGAGCATTTTTTGCTAATTCATCAACAAATTCATTTTCAATGATCCCTATATGACTAGGGATCCATTGAATTGTAATTTGAATATTTTTGAATTGTTTGTTAAATGTATTAAGTGTTAACAGTTTGTAAATGTATATATTATAGTCTGATTGGTATAATTCTTGTTGTAATGTTTGTATGGTTCCTTTGGAGTCCACAAAAACTGCAATTTTACAATTATTTAAGTTATTTAAAATATAATTAGTAATTATGATTGTCAGAATCATTGAGTACAGACGAACAGCATATTGTAGTTCAGAATGACTGTTTCATGTTCAGAATGTTAGTTCAGAATGGTGCTAAAAATTCTTTATAATTTATGCAAACTTATTTGCCTTAATTATAAAATCAGTTCACTTCCAGTTTATTTATTTATTACGAATTCACGCTCGGTTGTCAAATATCCAAATGCAATAAACAAAATTTATAATATCAGAAATCGAATAGACAATTTTAAGGTTACTCTCTTAGCACATTATTGACTAAGACAGCTACTTCCTGGGGCGGGGGTGGCTCAGTCGGTAGCGCGCCAGGCTCGTAATCTGTAGTTCCCAGGTTCGAGTCCCAGCTGGGTTAGCGTTGAGATTTATCTCCGCAAAATTCCCCGCCCTGCCCACGGTCAGTAGGGGACACCGATGGGCTTGTAAAGGCCGCCGTCCGTCGGATGGGACGTTAAGCCGTGGCCCCGTGTGCGGGAGAGCCATACCCTGTGCACGTTAAAGAACACGCTGGATGGCCTTGACGGGAGGCTACCATCTGTCTCCCAACAGCTGTTCCAGTGGGTCCCCTCCCCCAACCTTCTCTGAGCCTTCGGGGTCCATGTGACCTGGCCATTTAGCCCATGGTGTGCAAAAAAGTGCCGCTCAGTGGTAAAACAACAACCTCATCTACTTCCTCCCAAAGTGAATAGAAATTCGTAATTTACAAAGATGAGTGAATCAATTCCAAAATAAGAAATCCCTTAATGGGAAAATCAGTGATATAATCTTTTTTTGAAGGTCACAGAGGGAAAAACGACCCTTTGGTGAGATAAGTTTTTGATTAATGCAATATATTTCGACATTGAAAATTTTCTTTCTAGTGTTAGCACTTCAAAAGCCTTAAAATATGCCTAGCTTTTATTGATAGCGATAGTACTTTATCTTCACATTTAGGTCATTGTTGATATCCAAATGGGCTGTATGATTTATTTGCCGCAACTGGAGATAAAGTGAAATCATCTGCTTAAATTACACTATGAGGGACGTTCAAAAAAGTTCTCGACCTTCATCTGCAGAATAAAAGTCATTGCACTTACCTTAACGAAATTTCTACTGCCCTTCAAAGCACCCCTCTCCAGCACCTATGCAAAGTTGCAGACGTCTCCGCCAATTGTGAAACGCTTGGTGGTATTCCTATTGGGGAATACTCCATAACTCTGAATGAACTCATTTTGCAAAGTTTTCTGCGGTACCGAGGGGAGAGAGTGAAAGTGTGGTGATGGCGGACACTATTTCTTTATATTTTAAAACAAATTTTGTAAAACTATGTTGTTAGAAGAAAAATCTAATTCTCACTGTACTCTCAGTGAGATGACAAACCAAAACACACGATTTCCAATGGGTTTCGAAAGGTCATTGTCCGTCGGATGTGACATTGATTTTTTTTTATATGATTGTCTGCGTATCCTTTCTACATGGACTGTCTATTTTTTTAGTTATGCGCCATGCTCACGTTGAAGAGCACGCTAGATGGCATTGAAGGAAGGCTTCCATCTGTCTGGGGCGGGGGTGGCTCAGTCGGTAGCGCGCCAGGCTCGTAATCTGTAGTTCCCAGGTTTGAGCCCCAGCTGGGTCAGCGTTGAGATTTATCTCCGCAAAATTCCCCGCCCTGCCCACGGTCAGTAGGGGACACCGATGGGCTTGGAAAGGCTTCAGTCCGTCGGATGGGACGTTAAGCCGTGGCCCCGTGTGCGGGAGAGCCATACCCTGTGCACGTTAAAGAACACGCTGGATGGCCTTGACGGGAGGCTACCATCTGTCTCCCAACAGCTGTTCCAGTGGGTTTCCACCCCCAACCTTCTCTGAGCCTTCGGGGTCCATGTGACCTGGCCATTTAGCCCATGGTGTGCAAAAAAAGTGCCGCTCAGAGGTAAAACAACCCTATGACAGTTGCTGAGGCCTGACAGGCCCCGTGATGCAGGAGGCCCTCACGATTAGGGGTTGGGGGAGGCTTCAATGGACCAGATCTCATTGATTACCTAAAAGTCTGGACTTGGCCGTGAACTTGGTTAAAATAAGGTCATGATATCGCATGTGACGTCATGTTTTCCATTCGACTAGCAATTTCTCGCGATAAGTCCAACCTCCCGTTTAACTTCTATGATTAGAAGTTTTTCTAATACTCTCACAATTATTTTCTCTATTTCTTTACTGATCTTATAATATATATTTTGCAATATAGGGGGGAAATGAATCATATCCAAAATAATTTAGTTGAAACTATGTAAACATTTTAATGTAAATTTTGTTTATGTCCGTTTGAAAGCAATTGAGGCAATATTTTATGAAGAAAGTTATCAAAATAATTCATTCCAAAATGTCGAATTATGCATTACGAAATTCAAACTATATGTCAAACATTTATTGTATAAGTTTTCAAAAAGTCAAAATTCGAGTATCTGATGATGTGCATTAAATAAAACAAAAGGCGTCCCCCAGAGACATTCGTTAAGATGGGGGCGAGATTTTCCATTGCACCACTGGTAGTAAGTAATATCATGACAATTTATTTTATAATTAATCAGTAGACATAAATTTTTGATAAAAATATTAATTTCAATTTTTTAACTTTTACAATTAGCGTATAAAAAAAACCCCAAAATTAATAGGCTAATGAAAAAAAATCCACAAAGACTAGCCCATAAAAGAATGGCATATATTTATTGTATTCTCGTTATGCCAATGGCAACTGTTGTAGAGTGTCATGAAAATACATGCACACATTGTTTAATGCATCACTGTGACTATTACTTAAGTGTGTGGGGCGGGGGTGGCTCAGTCGGTAGCGCGCCAGGCTAGTAATCTGTAGTTCCCAGGTTCGAGTCCCAGCTGGGTCAGCATTGAGATTTATCTCCGCAAAATTCCCCGCCCTGCTCACGGTCAGTAGGGGACACCGATGGGCTTGGAAAGGCTTCAGTCCGTCGGATGGGACGTTAAGCCGTGGCCCCGTGTGCGGGAGAGCTATACCCTGTGCACGTTAAAGAACACGCTGGATGGCCTTGACGGGAGGCTACCATCTGTCTCCCAACAGCTGTTCCAGTGGGTCCCCTCATCCAACATTCTCTGAGGCTACGGGGGCCATGTGACCTGGCCATTTAGCCCATGGTGTGCAAAAAAGTGCCGCTCACAGGTGAAACAACCCAAACAACTTAAGTTTGAATCATTATCTGACAATGAGAAGAATAATTTGAAAAAAATTTGAAATTAAAAAAAAAAAGGCATAGGGTCGCGAAAATATTTTGGAAAAAAAATCTTGAAAACTTGAAGAAAAATAAAATAACAGAGGGCGTGAAAATATTTTGAAAAAATCTTAAAATTTTGAAGAAAAAAAATAACAGAGGGTCGTAAAAATATCTTGGAAAAAAAACTTGAAATCTTGGAGAAAAAAATTAACAGAGGGCGTGTAAATATCTTGAGAAAAATTTTTTAAGAAAAA
Organism: Ryuthela nishihirai; assembly: GCA_038380435.1. Taxonomy (NCBI): domain Eukaryota; kingdom Metazoa; phylum Arthropoda; class Arachnida; order Araneae; family Heptathelidae; genus Ryuthela; species Ryuthela nishihirai. The sequence continues at coordinate 49,663 of JAWZYU010000325.1, read as the reverse complement.
AACATGACATAGGACCATAAAAATACATGCACACATTGTTGAATGCATCACTATCTGATGTAAGTTTGCATCACTCTCACAAGAATAATTTGAAAAAAAAAAATCTTAAAATGCGTCATAACTCCACGCAATTCAGTGACGTACAGAGCTCGCCTCCTCTTTGCTGCAACAATGGCAAACAAATCAATTTTTTTTGTGTTTTCGTCTCGCGAAGATCCATTCTTTCCGAATGTTGTGTGTTTCGGAATTCAGTAGCACGAGAAAACGATGAAAAAAAAAACTAGATTTTGTTTTTCAACTAGATTTTGTTTCTTACCTTCCCTCGTTTGTCAAAGCGAAGAAGAAAGTCCAGGATATGGTCTCAAGGGAGAGAAACGAAAACTCCCTGGAAATGTTAACACTTCCTGTGTATTCTTTTCGTTACGGGAGGAAGAGTCGACTCTGTCCTGACATCGGAAATGGGAATGAAAGCGCTCAGGAAGCGAATGTATTTTACTTTTAAGAGGTTTGAAGTGTTCCGTAGAGAGAATTCTTGTCTTCGCCGTTTGTTAAGAGTACGACATCGCTTCTTTAATGGTTTCCGTTCGTATGGGTTTCGACTGCGATTAGATGGGAAGCACAATTTGGGAGAAATATAGATTCAGATATTTTGTCTTGCTTTTCCCCCCCTCAGTATAAATCAGATTAAATTGCTTTTATATATGATAAGTTTCTTCAGCTTTTTCACGTGAGGGAAGGCAGAAAATCGATAAGCTGTGGTTGGTTAACAGCGTGACTACATCAATAGCACAATTGGGTCGGGGGTGGCTCGTAATCTGTAGTTCCCAGGTTCGAGTCCCAGCTGGGTCAGCGTTGAGATTTATCTCCGCAAATTTCCCCGCCATGCCACGGTCAGTAGGGGACACCGATGGGCTTGGAAAGACCACCGTCCGTCGGATGGGACGTTAAACCGTGGCGCCGTGTGTGGGAGAGCCATATCCTGTACACGTTGAAGAACACTCTAGATGGCCTTGACGGGAGGCTACCATCTGTCTCCCAACAGCTGTTCCAGTGGGTCTCCTCCTCCAACCTTCTCTGAGCCATCGGGGTCCTTGTGACCTGGACATTTAGCCCATGGTGTGCAAAAAAGTGCCGCTCACAGGTAAAACAGTCAACCAATCACTCTTATTACTAGTTCTATAGTACCATACAACGTTCTTGGCATTTAAATCTGCGAGTGTCAAAAATGGAATCAAAATCTTCGCATGCAAAAGTGAGAATTTGGTGGCTTGTATGCCATCCAATTTCCAACTTTATCCTAGCATAAAAATCCTAGCAATTTATCCTAGCAATAAAAATTATTGCTAGGATATTCCTAGCAATAATTTTTATTGCTAGGAATATCCTAGCAATAAAAATAATTTTACGAAAATTGGTATGTGTGACTGCAATTGCAGTAATTCCCAAGGTTTTGAGATATATTGTATCAAAAAGGACCTACTGTACGTTTATAACTAGTAGGATTTCCCGCCTATGCTTGGACCTATAATAAATGACTAAGAGTAGCAAACTTCTAGTCGTGGGGATATGTTATCAATGGACAAACGTTTCATCTTTTGAGGCCTAATTTTATGAGATCGAAATCCTTACCGGCGCACTAGGCGCATTATAACCTTAGATGCTAATGCGCCATTAAACCCAAAAGAACCAAGCAATTGCACTAAATTACAATGAGATGAAGGAAGACGAAATTTGGAGGTCCTAGCTCTCCAAATTTAGGAGGATTTCCCGAACAGACAGACAGAGGGACAAATTTTCTAAAATATTTGTTTAATTATGATTAAGACACTTTTATGTATAGAAATTGTTATATTGGATTGGATTGTTTTACCTCTGAGCGGCACTTTTTTGCACACCATGGGCTAAATGGCCAGGCCACAAGGACCCCGAAGGCTCAAAGAAGGTTGGGGAAGGGGACCCACTGGAACAGCTGTTGGGAGACAGATGGTAGTCTCCCGTCAAGGCCATCCAGCGTGTTCTTTAACGTGCACAGGGTATGTCTCTCTCCCACACACGGGACCACGGCTTAACGTCCCATCCGACGGACGGCGGCCTTTTCAAGCCCATCGGTGTCCCCTACTGACCGTGGGCAGGGCGGGGAAATTTTGCGGAGATAAATCTCAACGCTGACCCAGCTGGGACTCGAACCTGGGAACTACAGATTACGAGCCTGGCGCGCTACCGACTGAGCCACCCCCGCCCCAGAAATTGTTATAAATTGAACGAAATGTCAAAAATGAAAGCCACAATCGTCCGTGTTAAACACAACAACCAGTCATTTAATTAAAAATTTTATTAAGCAATGTCCTTATAATATGATTTCACTGACTCCTATGTATTTCATTGAATCATAAATTTTACAGGAGCACTGCAGATTTGTAAGACAAATAAGAGCACCCTTGAGATTTCCAAAATTTCGCATTTTCATAAAAAAAAAACAGCTCGAAGTTTATTGCTCCACGGTGAGTCACTAATTATAATTCTTCGTACGTTTTATCTGCTGGAATATGACAGCTGGCTTTAACACTGGTTTCGTATATTCTTTTTTATGGGGGCGGCTCAGCTGGGAGCGCGCTAAGCTGGTAATCTGCAGTTCCCAACTCGAGACCGACCTGGTACAGCATTGAGATTTATCTCCGCTAACCCCCCACTCTTCCCAGGTTCGAGTCCCAGCTGGGTCAGCGTTGAGATTTCTCTCCGCAAAAATTCCCCGCCCTGCCCACGGTCAGTAGGGGACACCGATGGGCTTGGAAAGACCGCCGTCCCTCGGATGGAACGTTAAGCCGTGGCCCTGTGTGCGGGAGAGCCATACCCTGTGCACGTTAAAGAACACGCTGGATGGACTTGACGGGAGGCTACGATCTGTCTCCCAACAGCCGTTCCAGTGGGTACCTCTCCCCCAACCTTCTCTGAGCCTTCGGGGTCCATGTGACCTGGCCATTTAGCCCATGGTGTGCAAAAAAGTGCCGCTCAGAGGTAAAACAACCCAACCCAACCCCCATCCTTCCCTCGGCCAAAGAGGGGGCACCGATGGGATTGGAAAGGCCGCCGTCCCTCAGAGGAGTCAGTCCTCCTCTGTGCGGGGGAGCCGTACCTTATGCATGATAAAGAACGCGCTGGATGGACTTGACAGGAGGCTACTATCTGTTACCTAATAGCTGTACAGTGGGTCGTCTTCCTCCAACCTTGTCTAAGCCCTTGGGGTTCTTGTGACTTGGCTACTTAGTATGTTGGGTTGGTTTGTTTTATCTCTGAGCGGCACTTTTTTGCACACCATGGGCTAAAGGCCAGGTCACATGGACCCCGAAGGCTCAGAGAAGGTTGGGGGAGGGGACCCACTGGAAGAGCTGTTGAGAGACAGATGGTAGCCTCCCGTCAAGGCCATCCAGCGTGTTCTTTAATTTTCACAGAGTATGGCTCTCCCGCACACGGGGCCATGGCTTTACGTCCCATCCGACGGACGGCGGCCTTTCCAAGCCCATCGGGAATTTTGCGGAGATAATTCTCAACGCTGACGCAGCTGGAACTCGAACCTGGGAAATGCAGATTATGAGCCTGGCGCGCTACCGACTGAGCCACTCCCGTCCCATTTAGTATGTTGTGCGCAAATTGAAGTGTCTCTCAGAGGTAAAACAACAGAAACGATCGAATACTTTTTACATTTGGCAGCGTTATTTATTTGCTCCAGCACTCTGTTGCTGATATCAGTCTTTTCTTGTAGGGCCGCTGTCAGCACTAGGCATCCCTCAAGGCTATGCTGGGAAGTCAGTGATTGCATCATATAACTTATTTCCCAGCGGACCGAGTGCTCAACTGAAGTTGCTGGGAACAGAGGCCCCGCTCGTCAAGGCAAAGGGAACGGGAATGCAGACTCCTCATCAATACATTGAGTGGATGTGATGTGCCGAAGGAGTCGTTGTTTGATTGGGGAGTTAGTATCGCCACTTTCTTTGAGAATTCTCCCTTTTTTTTTTTATCTCTCACAGGTTCATTGCTTACACCTGTGATTGATTCCATAACTTTTCCAACGGCAGTCTGTTGTTGTTTGGCAGTTGATGTGGCTGAAGCTTCGTAAACCAAACAATAAATTCATCGTTTTGGTCAATGGTTTCCAATATTTTTTGACGAAGCTGTGTTGATCTATGAAGCTTTCGATATTCCAGTTAATATATTTTAACAGAGAAACTCGAGAAAACGCTACCACAAAATTCTAAAACGCCCCTTGGGAAGGACGGGGTTGGCTCAGTCAGTGGCGCTCCAGGATCGTAATCTGCATTTACCAGGTTCGAGTCCCATCTGGGTAAGCGTTATGATTTATCTCCGCAAAACCCTCCGCCATGCCATCAGTCAGTAAGGGACGCCGATGGGCTTGGAAAGGCCGCCGTCCGTCGGATGGACGTTAATCCGTGGCCCCTTGTGTGGGAGACCCATACCCTGTGCATGTTAAAGAACACGCTGAATGGTTGGGTTGGGTTGTTTTACCTCTGAGCGGCACTTTTTTGCACACCATGGGCTAAATGGCCAGGTCACATGGACCCCGAAGGCTCAGAGAAGGTTGGGGGAGGGGACCCACTGGAAGAGCTGTTGGGAGACAGATGGTAGCCTCCCGTCAAGGCCATCCAGCGTGTTCTTTAACGTGCACAGGGTATGGCTCTTCCGCACACGGGGCCACGGCTTAACGTCCCATCCGACGGACGGCGGCCTTTCCAAGCCCATCGGTGTCCCCTGCTGACCGTGGGCAGGGCGGGGAATTTTGCGGAGATAAATCTCAACGCTGACCCAGCTGGGACTCGAACCTGGGAACTACAGATTACGAGCCTGGCGCGCTACCGACTGAGCCACCCCCGCCCCCCACTCTGAATGGCCTTGACGGGAGGTTACCATCTGTCTCCTAACAACTGTTCAATGGGTCCTCTTCACTCAATCATTTCTTACCCTCGGGATCCTTGTGACCTGAGCATTTAGCCCATTGCGTTCAAAAAAGTGCCGCTCAAAGGTAAAACACTCCAAAATCTCCGTTGGGAACCACTGGCTTAGATTGTTTTCTCTCTAATTCTTACTGCTGAATTCGAAAGACTAACACGCACACATTTTAGCGTTTTCAAACGTACCTCTTTCTATACGTATTTCGCTCGAGCGCTGACCATGTGAAGTTCTCTCGTAGGGGTGGTGGGTGGTTATCATGTTTTATTTACTGCCTACTAGCGCATTGGATAAAATTTCTGCTGTTTTACATGCGACAGTATTTTGGAGTGATTTTTTGCTCCAATCCAGTGGTGATACAGTTTAATATATGCTGCTTTAAATATGAGCACTAGTGTACATTGGCAGGCAGTGCCTCCCCAAGCGAATTTAATTTTGCCTCCCTCCAAGCAAATTAATTTTTTCCTCCCTCCAAACAAATTAATTTTTTCCTCCCCCAATAAAATTTAAATTTTGCCTTCCTCAAGCGAATTTAATTTTTGCCTCACTCAAGCGAATTTAATTTTTGCCTTCCCCCAAGCGAATTTCATTTTTGCCTCCCTCAAGCAAACATAATTTTTGCTGCCCCCAAGTAAACATAATTTTTGTTGCCACCAAGCAAACTTAATTTTTACCACCCCAAAGCAAACTTAAGTTTGCTCCCCCCCCACTAGGTAAACTTAACTTTTGCCCAAGCGAACTTAATTTTTGCCTCCCTCAAGAAAACATAATTTTTGCTGCCCCCAAGCAAACTTAATTTTTACCTCCCCAAAGCAAACTTAAGTTTGCCCCCCCCACTAGGTAAACTTAACTTTTGCCCAAGCGAACTTAATTTTTGCCTCCCTCAAGCAAACATAATTTTTGCTGCCCCCAAGCAAACCTAATTTTTACCTCCCCAAAGCAAACTTAAGTTTTGCCCCCCCCCACTAAGTAAACTTAACTTTTGCCCAAGCGAACTTAATTTTTGCCTCCCTGAAGCAAACATAATTTTTGCTGCCCCCAAGCAAACTTAATTTTTACCTCCCCAAAGCAAACTTAAGTTTTGCCCCCCCCCCCCCCCCCCCCCCCGACTAAGTAAACTTAACTTTTGCTCAAGCGAACTTAATTTTTGCCTCCCTCAAGCAAACATAATTTTTGCCTCCCTCAAGCAAACATAATTTTTGCTGCCCCCAAGTAAACATAATTTTTGCTGCCACCAAGCAAACATAATTTTTACCTCCCCAAAGCAAACTTAAGTTTTGCCCCCCCCCCCCCCCACTAAGTAAACTTAACTTTTGCCCAAGCGAACTTAATTTTTGCATCCCCGCCAAGCAAACTTACTCTTCCACCCAAAAGTTAATCTACTTTTTATCAGCTATAAGAAAATATGTTTTTCCGCCTCTAAAAAAATGTTTTGCACCTCGAGTAAATTTGTTATTTCGGTCTTTCCGACTGACTTTACTTTCTGTTTTTTGAAGAGATCATTCGACCTCTGGGAAGCAGACCCTCTCTCGACAGTAAATAAAAATAAAATAAATACCCCCCAAGCAGCTGCTTGCCAAAAAATAAGACTTTTCGAATTCATTTGGCATCCTAATGAGCAAATTGCCCTTTGGAGAAGGTAAAAATTAAGTTTGCTTGTCCAAAAACTTTGGGGTGGTAAAAATTTTGGGATGAATGCTGAACTCTCGACACAGTAAATAATAAGTTATTCACTAATTTCAAAGCTTCTTTTAATTATCTGAAATTTCCTTTGATTTTCGCACTTGAGTATACAGAATAATAATCCATCAATTTACCCATTAGGCCACTGGTGAACAACCCCTTGATAAAATTTTTTACCATTAGTACAGTTTCTGTTGTTATATACACTTACATCTTTTAACATCGATAATTAATATCAAGTATCATTATGAATGCCATATAGAAAATCATTCAAAATCGGCAAAAATTAACGTAATTTTTTTATTTATATATTAATAAGAACAAAATAACAAAACAATACAAAAACTTACATTATACAAACAGAAAGCAATATTAGCGCAAGTCAAAAAAAGAATAAAATATAAACAAAATAAATAAAATAAAAGTTACATCTTAGCAGACCTTTGAGCAATTTGCTCAGTTGGGTTGTTTTACCTCTGAGCGGCACTTTTTTTGCACACCATGGGCTAAATGGCCAGGTCACATGGACCCCGAAGGCTCAGAGAAGGTTGGGGGAGGGGACCCACTGGAATAGCTGTTGGGAGACAGATGGTAGCCTCCCGTCAAGGCCATCCAGCGTGTTCTTTAACGTTGGGTTGTTTTACCTCTGAGCGGCACCTTTTTTGCACACCATGGGCTAAATGGCCAGGTCACATGGACCCCGAAGGCTCAGAGAAGGTTGGGGGAGGGCACCCACTGGAACAGCTGTTGGAAGACAAATGGTAGCCTCCCGTCAAGGCCATCCAGCGTGTTCTTTAACGTGCACAGGGTATGGCTCTCCCGCACACGGGACCACGGCTTAACGTCCCATCCGACGGACGGCGACCTTTCCAAGCCCATCGGTGCCCCCTACTGACCGTGGGCAGGGCGGGGAATTTTGCGGAGTCATTTAGGATGCCAAATTGAATTAGTACAATAAGGGAAATGTTTTTATGACACATATTTGTTGTTACTAATGTTAAAAACAAAATATTATTGTATAACTTTAAAGTAATAATCAATATTTGAAGAAATAATAATAACATTTTTAACTTTAAATTTAAAAACACTGTATGAACGTTCATTTCTAATTTCTTTAGGTAAGGAATTAAATATTCTAGGAGCTAAAAATAAAAACTGCTTATGAGCTATTTCATTCTTTACTTTATGGATTGCAAATAAAATTAATTGCAAAAAAAAATGAACGCGAACTTTACGAACTCGCTTGAGTTCGTGCATTACTAAAGTTTAGCATAGCGGTTAAGGCTTTCATTTAAACTAGTTTTTATTAACTTTTTCCGAGCAATTATTTAAAACTGACATTGTTAAATATTCCAATTTTCCACCACGAGATCCGAACAGATTCGATTGAGATCTTAAAATTATCTTCTGCCGCATTTTTCTTTACAACAAATCTCATTTAAGCGGTTACCGAGTTCTGCGTCTGAATTACTATTGACTCTTATACAAGACATGGAACTGTGCCCAATAAAGTGGCCGCTGTGCATAGATAACAAAAATTCTCCAAATAAAAAAATAGAACAAAAAATGCTTTTCCTTTAATATATATGTTTTATCTCCATTGTAAATCCAGCAAAATTACCATCAGCTTTAGAAGGAAAATTTAGTTACCTATAAAGTCTCTTACTCTCTTCATCATTAATAAAAAAAAGACACGATATCTTCTTAATACCGGCAAAAAAAGAGACAAAGAGAAAAGATTATTGCATTTCAAATGAAAATTCAGCGAGAGAGCTGATCATTCTTTCCATTTCAATAATTTCTTTTCCGAAACGACTTTGGAAATTTCATTTCTAAGACTAATAAATTCAATTTGTAATTATTCCTTTCCTTTAGTCGCAATGCGTCTTCTTCAAGCGTTGGCTTTTTTTAATTAAAAAAAAATTATAATATTTATTTCCCTATAAATTAAGTTTCCAGACACTGGAATCTATTTTACTCCTGTATTCCCCATTCATTCTCTGAATTACTTCTGACTGAATTACTACCGACTCTTATACATGACATAAACAGCCTTTCCTCTCAATGTGCCTGATTGTCGACGACCAATATTGAAGACATTCGAAATCAACTGAAATAATTTCCTTGACTTTATTTATCTTATTAAGCGGTTCATTCTTTCTCTTGGGGCGGGGGTGGCTCAGTCGGTAGCGCGCCAGGCTCGTAATCTGTAGTTACCAGGTTCGAGTCCCAGCTGGGTCAGCGTTGAGATTTATCTCCGCAAAATTCCCGATGGGCTTGGAAAGGCCGCCGTCCGTCGGATGGGACGTTAAGCCGTGGCCCTGTGTGCGGGAGAGCCATACCCTGTGCACGTTAAAGAACACGCTGGATGGCCTTGACGGGAGGCTACCATCTGTCTCCCAACAGCTGTTCCAGTGGGTCCCCTCCCCCAACCTTCTCTGAGCCTTGGGGGCCATGTGACCTGGTCATTTAGCCCATGGTGTGCAAAAAAGTGCCGCTCAGAGGTAAAACAACCCAACAACAACAACACAAGTCGATCGCGTAGTTGCCATAGTTGAAAACCAGCTATGGCAGCTACGCGATCGACTTAAACAGTTCAATACGATCGACTGTTTTGGACACCTCTGCTCTATAACTTCTAAAATATTCATTTAATGAAAAATCTGATTTAAGGTAATTTAAAGATCGTAATTAAATCTATCTAAATCTCGATTTTTAACAATATTTGTTCAGTATTTAAAGAGTTATGGAAGCTGCAATATTTAACATTACCTTGTTTTATAAAAAAAATAATTCACACTTGTTTAATATTGAAATAATCATAGTCAAGCTTCTAAAATGTATATTTAATTAATTAAACGGTTCGGAACAATGCCTATTATTTAAGTTTTGATTTCTAACGTAAATTCTTATGAGTTGTAAAATATTTCAGATACTATAACTCTCTAAATACTAAACGAATATTGTTGAAAATCAAAATTCATGTAGAATTGATTGTGATCTTTATTTTATCTTTTAACACATTTTTCCATTAAATGCATATTTTAGAAATCATAAATCTTTAAAGTTAGATTCCCATTGACGTAACATAGAAATAGTATTTGGGTTAGGGCGATGCACAGCTGTTCTGAATTCAGACTAAGCCGTTTCAATAGAAAATATTAATTTCTAAGTCATAAATAAGGAAAATTCATCATCTAAACGCTGTTTTTGAAAGTAATATTCTATCACTTTTATTCTGGCTGGAAATAGAAAAAGACAACGAATATTTCGAATTTTAAAATATTGAAATTCTGACGTATGACTTTCCGTATCGTCTAAGCTCGGACTCATCTTCTAGCATGATTAAAGATTTCCTTGGAAGAGGATGGCAAAAGGAAATGCTTAATGATCTTTGTTCTGCTAAACGAGGGGCGGAGGTGGCTCAGTCGGTAGCGCGCCAGGCTCGTAATATGTAGTTCCCAGGTTCGAGTCCCAGCTGGGTCAGCGTTGAGATTTATTTCCGCAAAATTCCCCGCCCTGCCCACGGTCAGTAGGGGACACCGATGGGCTTGGAAAGCCCGCCGTCCGTCGGATGGGACGTTAAGCCGTGGCCCCGTGTGCGGGAGAGCCATACCCTGTGCACGTTAAAGAGCACGCTGGATGGCCTTGACGGGAGGCTACAATCTGTCTCCCAACAGCTGTTCCAGTGGGTCCCCTCCCCCAACCTTCTCTGAGCCTTCGGGTCCATGTGACCTGGCCATTTAGCCCATGGTGTGCAAAAAAGTGCCACTCAGAGGTAAAACAATCCAATCCAATTCTGCTAAACGAATTTCGTTGATCGTCGATTTCTTGCTCTTCTCTGCGCTTTGAAAGGTTTTAAAAGAAACAAATGACATAAACGAGGCCTTCACTTCTGATGCGATTTTATAGGATGTGTTCTATATTTATTCCTGCCTCTCGGCAATTATGGAAGTTGAAATGATTTGGAAAACAGAATATGATTTATATGAAGGAATCTTTGCCTTATATTTTTCGATTTTCTTTCCTTGGACTTCTTCGTTAAATGTGAATCCATCAGTGGTTTCCAAATAATGCTGGGGGAATTGTTATGTGTACTTTTAAGGGTGAATCGAACTATTTTGCAATGAGTTACAATTTTTTTTCCCCATTCGGCTGGGCTATTTTTACCTCCCAGTGGCACTTTTTGCACTCAATGAGCTTAAAAATCAGGTGAAAAGGAAATCAAGGGTTAAGATACAGTTGGAGACAGGGGATACACAATAGAGCGTTAGGAAACAGTTGGAACCAGCGTGTTCTTTGACGTGCACAGGATATGTCTCTCTCGCAGTTGGGGCCACGACTTAACGTTCCATTTGATGGACGTGGAGAAAAATGATTCTATTTGGGGTGGAGAAGAATGACTTTGGAGTAGAGTGAATCCATTTGGGGGAAAAGTATAGTGGAACCTTTTGGAGAAAAGTGAATCCATTGGTGGGCGGATAAGAGTGAATCTATTTGGGGGATAAGAGTGAATCCCTTTGTGGTCAGAGAAGAATGAATCCATTCAGGGTGTATAAGAGTGAACCACATGTGGGTGAAGAAGAGTGAATCATTTGGGGGGACGGATAAGTGTGAATCCATTTGTGGGCGGATTAAAGTGAATTCATTTGAGCCAGAGAATAGTGAATCCCTTTGTGGTCAGAGAAGAATGAATCCATTCAGGATGGATAAGAGTGAACCATATGTGGGTGAAGAAGAGTGAATCATTTGGGGGGACGGTAAGTGTGAATCCATTTGTGGGCGGATTAAAGTGAATTGATTTGGGCCAGAGAATAGTGAATCCCTTTGTGGTCAGAGAAGAATGAATCCATTCAGGGTGGATAAGAGTGAACCATATGTGGGTGAAGAAGAGTGAATCATTTGGGGGGACGGATAAGTGTGAATCCATTTGTGGGCGGATTAAAGTGAATTCATTTGGGCCAGAGAATAGTGAATCCCTTTGTGGGCAAGAGAAAAGTGAATCCGTTTAGAGGAAGTAAGAGTGAATACATTTGGAGGCGAGAAGCGTTAATCGATTTGGTGGTGGAGAACAGTGAATCCATTTGGCGGCAAAGACGAGTGAATCCATTTGGGACCAGAGAAGAATGAATATATTTGGGGAGGAGAAGAGTGAATCCATCTAGGGGTAGATAAGAGTGAATCCATCTAGGGGCAGACAAGAAAGAGTAAATTTGGGTGCGGGAAGGTGAATCCATTTGGGGTGAGAACAGTAAATCCCGTTGTGGGCAGAGAAGAGTGAGTCCACTTAGTGCGAATAAGAAGGAATCCATTTAGGGTGGATAAGAGTGAATCCATTTGGAGTCTAAAAGAGGGAATTCATTTCGGGGCGAAGAAGAGTCAATCCATTTGGGGAGCCAGAAAAGAGTGAATACATTTGGGGTGGAGTATAGTAAATCCTTTTGTGGGAAGAGAAGAATGAGTAAATTTGGAGCGTATAAGAGTGAATCCATTTGGGACCGAAAGTTGTGAATCCATTTGAGGGTGGAGGGGTCAGAGAAGAGTGAATCCATTTAGAACAAATAAGACAATCCATTTCGGGATAGAAAAGAGTGAATCCATTTGGAGGGCAGAGAACAGGGAATCCATTTGTGGACAGAGAAGAATGAATTCATTTAAAGCGGAGAAGCGTAAATTCCTCTGGGGTCGAAAGTAGAGAATCCACTTGGAGGTGGAAAAGAATGAATCCATTTTGGGGTGGAGAAGAGTAAATCCATTTAGGGGTGGAGAAGAGTAAATCCATTTAGGGGCCGAGATAAGTGTGAATCCATTTGAGGGACTGGATAAATGTGAATCCATTTGTGGGCGGATAAGTGTAATCCATTTGGGCCAGAGAATAGTGAATCCCTTTGCAGGCAGAGGAGAGTGAATCCATATAGAGGAAATAAGTGTGAATACATTTGGAGGCGAGAAGAGTTAATGCATTTGGGGGTGGACAAGAGTGAATCCATTTGAAGCCAGAGAAGAGTGAATCTATTTGGGGGGATAAGAGAGAATCCCTTTGTGGTCTGAAAAGAAAGAATGCATTCAGGGTGGATAAGAGTGAACCATATGTGGGTGAAGAAGAGTGAATCATTTGGGGGGATGGATAAATGTGAATCCATTTGTGGGCGGATAAGAGTGATTCCATTTGGACCAGAGAATAGTGAATTCATTTAGAGGGAATAAGAGTGAATACATTTGGAGGCGAGAAGAGTTAATCCATTTGGGGGTGGAGAAGGGTGAATCCATTTGGGGTGGAAAAGAGTGAATCCATTTGGGGCCAGAGAAAAGGGAATACATTTGGGGCCAGAGAAAAGTGAATACATTTGGGGCCAGAGAAAAGTGAATACATTTGTGGGCGGATAAGAGTAAATCCATTTGGGCAGAGAAAAGTGAACCTATTTGGGGGGTGAATAAGAGTGAATCCCTTTGTGGTCAGAGAAGAATGTAGATAAGAGTGAACCATATATGGGTGAAGAAGGGTGAATCCATTTGGGTTGGAGGAGAGCGAATTCATTTGGGTGCAGAGAAGAGTGAATCCACCTGGGGAGAAGAAATGTTAATGCATTTGAGACGGTAAAGAATGACTAAGTTTGGGGCATAAGAGATATAGTCATTTATAGTAGTAAAGGGTGAATTTGGTTAGGACATTACAGTGTAAATTTTCTTGCTATAATAAAAATTGATTTGTTTTGTGAAGAGTCTAATTGTTTACCGCGGGAAAAAGTGAATTAGTTTAGTGAAAAAGTGAATTAGTTTAGTGAAAAAGTGAATTAGGAACCATTGGTTCTAATGGTGGTTCCAACAAGTTGTTGTTACTAGCATTATGCCGGTAACAAGTCTTGCTTTTAGAAGTAAAAAGTGAAATATTCTGGGGATGTAAAGTGTGAATTAAAGTAGTAAGTGAATTCGTTTGGGATTAGATAGCAAAAATTCTCTTGGGCAGAAAAAAGCAATAAATTCGTTTTGGGTTACTAAATGTAGATTTTTTTTTCTCTTGGGGTGAGTGGATGGTGGTGTTGGGGTTCGAAGCGAAAAATCACCTATGGTGGCAAGGATTTTTAATCCTGGATTAGACTGAGTAATGAAGTCGAGCATGAATGAAAAAAAATAAGATACACTCTTGTTTTTCAAATTGTCCCTATATTCTCCGCCAATCAGTAGTTGCATTTTGTTTTTCAAATTGTCCCTATATTCTCCGCCAATCAGTAGTTGCATTTTGTTTTTCTACATGTTTCATTGTATTTGAATTTCATTTGTTCCGGGTTTCAGCCAAGCGTTTAATTTCAAATGCCAATCCAAATTCAGCAACGTTCGCTTCATTCAAGTAATGAACTATCCGAAACGAAATTAGAATTGAAGTCTGCTGCTAGCAAGTTTCTAAAACGAAAGACATGAAAAAAACCGAAACCATCCCGACAACAGATAACTTTCACTTCATCGAAATTAATTTTGTTCTTGCTCTTACTCGAAATTACTCGGAATAATTAATCGAGTTTCATAGAGCGAATAAAAAATATAATGTTGATGTAATAAAGTAAGAAATGGTACCATTTGAATTCATCCTGATTAGCTCTTGCCAAATGTCTCTAAACCAGATAATTGCTTTGATCTGATTTACGTTCAGATGAACTTCTTGTTTTTCACTTTAAGTTACAGAATTTCTCTCGTAATGTTCCTTATTTCTGCCTGGAAAAAGTCGAGCAGCTAATATTGCGTCTCCGAGTTCAGAATCTCGTGATGGAATGCTGTTTATTAAATGTCGCGACGGTGTAATTGTCGTGCGCTGCAGGGGATAAGGGATGTAGGGAGTCTTTCGGCGCGCTTCGTACGAGAGGATCAATTAGTCCACTTAATCAATGTTCACTATTACCCTCGATGAATCCACAGGTTCGCGGTTCTTTACCGAGGTGTACAGTCGCTCAAAAAATATCCGAACACTATGGTTGATTGCAGAATTCAGAAAAAATATCTGGCAACGATTTTTTTTTTTAGAAATTAGTGATCTGGCAACCTTCGTGTCACGTGATTACAGAATTCAGGAAAAATATCTGGAGCGTGTACAGCAACTGTACACGCTCCAGTTACCGTTCACAGCAAACTGGAGCGTGTGCAGTTACTGCACACGCTCCAGTTTGCTGTGAACGGTAACTGCACACGCTCAATATTTCCGTGAGTGAGCCCACACGATCTAGTATCAAAATAATATGACCACCTACAGTCGCTCAAAAAAGTATCCGAACACTATGGTTGATTACAGAATTCAGAAAAAATATTTGGCAACGATGTTTTTTTAGAAATTAGTGATCTGGCCTTCGTGTCACGTGACACCTTCGTGGCACCTTAGTGGCAACCTTCGTGTCACGTGACACGAAGGTTGCCAGATCACTAATTTCTAAAAAAAAATCGTTGCCAAATATTTTTTCTGAATTCTGTAATCAACCATAGTGTTCGGATATTTTTTTCAGCGACTGTACCTCAGACTGCTGTACTAAACGACGTGAAGACAGATGAAAGAAATTAATGCACAAGAGTAAGTAGACTGACGACACAGTTTATTTACATTAACACATACACAGTCGTATCAGAATAATATGACCACCTACCATACATATACTATGGTAAATGGTCATCTTATTCTGATACGACTGTGTATATTTACATATGGGAATGTGCTCGATTCCGTGGACCTTAGCTGCGCTCTGGATCAGGATGAAATGGATTTCAGATGTGCTGGAAGACTTCTTCCACCCAGCTTTATTTATTCCGAATGATGCTTTACTACTGCAAGCACTCATACGATGAGGCGAAAATCTCTACTTTGCAGAAATCTTTTTGCCCATCTGAAAATTAGGCGAGAGGATATTTAATCCTTGCCTAAACCACCTGGTTCAAACAGAACAGGGGCAGGGGTGGCTCAGTCGGTAGCGCCCCAGGCTCATAATCTGTAGTTCCCAGGTTCGAGTCCCAGCTGGGTCAGCGTTGAGATTTATCTCCGCAAAATTCCCCGCCCTGCCCACGGTCAGTAGGGGACACCGATGGGCTTGGAAAGGCCGCCGCCCGTCGGATGGGTCGTTAAGGCGTGGTCCCGTGTGCGGGAGAGCCATACCCTATGCACGTTAAAGAACACGCTGGATGGCCTTGACGGGAGGCTACCCTCTGTCTCCCAACAGCTGTTCCAGTGGATCCCCTCCCCCAACCTTCTCTGAGCCTTCGGGGTCCTTGTGACCTGGCCATTTAGCCCATGGTGTGCAAAAAAGTGCCTCTCAGAGGTAAAACAAAACCAACCACAAATCACACAGAACCGACTCCTTGTTCACAGAGAACCGAACCCTGGTCCATTAGGTTCTCTTTTTGAGAACGAGTTATGCCCCTTGACGCGCTTCACAAACGCTTTTCCTATTTGCCAGCAAAGCTCAGTCTGAAGTTTATTGCGGCGGGGGTGGCTCAGTTGGTACCGCGCCAGGCTCGTAATCTGCAATTCCCAGGTTCGAGTCCCAGCTGGGTCAGTGTTGAGATTTATCTCCGCAAAAACTCCCCACCCTTCTCATGGTCAGTAGGGGACACCGATGGGCTTGGGAAGGCCGCCGTCCGTCGGATGGGCCGTTAAGCAGTGGCCCCGTGTGCGGGAGAGCCATATACTCTGTGCACATGAAAGAACACTCTGGATGGCCTACACTGGAGACTACCATCTATCTCCCAACAGATGTTCCAGTGGGTCCCCTCCCCTAACCTTCTCTGAGCCTTCGGGGTCCATGTGACCTGGCCATTTAGCCCTGGCCATTTAGCCCATGGTGTGCAAAAAAGTGCCGCTCAGAGGTAAAACAACCCAAATTCCCTCTGAGCGACAGCTGTTTTTTTGCACAAAATGGGCTCAATATCGAGGTAACAAGGAACACAAGATCTCAAAGATGGTTGAGGAAGGATTGTTGGGTTTCTGAGCGGTTTTTTTACTTCTGAGCGGCATTTTCTTTTCACAGAATGTGCTAAATGTGCAGGTCGCATGGAACCGAAGGGCTCAAAGAAGGCTGGGGGAAAGGTACCCTGAAAAGCTGTTAAGACAGATGGTAGCCTTCCATTAAGACTACCCAGTGTTCTTTAACGTGTACAGGATATAGTTCTCATGCACATGGAACCATGACGTATCGTCCCATCCTACGGACGGCGATCTTTCCAAGCCCATTGGTGCTCCTTTCTCACCGAGAGCAGGGTGAAAGTTCAGTGGAGATAAATATCAACTCTACTACAGATGGTTCTACATCAATTCAACGCGGTTAATTCATCGCGACATCAATTTATCGTGACGTCAATTATCGTGACGTCAGTTCATCGCAGAGTCAATTTATCGTGGCATCAATTCATCGCAACGTCAGTTTTTCGAAGCATCAGCTCATCGCAGTGATTGAGATAGGATTTTATTGACTTTCGACATCGGCGCTCAAATGAACTGTGTGTAGACAATCATTTAATTTTGTCTTTGATAAGTAAAAACATCCACCAGAAGAATTTCCCATTTAATAAAATATGTATTTTAAAAGTTTGCGTAATGATTATATCAGTATCAGGCTAAAAATGTCATCATCCGTAACGAATAATGTTGAAAATCGAGATTTAAATGGATTTGATTATGATCTTTATTTTCAATCACAATTTCCTGTGATATGCATATTTTAAAGGTTATAGAATTGATATTAGATTATCATTGAGATGATACGAAAATTTTAAATTTTGGTAGGTTCTAGGTAAATTGTTCAAAAATTCATGTTACCTCAATGGGAATCTAATATCAATGCTCTATAACCTTTAAAATATTCCTATCACGGGAAAATGTGATTGAAAATAAAGATCATAATCAAATCCATTTAAATCTCGATTTTCAACATTATTCCTTTAGTGTTTTAAAGAGTTACGGAAATGAAATATTTAACAATGAACTATCTTTCATAAAAGGCATTCCTAAATGCCTGATACTGAAATAATCATTACGCAAACTTTTAAAATGCATATTTTATTAAATGGGAAATTCTTCTGGTGGATGTTTTTACTTATCAAAGACAAAATTAAATGATTGTCTACACACAGTTCATTTGAGCGCCGATGTTGAAAGTCAATAAAATCCTATCTCAATCACTGCGATGAGCTGATGCTTCGATAAAGTGACGTTGCGATGAATTGATGCCGTGAGGAAATGACGTGACACCACCACAGATGGGTCTCGTACTTTTTAACATCAGATTCATCATCATCATCCTCAAGCAGCCATGGGCTCCTCCAAGCAAGTCTATCCTGAGCTACATCTACTGCATCTGGCCACTGTATACCAATTCTAATAAAGTCCTGTTTGACATTGTCTGCCCACCGCATCCTATGTCTCCCCTTTTTTCTGAGGCCTTTAGGCACACTGTTCATAACCCTATTCGCCAATCTATAATTATTCATACGGGCAACATGGCCAAACCAACGGAGTCTCTCTCTGCACAATATGCTGCTTAAAGGAGGTTGCAAACTCCTTTGCCTAACCTCATCATTAGTTACAAAGTTGAACCACCTAATGCCCAAGATACTGCGTAAGCATCTGGAATCAAAAGCATCTAGTTTCCTGTTATCTTGTTTACAAAGTGTCCAAGTTTCACTACCATAACTAACCCTAGAAAGAACCAAACTATTATACAGTCTAATTTTAGTCTTTGTGGAGAAATAGGCGTATACACCTAATCTCCATAGATTCTTAAAAGTCCCGGCAGCAATCCCTATTCGTCTGTTAATCTCATGCCGCACATCACCATTATCTGTTACAATAGCTCCCAAGATAATAAAACTGTGACACCTGCTCAAGACTGCAACCATTCAGATTAACTGAATCACAGCCTGCCTGACCAATTTTCATCACTTTAGTTTTCTCTCTGTTTATAACCAAACCTACTCTACTACCAGTCTCATCAACAGCTCGAATGAAAGAGTTAATCTCATCAACATCATTTGCCAAAAGGGCTAAATCATCAGCATAATCTAAATCAGAAATTTTCGTATCTCAGTCCATTTAAGGCCAAAATCTTTCCCTTGAAGTGAATTTCGCATAACATAATCAATGACCAAGCTAAAGAGAAAAGGATACAAAAGGCACCCTTGTCGAACACCAGAAGTAATGCTAAACCAATTGCTACAAGCCTTACCAACTCTCACACACGACTCAGTGTTATTATAGAGAGCTTTCCTTATGTTAACTAACTTGTCTGGTATACCATATGATTTCACAATCAACCACAAATTATGACGATCAACAGAGTTGAAAGCCTTTTTGGAATCAACTAAGCTAGCAACCAAAGGTTTCTGAAACTCTAAACATTTCTCAAGAATCTGCCTAAGTGAAAATATCTGATCCACACATTCCCTACCACTTCTGAATCCTCATTGCTCATCACGCAATTGACTGTCAATCAGATTCTTAATTCTATTAAGCATAATCATGGAAAGAACTTTACCTGGAACAGAGAGTAGGCTGATACCCCTATAGTTATCACAAGAACTGCGATCACCTTTTTTGAAAATAGGGATAACAATAGCTCTGGTAAAATCCTTAGGAACCATGCCTTTATCATAAAAGATATTCAGAATTTCAGTCATCAAAGTGGCAACCGAAACATTCCCAGCTCTAAACATTTCCATAGTAATTTTATTTACCAGTGGGGATTTATGAAGTTTAAGTTTAGAAATAGTCAAAATAACTTCAGATTGTGTTTACAAATCCTGTATACCTGTCCGTTTTCTACCACACAAAACATAAACTTATCTGGTACAGCTCTCTGCTGTTGTGCTGTCTAACTGCTTCCTCGGCTTTGTCAGCGAAACCATCAAGCCAACGATTCTTATCAGCAGCTAACTGATCCTTTACACGTTTATTAAGTTCTCTGTAGTGCTTTCTATTAGGACTAGTAGAGTATTGATTAAGGACATTCCTGCAGTTCCTTCTTTCCGAAATAAGCTCAAGTGCCTTATCACTCAGATAACTTTGCCTCTTCTGCTCCTGTTTTCCTAAAAGAGTACTGTTAGTGTCCAAAAAAGCCTGTTTAAAATGATCCCATTCTCCCTCCACTTCAGTAGTAAGCATACCATGACTGTCATAATGACTAAGTAACCTATCATGGTAAGCTTTGGCTATAACAGGGTCTTTCAGAGCTTCAGTATTAAAAGTAAATTTTTTAACCCTAGCACAACACTTTTTAAGTTTAAGTTGCAAGACACTTTTAACAAGGTAATGGTCAGATCCAATTTCAGCTCCCCTATATGCCCTGGTATTTCTAACAGAATTAGCCCATTTGCTGTTAATTAATATGTAATCAATCATATTCTTATGAGGCCCATCAGATGAAACCCATGTGTACTTATGTATGTCGCGGTGTTTGTAATAAGTGTTAGTTATTCTGAATCCATTGAGTTTACTTACCTATAGGAGACGTTGCCCATTGCCATTGCAGCTACCAATACCAAAAGGGCCTATTACTCCTGCCCAAAGGTCAGAGTCAGTACCAACTTTGGCATTGAAGTCACCAAGAACAAGGGTAATATCTCCTTTCTGGACAGAATTCAAAATATCCTGAAGTCGTTCATAAAATCTATCCTTCTCATCCTCATCGGCATCCTCAGTGGGGGCATAACAGCAGATAACATTCAAGTCTTTAACGCTTGTCTGAAATTTTGCTGTAAGAAATCTTTCATTAATGCACTCATATCCTAGAAGAGCATCGCTAGCGTGTCTGCTGAGAAGCAGACCCACGCCTTGGTGATGCTTATTGTCGTCCCTCCCTGAAAAGAGAAATTTAAGATTATTTTTAAGAATCTGACCTTTATCTGTCCATCTGGTCTCTTGCAAGCCGAGAATATCTAAATTATAATGGTGGAATTCTTGTGTGAGGACATCAAGAGAAAAAGCTCTGTGCAGAGTCCTCACATTCCAACTACCTATGGAGAGAAAATGGTTAGTGGGATGTTTAAAGAAACTATGTTTATTGACAGAGGGAATGCCGACAATATCAAACAGCCCCCTAATCGCAGACATGGGGCAAAGACCCGTTCCCCCACCACTAAAGGCTGAAACTATCTACACTGGAAGACTTCCTCCAATGTAGAATTTGACGATGCCAATAGAAGAAAAGAGTTCAGGTGCCTGCGATGACCTCTGCTCAGGATTATCCACCAGCTGATAAACATATCCTGTGAATCTATTCACTTGGGGCTGTCAACCCACAAACAAACAGAAAACACAGCGGAAGATTTTCCCTCCACAGAACAAACAGAAAACACAGCGGAAGAAGCCCACCAGTGCAGCAAAATCAGGATCCATAATCAAGCTCAGAGCCATAATTCCGTTCAGGTTGGTATATATGGTCAGCACCAGGACCCTGTGTGGTTGACCACTCCTCAGCAGGGTAGAAAAAAAAGAAAAGTAACCATAGATGTCCAGATCAGTAGGCGACACTAATCTGGCAGCCCTCCCCTTCCGTTCACTTCCACAAGAGAGTATCTCTTTTGAAAGGTACTAACGGTCTGCACCACGAGAAGGCGGGGTCGGACATTAGGTGCTAGGCCTGGCCGGTTCTATGCATCATCACAGGGGATTGGTGCATAGCTCTCCTTGCAGTGACTACCTAGCTTCGCTGATTGTTTACGATCCGTCTTTAGGAGCGGGAGTGGCTCAGTCGGTAGCGCGCCAGGCTCGTAATCTGTACTTACTAGGTTCGAGTCCCAGCTGGGTCAGCGTTGAGATTTATCTCCGCAAAAATTCCTCGCCTTGCCCAAGGTCAGTAGGGAACACCGATGGGCTTGGAAAGGCCGCCGTCCGTCGGATGGGACGTTAAGCCGTGGCACCATGTGCGAGAGAGCCATACCCTGTGCACGTTAAAGAACACGCTGGCCTTGACGGGAGATTAATATCTGTCTTTCAACAGCTGTTCCAGTGGGTCCCCTCCCCGAACCTTCTCTGAGTCTCGGGGTCCTTGTGACCTTGCCATTTAGTCTATGGTGTTCAAAAAAGTGCCGCTCAGAGGAAAAGCAACCAACCAACGATCCGTCTTTATTAGCTGATTTTTCACAATCAGCTATTATTCGTTCAGAATTATAGAAAAAAAAATCCCGGTTATTCCTTTAAATAGTTGTAGATCAAGTTTGCAATAAATTTTGGAAAAATAGGATTTAGGAGGGGCCCCACCCAACGGTGGGGCCCCTCCTAAAGATAGGACACGCGCCCAATCCACAAATGAAGCTGAAGATCTACATCCCATGTGCAAACAAGATTCCCATGTGCAAACGAGATTGAAGCTACTTTCTACACTCGGTCAATACCGATATGCATCGGTAAATGAGACTGGAACACCCACCGAGTCCCGGATTCACAAGTGGCGGGGTTTGGCACGATCGATAGCGCGCCA
Source organism: Ryuthela nishihirai (assembly GCA_038380435.1). Taxonomy (NCBI): domain Eukaryota; kingdom Metazoa; phylum Arthropoda; class Arachnida; order Araneae; family Heptathelidae; genus Ryuthela; species Ryuthela nishihirai. Next base: position 27,572 of record JAWZYU010000325.1, on the reverse strand, counting down.
GACTTGTAATCTGCCGTCCCCAAGGTTCGTATCCCAGCTCCGGCAGCATTGAGATTTATCTTCGCTAAAATTCCACCTTGCTTCCTGTGAGAAAGAGGATACCGATGGGCTTGGGAAGGCCAACCTCCCTCGGATGAGATGTTAAGCCGTTTTACCCATGTGCACGCTGAAGAACACTCTGTATGCCTTTAACCCAAAACTTTGATCTTGCTTCTTCCACTTGTCCAGCAGATCCACTTTCTCTGAGGTTTTGGAGTCCTTGGGTTAAATAATTCTGCACAAAAAAATGCAGCTGAGAACTAAAGCAATAGAACCACTTAAATAAACATCTGCCATTTTATATAATCTATTGTTTAAATCTCCTGCATCGCCGGGGATCCGATGCAGGAGATTTTAACATCAACTGGAGAAGTTTGCGATTCCAATATCGACAGAAGATTTTCAAGATCCTATTGCTACTGCTACTATCTATGGGGCGTGGATGGCTCCGTCAGTAGCGCGCCAGGCTCGTAATCTGTAGTTCCCAGGTTCGAGTCCCAGCTGGGTTGAGATTTATCTCCGCAAAAACTCCCCGTCCTCCCCACGGTCAGTAGGGGACACCGATGGGCATTGAAAAGACCGCCGCCCGTCGGATGGGACGTTAAGCCGTGGCCCCGTGTGCGAGAGAGCTATACCCTGTGCACGATAAAGAACACACTGGATGGCCTTAACGGGAGGCTACCATCTGTCTCCCAACAGCTGTTCCAGTGGGTCTCCTCCCCAACCTTCTCTGAGCCTTCGAGGTCCATGTTACCTGACCATTTAGCCTATGATGTGCAAAAATGTGCCGCTCAGAGGTAAAACAACCCAACTACTATCGATTTAAAGACCTAAAGATATGGGCATCTTTACTGCTAATTAAGCGATGGGTACAGACCCATCGCTTAAATTACTCCACATGAAATTACTTTACATAGAGTTAAATTTTTTTTTTTACTAATTTCGTCTTTAAATATTTTTCTAATGACTTTAAAGCTATATAGGTCTCCGAATAATTCATCTATCTAACCCAACTACAACATCAGTTCAAGATTCTTAAGTGAAATCCTCAATTGGATGCAAAACCAACTGAAACCCAAAGCCCATTGTCGTGAAAAACTCGATGGCTACTGAGCATTAAGATTCTGCCGGATCCTATTTCTTCACGAAGATAAAGCTGATCCTCTTCGGTTTTATTTGATGACGTAATCACTCTCCAAAAGGAGGCTCATTAAAGGAATTGGAAGGATGAACTCCCTTGAGTCAGACGAAGGTGTATTTCGACGAATTAGCCGTTATCGATTTAGATACACTGCGTCTATTTGGAATCGTTGCTACTCGGATTTCAGATAATTGTTGTTGGGGACTTTCGTTCCAGCTCTCGAATCCATCCTTTGATGATGCCCAATTTAAGTAAGTGTCGAATGAATCTCAGTGAACATTACAGTTACATACATCACATTCTAATCTGATTCGAGAATAATACTAAAAGTATAAACCACACGCACTTACGATATTCTGCGAAATTAATAATTGCATGCTTAATACACTGGCGGAAATTGGAAAAAGAACACCATTAGCAATTGAAGCGTAATCTATGAGATTTATTTAGTAGAAACAACTTCTTCAGAAAGGACAGTGATCACACGTTTGAAGTGGTTCAACGTTTGTTTTACCTTTTTATGACTATTACATTTTACAAAGGCACGTTTTAATGAGCTGTTGATCCTCCTCGAGCAGCAATACAAACTTCAATCGGTCGTACAACTGCTGGATATCACGCTGGGTGAAACCATTCCATACGCTTTCACCTTGGATGCGTCATTCAGCGATGGTCGTTGCGTGCCGCGGTCCGCGGAAGTGTCTTTGTCCGATCCAGTCCCAGACATGCTCGATTGGAGACAAGTTTGGACAGCGTGCTGTCCAAGGGAGTTGGTGCACTGCCTGAATAGCATATTGAGTTGTGTGGGCGGGCGTTATCCTGCTGGAATATTGCATTTGAGATTACACTCAAATATGGCTGTACGATGTCGCTGACGTGCGTATTGCTATTCAGTGTACCCTGTACAAACACCAGGCACATACGAAAGTGATAACTAATCGCTCCCTACACCATAATGCTCGGCGTGAGCCCTGTGTGTTGCTGGCAGATGCACGATGGAAGAAGCCGCTCACCTTGTTGTCTTCGAACGCTTAAACGACCATCAGACGCTCCTAAGCAGAATCGGCTTTCATCACTGAAGACCACAGACTGCCATTCTTGCCTTCAATGAACTCGTTCTAGACACCACTGCAAACGTGCTCGACAGTGACGAGGTGACAGTGGTAACCGTGTCAGCGGCACGCGTGCCCATAGTTCTGCTTCCAAAAGATGATTGAGTATCGTTCTTGTAGAAACCCTTGGTACGACAGAGGATCGAAATTGGGACGCCGTAGCCGTCCGCTCTGCTACCGCCGCCCTCCTGATACGCCGAGCGATTCCTCGGAGATAAAACAACCCAACCTATCCCTCCGAGTAGTTAGCACATTTGGCTACTAATCATAAGGACCTGGGATCAAGCCTCGGATAACGTTTTCTTTCTTGTGTTGTCCTTCTTCTGAGGGGGGCGGGGGTGGCTCAGTCGGTAGCGCGCCAGGCTCGTAATCTGTAGTTCCCAGGTTCGAGTCCCAGCTGGGTCAGCGTTGAGATTTATCTCCGCAAAATTCCCCTCCCTGCCCACGGTCAGTAGGGGACACCGATGGGCTTGGAAAGGCCGCCGTCCGTCGGATGGGACGTTAAGCCGTGGCCCCGTGTGCGAGAGAGCCATACCCTGTGCACGTTAAAGAACACGCTGGATGGCCTTGACGGGAGGCTACCAACTGTCTCCGAAAGCTGTTCCAGTGGGTCCCCTCCCCGAACCTTCTCTGAACCTTCGGGGTCCTTGTGACCTGGCCATTTAGCCCATGGTGTGCAAAAAAGTGCCTCTCAGGGGTAAAACAACCCAACCCAACAACCTACTCAGAGATGTAAACACCCAACCCTTTCTCACAGACCTCTACGACGTATTAAACTTTCAAGTTCCTGTGAAACTTCGGTGGAACAAGGCTGCTTGAGTGGTAATTAAATTTTTGTTTAAATTTTATTAATTTATGAAACAGTGATAAAGTTTAAAACTTTTTTGATAGGAATTAAAAACATATCGCGGGATACCAGTTTAGAAAAGCATCGAGATCTTTGCTTCCTTCCCTTTCATTAGGTTTCTTTCAAATCGCATTTTAAAGAAATTCTTCCCCAAACTCGTTTCCTGTCAATCCTATCATTAACCTACTCTCTTCCGTTATATTCTGTCATAAATCCTTCCACCGGAAAATATACTTTCTTTTTCATATGAATCTCTCCTAATAGTTCCCTGCGGAACGTCATTACCATCAGCACACCGCTCTTCTTCCAGAAACTTCCAAGGACTCTTCTTTCTTCTTTCTGTATTGTGAGGCAGGCTTTCTTTATTCCACTCCGTAAGCTTCTAGTCAGGAAGTTGGATAGGATTTCTTCGCCTAATCGTCTTCGGCAACTCTTGATGTCCTAACGAAAGTCAACTTGAGACACTTTCCTAAGCCCTGCAAACGAGTATATATCGACGGATACTTTGAGAGTGAAAGAAGGTTTTTCGGCGTCCAGACAAGTGGGTACTTTTGCTGCTCACGTACATTTAACCGCCATTTTCCTAGGTACAGTCACGTGTTATGTCAATATCAACTTGTATACAGTTGGGTTGTTTTACCTCTGAACGGCACTTTTTTTGCACACCATGGGCTAAATGACCAGGTCACAAAAACCCCGAAGGCTCAGAGAAGGTTGGGGGAGGGGACCCACTGGAATAGCTGTTAGAAGACAGATGATAGCCTCCCGTCAAGGCCATCCAGCGTGTTCTTTAACGTGCACAGGGCATGGCTGTCCCGCACACGGAGCCACGGCTTAATGTCCCCATCCGACGGACGGCGGCCTTTCCAAGCCCATCGGTGTCCCCTACTGACCGTGGGCAGGGCGGGGAGTTTTGCAGAGATAAATCTCAACGCTGACCCAGCTGGGACTCGAACCTGGGAACTGCAGATTACGAGCCTGGCGCGCTACCGACTGAGCCACCCCCGCCCCCCTTGTATGAAAAGTCATGTAAAAGCTAGGAGTAGCTTCTAGGAATCTTCTGTGCCCTATATACGTCACAAATTAAAAAAAAATGTACATTGCAAAGTACACAAGGTCTGAAGAGATTACGGATTTTTCCAAATGACATAAGATTTTACCGATGTGATAAGTAGGCGCTTGCAATACAACTATTATTTAGTATGATGTTAATATTTTTTTTGTCTCCGTTGCGGTTACTACCATTATCAAAGGGGGGAGAAAAGACCTCTTTCCCCCTCTCCCTAGATCCGGAGATCCGCCCTGGATGGTGACACAAAATGAGGTGAACATCGTGTCATTCTCCATCGTTGTGCCACGTCTACATTCGCAAAGGATATGACGTCACGTCGTTTCGCTACAAAGGAAATGTCTCAGATTTTTTTTATGTAATTCATTCAAATTTAAAAAAAGAAAAGCTTCGCAATGACATTTTAGGGCTCAGCTAAAACGCGAAACATTTTTTTGTGGGAAATTATCCATAGATTTGTTATTAAAATAAATATTACTGAAAAGGATACTGAGTTGTTGTTTGGGTTGTTTCACACCATGGGTTAAATGGCCAGGTCGCATGGACCCCGAAGGCTCAGAGAAGATTTGGGGAGGGGACCCACTGGAAAAGCTGTTGGGAGACAGATGGTAGCCTCCCGTCAAGACCATCCAGCGTGTTCTTTAACGTGCACAGGGTATGGCTGTCCCGCACACGGGGCCAAGGCTTAACGTCCCATCCGACGGACGGCGGCCTTTCCAAGCCATTGGTGTCCCCTACTGACCGTGGGCAGGGCGGTGAATTTTGCGGAGATAAATCTCAACGCTGACTCAGCTCTGGGACTCGAACCTGAGAACTGAGAGCCAACCCCGCCCCACACTATGCGTTAGGATAAATGCAACTTTATTCACTACACATCAGGATCAATGCAAGTTCATTTGCTTAGGAACCACCCATTACAAGAAACAAGATTACCGATCGCTGGGGTTATATGTTCTTTGAAAGGAAAGCAATCGGAAACCGAGAAATGCAAATGCATTGTATTATGGAGATAATTGAAATTGGGATCCACATCATGTAACCTAAAGAGACATAAGTAGATGTATTTCTCAATAAAGTCTGCGTGTAAATAGTTGCATATATATATATATAAAGGCCTGCCCTTAGGGGGTGCGAGAGGGGGGAGACTTTATATGCATAGTTTTTCCAAGTGCGACTTTATGTGTCCCCTTTTTTTTCAGAGTGATACTTTATGTACTTTCTTATCTCAGAGTGATACTTTATGTACCTCTCTTTCTTAGAACGAATGGGCGATGGTGGCTCAATCGGTAGTGCGCCACGCTCGTAATCTGCAATTCCCACGTTCGAGTCTCGTCTGGGCCAGCGTTGAGATTTATGTCTGCAAAACTCTCCGCTTTTCCTTCTGTCAATAGGGAACATTGATGGGTTTGGAAAGGCGCCATCTGTCGGATCGGATGTTAACCAGTGGCTCTATGTGCGGGAGAGCCATACTCTCTTTCAAGTTGAAGATCATGCTGGATGGCATTTATAGGCGGCAACCATCTGTCCCTTAACAGCTGTCCAGTGGGTTCCCTCCCCCCAGGGGCGGGGGTGGCTCAGTCGGTAGCGCGCCAGGCTCGTAATCTGTAGTTCCCAGGTTCGAGTCCCAGCTGGGTCAGCTTTCAGATTTATCTCCGCAAAATTCCCCGCCCTGCCCACGGTCAGTAGGGGACACCGATGGGCTTGGAAAGGCCGCCGTCCGTCGGATGGGACGTTAAGCCGTGGTTCCGTGTGCGGGAGAGCCATACCCTGTGCACGTTAAAGAACACACTGGATGGCCTTGACGGGATGCTACCATCTGTCTTCCAACAGCTGTTCCAGTGGGTCCCCTCTCCCAACCTTCTCTGAGCCTTCGGGGTCCTTGTGACCTGGCCATTTAGCCCATGGTGTGCAAAAAAGTGCCGCTCAGAGGTAAAACAATCCAACGTTAAAGAACACGCTGGATGGCCTTGACGGGAGACTACCATCTGTCTCCCAACAGCTGTTCCAGTGGGTCCCCTCTCCCAACCTTCTCTGAGCCTTCGGGGTCCTTGTGACCTGGCCATTTAGCCCATGGTTTGCAAAAAAGTGCCGCTCGGAGGTAAAACAATTCAACGTTAAAGAACACGCTGCATGGCCTTGACGGGAGACTACCATCTGTCTCCCAACAGCTTGTTCCAGTGGGTCCCCTCCCCCAACCTTCTCTGAGCCTTCGGGGTCCATGTGACCTGGCCATTTAGCCCATGGTGTGCAAAAAAGTGCCGCTCAGAGGTAAAACAACCCAACCCAGCCAAAGCATTTTATGGTTTACTGCACTCTTGAGAGGAGAAACCATAATAACGTTAAGAAACCATAATTTATTTACGTGAAGGTTTTAACTTAAGAGACAAAAATAATTTAAATAGCAATTTCGCAGCGACAGTAGCTTCAATGAATTACGACATAATAACTCTCACGACGTGAACGCACGGAAAATTTGAGAGTCGCTTACAGAAAGAAAATCCCGTTCCTAATTGACGTCATATGCTTCATGCAGCATTGAGATGCGAGCGCAATTCCTAGTTTTTTGTTGATGCTACAAAACAAAGGTTGGGTTGGGTTGTTTTACCTCTGAGCGGCACTCTTTTTGCATACCATGGCCTAAATGGCCAGGTCACATGGACCCTGAAGGCTCAGAGAAGGTTGGGGGAGGGGACCCACTGGAACAGCTGTTGGGAGACAGATGGTAGCCTCCGGTCAAGGCCATCCAGTGTGTTCTTTAACGTGCACAGGGTATGGCTCTCCCGCACACGGAGCCACGGCTTAACGTCCCATCCGACGGAAGGCGGCCTTCCAAGCCCATCGGTGTCCCCTACTGACCGTGGGCAGGGCGGGGAATTTTGGGAGATAAATCTCAACGGTGACCCAGCTGGGACTCGAACCTGGGAACTGCAGATTACGAGCCTGGCGCGCTACCGACTGAGCCACCCCCGCCCCACAAAACAAGGGACAATGCACATATCAGGCACGTGAGACTGCAATAGTTGGCTTTAAACTCGGAATCGGCAGTTGCCAGGTTCGAGTCTCAACTCTGCCAGCGATAAGATTTATGTCCTCAAAACCCCCTCGATCTGTTCCCGGTGAGAAAGGGGACACCGATGTTTGTTTTTTTTTCTCGTATGTGGGAGAGTCATCTGTGCACGTTAAAGAACATGCTGGATGGCCTTGATGGGAAACTACCATCTGTCTCCTAACAGCTGTCCAGTGGGTCTCCTTCCCCAAACCTTCTCTGAAACCTCGGGGTCTTTGTGACCTGACCATTTAGCCCATTGTGTGCAAAAAGTGCCGCTTAGAGGTAAAACAACACAACCGAAATGCAACAGCATACGATATGCATTTGGAAAAATGCTATAGTATAAGTCATGAAGCTGAACAAATACAAGAGCATACGCTAGGAATCTGATTGGATTGTTTTACCTCTGAGCGCACTTTTTTTGCACACCATGGGCTAAATGGCCAGACAACAAGGACGCCGAAGGCTCAGAGAAGGTTGGGGGAGGGGAATCACTGGAACAGCTGTTGGGAGACAGATGGTAGCCTCCCGTCAAGGCCATCCAGCGCGTTCTTTAACGTGCACAGGGTATGGCTCTCCCGCACACGGAGCCACGACTTAACGTCCCATCCGACGGACGGCGGCTTTTTCAAGCCCATCGGTGTCCCCCTACTGACCGTGGGCAGGGCGGGTAATTTTGCGGAGATAAATCTTAACGCTGAACCAGCTGGGACTCGAACCTGGGAACTACAGATTACGAGCCTGGCGCGCTACCGACTGAGCCACCCCCGCCCCTAGGAATCTGAACAAATACAACAGCATATGCCCTGAAGCAGGGGCGTAGCAAAGAACTATTGGTTGTGGGGGAGGAGGATATTCAAAAAATTTTTCCAACTCGAAATTCAAATTTTGCCAACTGAGCAAACTTCTTAGATTTTCGCTCCGGGGGGGGGGGATAGGGTTTGTAACAATTTTCACAACTCTCCTGCATTTTGTCATTTGACTTCCAATTTTGCCAACTAACCGTAATTTGCCGTTTAACTTCCAATTTTGTCAACTAGCCATAATTTCAGAGAGATAATTCCAATATTTACATCCCGTCTGAATTGTAACAGGTCAGTGTGAATTTCCTTTGATTTGGCCAACTCTCCTTAATTTCACGAAACTAATCCCAATCTTTACATCTCTCCTAAATTTGCCAAATCACTTCAAACTTTTCAAACTCCCCAAGATTTTGCCAAGTTTTCTCGATTTTGTCAACTCTCATGAATTTCACAAACCCAATCCCAATTATCACAACTCGCCTGTATTTTCCAAGTGGATTCGAATTTTGCCAACTTCTCTAGATTTTGCTAACTCGCCGTAATTTTACAGAAAAAAATCGCAATTTCTATATCTTCTCTCAATTTGTCAAGTCACTTCGAATTTCATCAACTCTCCTTAATTGCACAAGAAAGGCACAATTTTCACAATTCCCCTGTATTTTACCAAGTGGCTTCGAATTTTGCCAACTGCCCTAGATTTTGCCAAGAGTACTTGGTTTTTGCCAACTCTCCTTAATTTCACAAAACCAATCCCAATTTTTACAACTCACCTGTACTTTACAAAGTTGTTTCCAGTTTTGACAACTTCCCTGGATTTTGCAAAGTTTTCTCGATTTTATCAACTGTCCTTAATTTCACAAAAACAATCCCAATTTTCACAGCTCGCCTGTATTTTACCAAGTGGATTCCAATTTTGCCAACTCTCCTAGATTTTGCCAACTCGCCATAATTTTACAGAAAAAAATCCAAATTTTCACATCTCACCTGAATTTTGACAACTCTCCACGATTTTGCCAAGTCATTCCGAATTTTGCCAACTCTCCACGATTTTGCCAAGTCATTCCGAATTTTGCCAACTCTCCACGATTTTGCCAAGTCATTCCGAATTTTGCCAACTGTCCCTAGATTTTGCCAACTCGCCATAACTTTACAGAAAAAAATCCCAAATTTTCACATCTCACCCGAATTTTGCCAACTGCTGACGATTTTGCCAAGTCACTCTGAATTTTGCCAACTGTCCCTAGATTTTGCCAACTCCCCAAAGATTTGCCAACTCGCCATAATTTTACAGAAAAAAATCCTGATTTTTACATCTCACCTGAATTTTTCCAAATCATTCCGGATTTTTCCAACTCCCTAAGATTTTGCCAAGTTGTCCCGATTTTGCCAACTCCCCAAGCTTTTGCCAAGTTGTCCCGATTTTGCCAACTCCCCAAGCTTTTGCCAAGTTGTCCCGATTTTGCCAACTCCCCAAGCTTTTGCCAAGTTGTCCCGATTTTGCCAACTCACCTGTATTTTACTAATTGGCTTCGAATTTTGCCAACTGCTCTAAATTTTGCCGTCTCTCCATTTTCCAAACTGCCTTAGATTTGCCAAGTTGCTTCGATTTTGACAACTCCCCTTAATTTTCCAAAAAAAAAAGATTACAGAATTTCACAACTCACCTAGATTTTACGAAGTCGCTTCGAATTTTGCCAACTTCGAGTTACTTTTCTGGGGGGGAGCCTCCCCTTATCCCCCCCATGGCTACGCCCCTGCCATGAAGCTCGACAAATGCAACAACATACGCCCTGAAGCTGAACAAATGCAACAGCAAATGCCCTGAAGCTGAACAAATGCAACAGTAAATGCCCTGAAGCTGAACAAATGCAACAGCAAATGCCCTGAAGCTGAACAAATGCAACAGCATATGCCCTGAAGCTGAACAAATGCAACAGCATACGCCATGAAGCTGAACAAATGCAACAGCATATGCCCTGAAGCTGAACAAATGCAACAGCAAATGCCCTGAAGCTGAACAAATGCAACAGCATATGCCCTGAAGCTAAACAAATGCAACAGCATATGCCCTGAAGCTGAACAAATGCAACAGCATATGCCCTGAAGCTGAACAAATGCAACAGCAAATGCCCTGAAGCTGAACAAATGCAACAGCATATGCCCTGAAGCGCTACAAATAGAACAGCATACGGTAGGCATCTGAATAGATGAAACAGCATACGCTAGTCATTAGAATCAATGTGATCATGTTAAGAATAATAAGCATATATACACTGCCTGGGCAAATTATTATGAACATTGCATCATACGCGAAGTGTCACGAAACATGCCAATTTATTCAAAATGTCTTGCTGACTTAAGTATTCTACGTCACTGACTTAAGTCATATAAAACCCTTAAAGTCATGGTGGAAAGGAAAATCAAGTGCGTCAGGTGTAAAAAAAGATGACCGGACTAATCATTGGAGTCACCATCCGTAACGGGGGTGATGAAACTCAGCGGAAAATCACGGGGCACAATAGCCGAAGTCTACGGAGAAGGGTCATTTAACCAAAATGATCAATTCCAACTGGATTTCAAGAAGTTCACTATGAACTAATAAATTATCCCAATAATTTTTCAGTGATCTAATATTTAAATACATCAATTTTAGCATTTTATCACCCGACCCTTGAAACCAAACATTCACATCAATTAAGTCATCACAATAGAATTCTTATTCACCTCATCAATCTGAATAATATCGGGGCGGGGGTGACTCAGTGGGTAGCGCGTCAGGCTCGTAATCTGTAGTTCCCAGGTTCGAGTCCCAGCTGGGTCAGCGTTGAGATTTATCTCCGCAAAATTCCCCGCCCTGCCCACGGTCAGTAGGGGACACCGATGGGCTTGGAAAGGCCGCCGTCCGTCGGATGGGACGTTAAGCCGTGACCCCGTGTGAGGGAGAGCCATACCCTGTGCACGTTAAAGAACACGCTGGATGGCCTTGACGGGAGGCTACCATCTGTCTCCCAACAGCTGTTCCAGTGGGTCCCTTCCCCCAACCTTCTCTGAGCCTTCGGGGTCCATTTGACCTGGCCATTTAACCCATGGTGTGCAAAAAAGTGCCGCTCAGAGGTAAAACAACCCAACTCTGAATAATATCGGCCATAAACATTTAAAGAATATTTTCTAAGCATTTAAAGAAGCGGTTATTCAGACTTAGTCTAGAAAAATAATATTAAAGTCCTATTATATACGGGTACTTCTATATATATATATTCTTTATACGAGTATTCTATACACAATTTCATATGATAACTGTAAACATCAGTCTGGTACAGTCTGGTATTGAATCAAAAGTAAAATCCCTGAAGTGTCTATAGCACCTTTTCCTGTGAATGCGAACATACCAAAACTTCTGGTAAAACCCGCATTTAAGCTGTAGAACTGCGCGTTATTCCATTTCTTCAATGTTGAGTCCTTTTAACTTTTGAAAGCATAAAGGTATATTTACATTTCCGAGCCCATTAGCTTTTAGACGAAAAGAACCGACTTTTGCTGCTTTTTAACCCACTCGAATTTCGCTAAATCGAGACCCAATCGTTTGCTGAAGATCTCTCTCGTTCGTCTGCTGTGCGATGCAGCGGAAATTGATCGACATGTACCTCGCGCAGTTCGGTTTTTGATTTTGAATAACTTGAATAGAGGAGAATGTTTTTTTTTTTTTATTTTGGAGTTAAAATCGGGATAAAGTATAAATCTACGTGCAATGGACAGAAAGATGGAAAAATCCTCATCTTATATCAGCGGAGAATCAAATGTGAGGCTTCGTAACTGATTAAATGCATTTTTATCGAAACATGGGACTGAACATGAATATAAGATGCCAATTAAACTGTCTAGGCTTCGATTTTGAAAAATATTCGTTCGATACTTAGAGTTAAGAAAGTTTCAATATTGAAGGACAAAGATGTCGGTCATAAGAATTCACCTCAGAATTAAACGTAAAAAAATACTATTATTTCCAAACCATTTAATAAAACAAGTATGTGTTTAGAATTTTGTTCAAACAGTTCTGTCAATAATTATCAGTTTTGCACAAGTTTCTTAGTCCGGAATTTGCTGCTATTAAGTATTCGATGTTCCATATCCCTTTAAATACCCAGTGGCTCAGTCGGTAGCGCGCCAGGCTCGTAATCTGTAGTTCCCAGGTTCGAGTCCCAGCTAGGTCAGCGTTGAGATTTATCTCCGCAAAATTCTCCGCCCTGCCCACGGTCAGTAGGGGACACCGATGGGCTTGGAAAGGCCGCCGTCCGTCGGATGGGACATTAAGCCGTGGCCCCGTGTGCGAGAGAGCCATATCCTGTGCACGTAAAAGAACACGCTGGATGGCCTTGACGGAGGCTACCATCTGTCTCCCAACAGCTTGTTCCAGTGGGTCCCCTCCCCCAACCTTCTCTGAGCCTTCGGGGTCCATGTGACCTGGCCATTTAGCCCATGGTGTGCAAAAAAAGTGCCGCTCAGAGGTAAAACAATCCAACCCTTTAAATACCCAATAAATATTGTCGAAAATCGAGATTTAGATAGATTTGAATGACATTTAAATTTATCTGGTCCTATTTTCTTATGAAAAGCTTATTGTAGAAATTATGGATCTTCGAATTGGGCTCTTAATTGACTTAATATGAAGATGTCTTTCAAATTTGTTTTTGTCTAGTATCTGTATTTCTCACAGGACGCATCAAAAAGGAAGCTTAGAAAAGAATATTAAACCAAGATTTATCAACAAAATAATTTTAAATCGGCAATGATTCATAGCCGTTCCGCTGGTGGAGTGGTTAGCGCACTAGGCTACTGATCAGAGGGACCTGGGTTCGGGCCTCGGGTAAAGCCTGAACGTTTGAGTTGCGTTTCTGTTGAGGTCTCGCCATCCTCATAGACTTTCTCTGAGGTGTATTAAACTGACAGGCTCTAGTCAGACCTCTGTGGTCAAGCAGCTGTTTGAATGAAATATAATTATCCCATCAAGCAGCTGGGGGCGGGGGTGGCTCAGTCATAGCGCGCCAGGCTCGTAATCTGTAATTCCCAGGTTCAAGTCCCAGCTGGGTCAGCGTTGAGATTTATCTCCGAAAAAATTCCCCGCCCTGCCCACTGTCAGTAGGGGATACCGATGGGCTCAGAAAGGCCGCCGTCCGTCGGATGGGACGTTAAGCCGTGGCCCCGTGTGTGGGAGAGCCATACATTGTGCACGTTAAAGAACATGCTGGATGACCTTGACGGGAGGCTACCATCTGTCTCCCAATAGCTGTTCCAGTGGGTCTCCTCCCGCAACCTTCTCTGAGCCTTCGGGGTCCATGTGACCTGGCCATTTTAGCCCATGGTGTGCAAAAAAGTGCCGTTCAGAGGTAAAGCAACCTAATCCATCAAACATCTGTTTGCCACAGAGGTCTGACAGGAGCCTTTCAGTTTAATACACCGTTGAGACGATCTGTGAGGAAGGCGAGACCTCAGCAGAAAGATAACACAAATATCCGTACCTTACACGAGACTCGAACCCAGGTCCCTTTGATCAGTAGCCAAGCACGCTAACAACTCGTCTACGAGCCGCCTCCATTGAGAAATAATTATTGTGACGGAGACGAAAAGAATGTCCATCGCAAAAACGCATTTTTTAAACAAATGAAATCAGAAACCACTGGGATGGGGGTGGCTCAGTCGGTGGCACGCCAGGCTCGTAATCTGCGGTTTTCAGATTCGAGTCTCACCTGTGCCAGCATTGAGATTTATCTCTTCAAAACTGCTAGCCCTATCCTCGATCAGTAGGGGACACCGATAGAATTTGAAAGGCTGCCGTCCGTCGGATGGGACGTTAAGACGTGGTTTCCATGTACGGGAGAGCCATACCTTGTGCACGTTAAAAAACACGTTGGATGACCTTAATGGAAAGCTACCATCTGTCTCCCAACAGCTGTTCCAATGGGTCTCCTCCTCCAACCTTCTCTGAGATTTCGGGGTCCTTGTGACCTGGCCCTTTAGCCCATTGTGTGCAAAAAAGTGCCGGTAAAGCAATTGAACCTTTTTGAGCGGCACTTTTTATCACACAAGTGACTAAATGATGAGGTCACAAGAACTCAGAGGAGGTTGGGAGGAAGGGGACCCACTGGACAGCTGTTTGGAGACCAGATGGTAGCCTCCCGTCAAGGCCACCCAGCGTGTTCTTTAACGTGCACAAGATATGGCTCTCTTAACATGGGTCCACTGCTTTACGTTCCATCAGAAAATCTTTTCAAGCCCATCGGTATTCCCTACTGACGGGGCGGGGATGGCTCAGTCGGAAGTACGCAAGGCTCGTAATCTGTAGTTCCCAGGTTCGAGTCCCAGCTGGGTCAGCGTTGAGATTTATCTCCGCAAAATTCCCCGCCCTGCCCACGGTCAGTAGGGGACACCGATGGGCTTGGAAAGGCCGCCGTTCATCGGATGGGACGTTAAGCCGTGGTCCCGTGTGCGGGATAGCCTGTGCACGTTAAAGAACACGCTGGATGGCCTTGACGAGAGGCTACGATCTGTATCTCAACAGCTGTTCCAGTGGGTCCCCTCCCCCAACCTTCTCTGAGCCTTCGGGGTCCATGTGACCTGGCCATTTAGCCCATTGTGAGCAAAAAGTGCCGCTCAGAAGTAAAACAACCCAACCCTCATTTTATTTTTTCCAGATCTAGCCCTATCATCTATTACGCTGCTCTACGCTTTAATTATGTGCTGCAAAAATCATCCATGGAATTTTGTATTTTAATCCTGAACAACCATTTCTGTACGCAATCAATAGCAGGTCCGGACAACACCCTCTGTGTATTGACATCCCATTAGCAAGAAGAGGTTAGCGTGGGGAGTTTTGTACAGATAAATCTCAATGCTGACCCAGATAGCCTTCGAACCTGGGAACCTCAGAAACTGGATCGTTACCAACCCTCCTCCACCTGCTCTATCTGTAACAATTGGTTTAAAAAGTGATAATGTTAGTAAGCATAACTAGATTTCCATGAAATTTGGACTGCAAATTGTTGGCAAATATTACTAACAAATGCTGCAATTGTTTCCAAACTTTCTACAATGGCGTCCCCTCAGCTTAGCAAAGATTTCATTACGTCGCCCGTCCCCTGAAATATGTGTGATAGTGGCAAGGGATGTCGGTTGTTGACACGTGGAGGAAAGACAAAGCAACTCAAAATGCACGTGATAATGTTGCCCACTGACAAGAACCAACAGTTACTGTTTGTGATGTTGAACTTCAAATCGAGCAAGAAAGAGGCTGCGGATAGGGGTGGCTTAGTTGTAGAGCGCCAGGCTGCTCTACAAGTAATACCCAAGTTCGAGTCCCCACCGTCCAGGGTTGAGATTTATCTCCTCAAAACTTCCTGCTTTGCCCTCAGTTACAATAGGGGACACTGATGGGCTTGGAAAGGCAGCCGTCCGTCGGATGGGACGTTAAGCCGTGGCACCGTGTACGGCAGAGCCATATCCTATGCACGTTAAAGAACACAATGGATGGCCTTGACGGGAGATTACCATCAGTCTCCCAACAGTTGCCCAGTGAGTCCCTTTCCACATCTATGAGCCCTCAGTGCCCTTGTGACTGGCCTTTTAGCCCATTATCTGCAAAAAAGTGCCACACAGAGGTTGTTTGGGTTGGGTTGTTTTACCTCTGAGCGGCACTTTTTTGCACACCATGGGCTAAATGGCCAGGTCACATGGACCCAGAAGGCTCAGAAAAGGTTGGGGGAGGGGACCCACTGGAACAGCTGTTGGGAGACAGATGGTAGCCTCCCGTCAAGGCTATCCAGCGTGTTCTTTAACGTGCACAGGGTATGGCTCTCCCGCACACGCGGCCACGGCTTAACGTCCCATCCTGACGAACGGTGGCCTTTCCAAGCCCATCGGTGTCCCCTACTGACCGTGGGCAGGGCGGGGAATTTTGCGGAGATAAATCTAAACGCTGACCCAGCTGGGACTCGAACCTGGGAACTACAGATTACGAGCCTGGCGCGCTACCGACTGAGCCACCCCCGCCCCTCCACACAGAGGTGAAACAACAACCGTGCAAGAGATTCAAATTACAGAAGAAAGCTTTAAATTGTACGCAGTGATCTTGTAGCTGCAAGGGCCATGTTTCTAATAGTAACGCACGAAACTAAATAATAGTTCTGTGATATTTTGAGAATTATTATGAATTTCACCCCGCTCCATACTTTGGAAGCCACTGAGATAGTGGGTTACAATATCCATATACTTTAATCCAAGATACTTTATTTTAACATACTTAGCACCCGAAATTGCCGAGCGATGGCAGCACACAGTAGAACTTACAGTACATGTGTGGGACACGGCACCTTGTTGGGATCTGTCATGCTTACGATGACATAACGCGTATATATGTACAGTCGCTCAAAAAAATATCCGAACACTATGGTTGATTATAGAATTCAGAAAAAATATCTGGCACTGATTTTATTTAGAAATTAGTGATCTGGCAACCTTCGTGTGCGACAACCTTCGTGCCATGACATGAAGGTTGCCAGATCACTAATTTGTAAATAAAATCGGTGCCAGATATTTTTTCTGAATTCTGTAATCAACCATAGTGTTCGGATATTTTTTGGAGCGACTGTACATCAACCCGTGTAAAAGAATTAATAATTTTTCAATAACACAAGTTTCATTTTCTTACAGAGATTTAACTCTGACTCACGTACCCAAGTTTGCACGAGTTGAGAGTTTTTACACTAACCCAGATTCTGTGGGGAAGGGGGTGACTCAGTCGGTAGCGCCCCAGTTTTGTAATCTACGGTTTCCAGGTTGGAGTCCCACCTGTGCCAACTTTGAGATTTATTTCCGCTAATTCCCATCCTTACTTCTGTCGTTGGAGATAGCGATGAGCTTGAAGAGGTCGCCATCTGTCGGATGTGACGTTAAGCCGTCGCCCAGTATGCGGGGAGGTTATACTCTCTGGCTTTAAGGAAAGCGTTAAGAATTTCTTACTTAACTATTAGAAGACAGATGGTAGCCCCGTAAGGAGGCTACTATCTGTCTTCTAATAGTTATCTAGTGGGTCTCCTCCCCCAACATTCTTTGAGTCCTCGGGGTCTTTGGGACTTGGCCTTTTGTGCAAAAAAAGTGCCGCTCAGGGGTCAACAACCCAACCCCCACTCAACCCTCAGTGAGAAAGGGGACACTGATGATCATGGAAAGGATGCTGTCCGTTGGATGGGATGTTAAGCAGTGCCCCCCCCCCCCTCCACCACCACCGTGCATTAGAGTCATGCAAGTTAAAGAACACACAGTATGGTTTCAGATTTTCATCTCCTAGTGGATCCTTTTGAATCCATTATAATGTTTGAATATTTGGATCAATTCCGCCGAAACAACAGTTTATTTCTTGTTTTTATTATTATTTATTATTAAAAGCTCATTTCCAAAGTTAGGGACCTTTGTAACTTTCCAAGTGACCTAACGCGGAATAATCCCAATACTTTAGCTATTATACTACGTACAGTGGACCTTCGTTATAGCGCTGCTCGCTGTACCGCGCACTCGGTTATAGCGCGGGCGATGTTCGCGATAAGTTCAAACATGTTTATACAGGTCCGTGCGGCGTTAGTGAGTATCGCATTTTATTGTTACTGCGTATTGAGTAGTTGTGTATGTATTGAATTCCTGCATGTATTTTGAATAGTGTTTAATTATTGTATGCATGATGAGTAAAAGAAAAGCTTACAGTGTGAAATTTATTGTGTCGCTCGGTATAACGCGGTTCACCTTATAACGCGGGTGTTGTTTCCCGCCCGACATGCGCGTTATATCGGGGGTCCACTGTATTATTTTGCAATAATTCGTTTCAAAGAACAGACCTTGTTTTTTGCCCACTCACTTATTAAAATGAAGTTAAATTATTGGCCACGTTAGAGGCATCTCCAAACACAAAACTCGGCCAACTAATTTTGTCAGCGACTGAGTTGTTTCATCCATTTGTCAATGACATCTCCGATGACTGATTAGGAGGAAAACATCTGTTCTGCAGCCGTTGACGCAGATGCTGTTGCGAAATGGGATCGATCGCTGTACGAAGACGACAGCTGGGATCGAACACTGGACGAAAATGCTCTAGGGAACTTCGGATCATTGTGGCAGAGAACAACACCAAAATTAATATGATGCTAACGCAGCCTGTATGCGTATGATAACTCTTCATTAATTCCTTATTTCAAGAGAATGTTCATCGCTTAATCATCTGCTCATTATCGGGATGCTATTCCTTAAGTGTCATTTGCTTATTAACTCACGTCAAACTTCAGTTCATCATCAACTGCTTGTTTAGTTTTAGTTCATCACCAACTGCTTGTTTAGTTTCAGTTCATCACCAACTGCTTGTTTAGTTTCAGTTCATCACCAACTGCTTATAGTTTCAGTTCATCATCAACTGCTTGTATAGTTTCAGTTTCTCATCAGTTGCTTGTATAGTTTCAGTTCATCGCCAACTACTTACTTAGTTTCAGTTCCTTACCAACTGCTTGCCTAGTTTCAGTTCATCACCAACTGCTTGCCTAGTTTCAGTTCATCACCAACTGCTTACCTAGTTTCAGTTCATCACCAATTGCTTACTTAGTTTCAGTTCATTACCAACTGCTTGCTTAGTTTCAGCTCATCACTAACTGTTTGCCTAGTTTCAGTTCATCACCAACTGCTTGCCTAGTTTCAGTTCATCACCAACTGCTTGCCTAGTTTCAGTTCATCACCAACTACTTACTTAGTTTCAGCTAATCACTAATTGCTTGCTTAGTTTTAGCTCATCACTAACTGTTTGCCTAGTTTCAGTTCATCACCAACTGCTTGCCTAGTTTCAGTTCATCACCAACTACTTACTTAGTTTCAGTTCCTTACCAACTGCTTGCTTAGTTTCAGCTCATCACTAACTGTTTGCCTAGTTTCAGTTCATCACCAACTGCTTGCCTAGTTTCAGTTCATCACCAACTGCTTGTATAGTTTCAGTTCATCACCAACTACTTACTTAGTTTCAGTTCCTGACCAACTGCTTGCTTAGTTTCAGCTCATCTCTAACTGTTTGCCTAGTTTCACTTTATCACCAATTGCTTGCCTAGTTTCAGTTCATCACCAACTGCTTGCTTAGTTTCAGCTAATCACTAACTGTTTGCCTAGTTTCAGTTCATCACCAACTGCTTGCTTAGTTTCAGCTAATCACTAACTGTTTGCCTAGTTTCAGTTCATCACCAACTGCTTGCCTAGTTTCAGTTTATCACCAACTGCTTGCCTAGTTACAGTTCATCACCAATTGCTTGCTTAATTTCAGCTAATCACTAACTGTTTGCCTAGTTTCAGTTCATCACCAACTGCTTGCTTAATTTCAGCTAATCACTAACTGTTTGCCTAGTTTCAGTTCATCACCAACTGCTTGCCTAGTTTCAGTTTATCACCAACTGCTTGCCTAGTTTCAGCTAATCACTAACAGTTTGCCTAGTTTCAGTTCATCACCAACTGCTTGCCTAGTTTCAGTTTATCACAAACTACTTACTCAGTTTCAGTTCATCACCAACTGCTTGCTTAGTTTCAGCTCATCACTAACTGTTTGCCTAGTTTCAGTTCATCACCAACTGCTTGCCTAGTTTCAGTTCATCACCAACTGCTTGCCTAGTTTTAGTTTATCACAAACTACGTACTCAGTTTCAATTCATCACCAACTGCTTGCTTAGTTTCAGCTAATCACTAACAGTTTGCCTAGTTTCAGTTCACCACCAACTGCTTGCCTAGTTTTAGTTTATCACAAACTACGTACTCAGTTTCAATTCATCACCAACTGCTTGCTTAGTTTCAGCTCATCACTAACTGTTTGCCTAGTTTCAGTTCATCACCAACTGCTTGCCTAGTTTCAGTTCATCACCAACTGCTTGCCTAGTTTCAGTTCATCACCAATTGCTTACTTAGTTTCAGTTCATTACCAACTGCTTGCTTAGTTTCAGCTCATCACTAACTGTTTGCCTAGTTTCAGTTCATCACCAACTGCTTGCCTAGTTTCAGTTCATCACCAACTACTTACTTAGTTTCAGCTAATCACTAATTGCTTGCTTAGTTTTAGCTCATCACTAACTGTTTGCCTAGTTTCAGTTCATCACCAACTGCTTGCCTAGTTTCAGTTCATCACCAACTGCTTACTTAGTTTCAGTTCCTTACCAACTGCTTGCTTAGTTTCAGCTCATCACTAACTGTTTGCCTAGTTTCAGTTCATCACCAACTGCTTGCTTAGTTTCAGCTCATCAATAACTGTTTGCCTAGTTTCAGTTCATCACCAACTGCTTGCCTAGTTTCAGTTCATCACCAACTGCTTGCCTAGTTTCAGTTCATCACCAACTGCTTGTATAGTTTCAGTTCATCACCAACTACTTACTTAGTTTCAGTTCCTGACCAACTGCTTGCTTAGTTTCAGCTCATCAGTAACTGTTTGCCTAGTTTCACTTTATCACCAATTGCTTGCCTAGTTTCAGTTCATCACCAACTGCTTGCTTAGTTTCAGCTAATCACTAACTGTTTGCCTAGTTTCAGTTCATCACCAACTGCTTGCCTAGTTTCAGTTTATCACCAACTGCTTGCTTAGTTTCAGCTAATCACTAACTGTTTGCCTAGTTTCAGTTCATCACCAACTGCTTGCCTAGTTTCAGTTTATCACCAACTGCTTGCCTAGTTTCAGCTAATCACTAACAGTTTGCCTAGTTACAGTTCATCACCAATTACTTGCTTAATTTCAGCTAATCACTAACTGTTTGCCTAGTTTCAGTTCATCACCAACTGCTTGCTTAGTTTCAGCTAATCACTAACTGTTTGCCTAGTTTCAGTTCATCACCAACTGCTTGCCTAGTTTCAGTTTATCACCAACTGCTTGCTTAGTTTCAGCTAATCACTAACTGTTTGCCTAGTTTCAGTTCATCACCAACTGCTTGCCTAGTTTCAGTTTATCACCAACTGCTTGCCTAGTTTCAGCTAATCACTAACAGTTTGCCTAGTTACAGTTCATCACCAATTACTTGCTTAATTTCAGCTAATCACTAACTGTTTGCCTAGTTTCAGTTCATCACCAACTGCTTGCCTAGTTTTAGTTTATCACAAACTACCTACTCAGTTTCAATTCATCACCAACTGCTTGCCTAGTTTCAGTTCATCACCAACTACTTAGTTTCAGTTCCTGACCAACTGCTTGCTTAGTTTCAGCTCATCACTAACTGTTTGCCTAGTTTCAGTTCATCACCAACTGCTTGCCTAGTTTTAGTTTATCACAAACTACCTACTCAGTTTCAATTCATCACCAACTGCTTGCCTAGTTTCAGTTCATCACCAACTACTTAGTTTCAGTTCCTGACCAACTGCTTGCTTAGTTTCAGCTCATCACTAACTGTTTGCCTAGTTTCAGTTCATCACCAACTGCTTGCCTAGTTTCAGTTTATCACCAATTGCTTGCCTAGTTTCAGTTCATCACCAACTGCTTGCTTAGTTTCAGCTCATCACTAACTGTTTGCCTAGTTTCAGTTCATCACCAACTGCTTGCCTAGTTTCAGTTTATCACCAATTGCTTGCCTAGTTTCAGTTCATCACCAACTGCTTGCTTAATTTCAGCTAATCACTAACTGTTTGCCTAGTTTCAGTTCATCACCAACTGCTTGCCTAGTTTCAGTTTATCACCAACTGCTTGCCTAGTTTCAGTTCATCACCAATTGCTTGCTTAATTTCAGCTAATCACTAACTGTTTGCCTAGTTTCAGTTTATCACCAACTGCTTGCTTAGTTTCAGCTAATCACTAACTGTTTGCCTAGTTTCAGTTCATCACCAACTGCTTGCCTAGTTTCAGTTTATCACCAACTGCTTGCCTAGTTTCAGCTAATCACTAACAGTTTGCCTAGTTACAGTTCATCACCAATTACTTGCTTAATTTCAGCTAATCACTAACTGTTTGCCTAGTTTCAGTTCATCACCAACTGCTTGCTTAGTTTCAGCTAATCACTAACTGTTTGCCTAGTTTCAGTTCATCACCAACTGCTTGCCTAGTTTCAGTTTATCACCAACTGCTTGCTTAGTTTCAGCTAATCACTAACTGTTTGCCTAGTTTCAGTTCATCACCAACTGCTTGCCTAGTTTCAGTTTATCACCAACTGCTTGCCTAGTTTCAGCTAATCACTAACAGTTTGCCTAGTTACAGTTCATCACCAATTACTTGCTTAATTTCAGCTAATCACTAACTGTTTGCCTAGTTTCAGTTCATCACCAACTGCTTGCCTAGTTTTAGTTTATCACAAACTACCTACTCAGTTTCAATTCATCACCAACTGCTTGCCTAGTTTCAGTTCATCACCAACTACTTAGTTTCAGTTCCTGACCAACTGCTTGCTTAGTTTCAGCTCATCACTAACTGTTTGCCTAGTTTCAGTTCATCACCAACTGCTTGCCTAGTTTTAGTTTATCACAAACTACCTACTCAGTTTCAATTCATCACCAACTGCTTGCCTAGTTTCAGTTCATCACCAACTACTTAGTTTCAGTTCCTGACCAACTGCTTGCTTAGTTTCAGCTCATCACTAACTGTTTGCCTAGTTTCAGTTCATCACCAACTGCTTGCCTAGTTTCAGTTTATCACCAATTGCTTGCCTAGTTTCAGTTCATCACCAACTGCTTGCTTAGTTTCAGCTCATCACTAACTGTTTGCCTAGTTTCAGTTCATCACCAACTGCTTGCCTAGTTTCAGTTTATCACCAATTGCTTGCCTAGTTTCAGTTCATCACCAACTGCTTGCTTAAATTCAGCTAATCACTAACTGTTTGCCTAGTTTCAGTTCATCACCAACTGCTTGCCTAGTTTCAGTTTATCACCAACTGCTTGCCTAGTTTCAGCTAATCACTAACAGTTTGCCTAGTTTCAGTTCATCACCAACTGCTTGCTTAGTTTCAGGTAATCACTAACTGTTTGCCTAGTTTCAGTTCATCACCAACTGCTTGCCTAGTTTCAGTTTATCACCAACTGCTTGCCTAGTTTCAGCTAATCACTAACAGTTTGCCTAGTTTCAGTTCATCACGAACTGCTTGCCTAGTTTCAGTTTATCACCAACTGGTTGCCTAGTTTCAGTTCATCACCAACTGCTTGCTTAGTTTCAGCTAATCACTAACTTTTTGCCTAGTTTCAGTTCATCACCAACTGCTTGCCTAGTTTCAGTTCATCACCAACTGCTTGCCTAGTTTTAGTTTATCACAAACTACTTACTCAGTTTCAATTCATCACCAACTGCTTGTATAGTTTCAGTTCATCACCAACTACTTACTTAGTTTCAGTTCCTTACCAACTGATTGCTTAGTTTCAGCTCATCACTAACTGTTTGCCTAGTTTCAGTTCATCACCAACTGCTTGCCTAGTTTTAGTTTATCACAAACTACTTACTCAGTTTCAATTCATCACCAACTGCTTGCTTAGTTTCAGCTCATCACTAACTGTTTGCCTAGTTTCAGTTCATCACCAACTGCTTGCCTAGTTTCAGTTCATCACCAACTGCTTGCCTAGTTTCAGTTCATCACCAACTGCTTACTTAGTTTCAGTTCATTACCAACTGCTTGCCTAGTTTCAGTTCATCACCAACTGCTTGCCTAGTTTCAGTTCATCACCAACTGCTTGCCTAGTTTCAGTTCATCACCAACTGCTTGCTTAGTTTCAGCTCATCACCAACTGCTTGCCTAGTTTCAGTTCATCACCAACTGCTTGCTTAGTTTCAGTTCATCACCAACTACTTGCTTAGTTTCAGCTAATCACTAACTGTTTGCCTAGTTTCAGTTCATCACCAACTGCTTGCCTAGTTTCAGTTTATCACCAACTGCTTGCTTAGTTTCAGTTCATCACCAACTGCTTGCTTAGTTTCAGCTCATCACTAACTGTT
This sequence comes from Ryuthela nishihirai, assembly GCA_038380435.1. NCBI lineage: Eukaryota > Metazoa > Arthropoda > Arachnida > Araneae > Heptathelidae > Ryuthela > Ryuthela nishihirai. The sequence goes on along the minus strand of JAWZYU010000325.1, from coordinate 3,563 downwards.
TGCCTAGTTTCAGTTCATCACCAACTGCTTGCCTAGTTTCAGTTTATCACCAACTGCTTGCTTAGTTTCAGTTCATCACCAACTGCTTGCTTAGTTTCAGCTAATCGCTAACTGTTTGCCTAGTTTCAGTTCATCCCCAACTGCTTGCTTAGTTTCAGTTTATCACCAACTGCTTGCCTAGTTTCAGCTAATCACTAACAGTTTGCCTAGTTTCAGTTCATCCCCAACTGCTTGCTTAGTTTCAGCTAATCACTAACTGTTTGCCTAGTTTCAGTTCATCACCAACTGCTTGCTTAGTTTCAGCTCATCACCAACTGTTTGTTTAATCTGAGCTCATCACCAATGCTTGTCTAGTTCTAGCTCATCATTAAGTGTTTGCTTAGTTTGAGCTCGTCACCAACTGCTTGTGTAGTTTCAGCTCATCGCCAAGTGCTTGCTTAGTTTCAGCTCATCACCAAATGTTTGCTTAGTTTGAGCTCATCACCAACCACTTACTTAGTTCCAACTCATCACCAACTGTCTAGTTTCAGCTCATAACTAGGTACTCGTCAGAAGTAGCTCATTACCAATTAGCTGTTTGGCAATCGTCAGCTCATCACCAGTTATTCGGCTTGCACAGTTATACATCATCAATTATTCGGCGAAAGCTAGCTCGTCGCCAAATGTTCAGAAAGCGTCAGCTCATCATCAACTCCTCGTAAATTGCTCATAAATCGTCAGCTCATCATCAACTCCTCGCGAATTATTCATAAAGCATCAGTTCATCATCAGCTCCTCGTGAAATGCTCATAAAGCGTCAGTTCATCATCAACTCCTCGCGAATTGCTCATAAAGCGTCAGTTCATCATCAACTCCTCGCGAATTGCTCATAAAGCGTCAGCTCATCGTTCTCATTTGGCTCTCATCGGCTCTCATTTGGAGACTGCTTGCTTAGCTATGATGAGCCCTAGCAGATGAGCCCAACTACTCTCCAAATGACTGCTCATTAGCAACTATTGTTTCAAACGACAGCTCTTCGCCAATTACTCGTCAAGCATCAACTAATCTTCATCAAATGGGTCAAACACGGACGAGCAAGTGCCAATTCATCACCCACTGCTCATCAAATGTGAGATCATCACAATCTACTCGGAAACAAACTCAACGTTAACTACTCGCTGAACTTCAACTCATCACCTACTACATAAGTCAACAAGGGAGAATCGTTCACCATTTCATTTATTCTTAACGTAAATAATCTGTTTTTCCTTCATAGTTAAACAACTCATTTATTCATCCTCATTTGGGATTCTAATCCAGATACCTTTAATCTTCAACTAAGCATGTTAATCCCTTGGTCACATTTTTATAATTTTGCTACCACCAATATTGCATATATAATTTTCATCAAAGATCGTTTTTCGGCAGTGGTTTTCAAACTTTTGCACACTCCCCGCCCCCTTATGTTGATTTTTTTTGCAGCCCTCTTTCTGTACTGCAGGAGGGCAGGGAGTTGGCTCAGTCGGTAGCGCGCTAAGTTCGTAATATACAGTTCACAGCCTCGAGTCCCATCTGTACCAGAGTTGAGATTTATCTCCGCCATAACACCACCTTGCCCACGGTCAGTAGGTGGGTTGGGTTGTTTTACCTCTGAGCGGCACTTTTTTGCACACCATGGGCTAAATGACCAGGTCACATGGACTCCGAAGGCTCAGAGGAGGTTGGGGGAGGGGACCCACTGGAACAGCTGTTGGGAGACAGATGGTAGCCTCCCGTCAAGGCCATCCAGCATGTTCTTTAATGTGCACAGGGTATGGCTCTCCCGCACACGGGGCCACGGCTTAACGTCCCATCCCACGGACTGCGGTCTTCCCAAGCCCATCGGTGACCGTGGGCAGGGCGGGGAATTTTGCGGAGATAATCTCAACGCTGATCCAGCTGGGACTCGAACCTGGGAACTACAGATTACGAACCTGGCGCGCAACCGACTGAGCCAACCCCGCCGCAGTAGGTTGGGTATTGATGGGTTTAGAAAAACATCCTTCCCTTAGCATATTAAAGATCACGCTGGATGGCTTTGACGGAAGGTTTCCATCTGTCTCCTAACAGCTCTTAACAGTGGGTTCCATTCCCCACTAACCTCCTCTGAGCCCTTGGGGGTCTTTGTGACCTGACTATTTATCCTATTGTATATTAAAAAGTTCCGCTCAGAACTAGAAGAATCGAAACGAATCCATCGGATGGAGGGCGATCTTTTCAAGCACATTGGTGTCTGGTTTATCACCGTGGGGAGTCTGGCAATTAGCGGAGATTAATCTCATTGCTGGCATATTTTGGGACTCGAACCAGGGAAATGCAGATGACGAGCTTGACGCGCTGCCGGCTGAGCTACCCCCCCAGTCTTTACTCCATTTGGAAATATATAATGGGTTACTCTATGATAGCGACATTAATTTCCTTTTTAATTTGTTTCATTTCTTGGTAAATGGCTTCAACTAGTAACATGCAGCCGTCCCGTGGCCGAGTGGTTAGCACGCTTGGCTACTGATCTAAGGGACCTGGGTTCGAGCCCCGGGTAAGACATGGATGTGTGTGTCTTTTTTCTGCTGAGGTCCTGCCATCCTCTGAGATCTCCTACTGTGGCATTATAAACTGACAGGCTCCTGTCAGACCTCTGTGGCAAGCAGCTGCTTGAGGGGGTATTATTATTTTATTAGTTACATGTAATATATTTATAAGATGCACAGTATAGTCGATTATTTAAAAAACATTCTAATAATCAGCAATGGAAAAAAACAAATGTCGATCGCTTAGTCTTTTTTGCTGATGAACGTTTTCTTTACAAATCTCACTGTTTTCCTGATATCATATTGGGTTTTCGGTGATTTATTGATACCGCTAAAGGTACACAGGGATGGTAGTGGCTCAGTCGGTAAGCGCCAGGCCCGCAATCTATAGTTCCAGGTTCGAGTCCCATCTGAGTCAGAATTGAGATTTAGCTCCGCAAAACTTCCAGCCATGCCCATGGCCAGTAGGGGGCACCGATAAGCTTATAAAGGCCGCCATCGTATGGGACATTAAGCCGTGGCGCCGTGGGAGGGGAGTAGGGGTGGCTCAGTCGGCTAGCGTGCCAGGCTCGTAATCTGTAGTTCCTAGGTTCGAGTCCCAGCTGGATCAGCTTTGAGATTTATATCCGCAAAACTCCCCACCCTGCACACTGTCAGTAGGGGACACCGATGGGCTTGGAAAGGCCGCCGTCCGTCGGATGAGACGTTAAGCCGTGGTTCTGTGCGCGGGAGAGCCATACACTTTGCACGTTAAAGAACACGCTGGATGGCCTTGACGGGAGACTACCATCTGTCTCCCAACAGCTGTTCCAGTGGATCCCCTCCCCCAACCTTCTCTGAGCCTTCGGGGTCTATGTGACCTGGACATTTAGCCCATGATGTGCAAAAACGTGGCGCTTAGAGGTGTTTCGATAGCGTAAACAATCTTTCACCACGATCTTAGACTTATTTGAGTTTGAACTAACTACTGAAAAGTACTGTAAAAGCACCAATTCGATATTTCATAGGTTAGTTAGT